>OY998180.1:49684458-50284458 GCA_963921935.1 Galeruca laticollis
GAACACAAGGTCAGTGTATTGTTGTACAACAAGAGTTATATAAAACTCAATAACTTCAATCAAATGTTTTCTTTAAAATCTCATGAGTAAAATAGACTTTTAAATAATGATCGATCTGAAAAAGAATTTAAATTAGAGACTCAATATAGCTATATTCTTAAATAATTTCTCAATGATTAATGGCCAATTTAAATAAATAAAATTTAATACTTACGCATTTTTCAAATAAGAAGCTTAAGAAAGATGGATCCAATTCTTTTATGTAATATTTAGACTCTATGTATATAAATTTCATAACTATTTCTTGTACCATATTATTTGTGTTTCTGTATGTATAAATTTCCAACATAAATTCTTTTAACTTGTATATAATTTGAAGTACGTTCTATCACACAGCATATAAGCTCGCTGTAAAACTGAACAGACCGACGCGTATAGCAAATGTTTACTCTAGCGCATCGTCACCTCATATTTTCAAGCATGCGTACAGAACGCCACACGAAAGAATAAATCAATAATTTCATTTGACCAATACATGGGCGGCGCATAAAATTTTTATAAATAAAATTAAATATTGTTTCCAAGTAAAATGTTTCTTTATTTATTTATCAACTGAATTTATTCACAACCTTAAGAACCCAAATAACAAAAAGAATCTCATACTCTATAAATACATAAAAATTCATTACAATAATTTCGTCCCAACGTAGTGGGCTATTCAAATATCCTGTTAATTATATCATTATTATAACATTTATAATATTAAGTATTATAATATATATATATATATATATATATATATATATATATATATATATATGTATATATATATATATATAACATGTACAAAACGGGGGGGGCCTAAGGGCGGGGGTGGGGATGACTTTGTAAATTAGTCGTAAAAATAAATTTTCAAATTTGGAACCAAATTCTACGTAATTATTTACGTATACACCTGAAATTTCATTTTGATAACTTTTTTTTATAAAGTAATGCAAAAAAAAGTTATCATAACAATTGATTATTCAATGGTGTAGGACTCTCGGGTCTAGCATACTTCCGTATTTGATGAGAAAAAATTTCACAGGAATGTATTGATGAATGATTATTTTTCATTATAACCTAAATCAGTCATCACCCACCCACCCCGTGTGGCGGGGTGGGGGTGACTTTGTAAAATAGTCGTAAAAATAAATTTTTAAATTTGGAAACAAATTCTCCGTAATTTTTTACGTATACACCTGAAATTTCATTATGATAACTTTTTTTTAATAAAGTTATGCAAAAAAATGTTATCAAAAAAATTGATTATTCAATGGTGTAGGACTCTCGGGTCTAGCAGACTTCCATATTTGATGAAAAAAAATTTCACAGGAATGTATTGATGAATGATTATTTTTCATTATAATCTAAATCAGTCATCACCCACCCACCCCGTGTGGCGGGGTGGGGGTGACTTTGTAAAATAGTCGTAAAAATAAATTTTTTAATTTGGAAACAAATTCTACGTAATTTTTTACGTATACACCTGAAATTTCATTTTCATAACTTTTTGTTATAAAGTAATGCAAAAAAAAAGTTATCAAAAAAATTGATTATTCAATATTTGATGAAAAAAGTTTCACAGGAATGTATTGATGAATAATTATTTTTCATTTAAACCTAAATCAGTCATCCCCCACCCACCCCCTAAGGGCGGGGGTGGGGGGTGACTGTAAAATAGTAAAAATAAATTTTTAAATTTGGAACCAAATTCTACGTAACTTTTTACGTATACACCTGAAATTTCGTTTTGATAACTTTTAGGCTTATTTCAGATTGAAATAGGGCTATTGTAGTGAGTAGCATGACGCGACTTCGGATAAATTTGAATGCAGTTTTTCGTTTTGGTGTTCCTAGATGCCAAAATCACCCTCAGTTCCAAAGGTTATATATATATATATATATATATATATATATATATATATATATATGTAGCACTACTAGAAGAAAGACTACAAAAAGTGGAATATAACAACCCTGAACTGATGGACACAATTCGAAACTGCGCCGTAGAAGTGGGAGGTCTGCAACAACGAGGTGAACACAAAAAACTAACTCCGGAAACAAAAGCACTATTACAAAAATGAAGAGAAATGAAAAAGACAACAAACATTCAAAGAATTGAATACACCGAACTGTGCAAGACGATACGAAAGAAAATCGAAGAAGATATCTGGAATTACAACGAGAAACTGGTACAAACAACAATAGAAAACCGTAGAAGCTACAAAAATGCAAAAAGGGCACTAATAATAGGGAAAACACAGATAGTTGCATTAACTGATGGAAACACAAGAACCACAGACAGGAATGAAATAATAGACCTAGTAGCCAAATTATATGGAGACCTATACAAGGCCCCTGAAAATTTGGAAGAAATAATAGAACACTCAGAAGATGCCATACCAGAAGTTTTGGTGGAGGAAGTAGAAATGGCACTGAAAAGCATGAAAAATGGCAAAGCAGCGGGAAATGACGGCATCACGACCGAAATACTCAAATATGCAGGAGCTAAAACATGGAAGTACCTTGCCAAACTATACACGAACTGTCTGATGTCCAGGAGCATACCTAAAGAGTGGAACAGCGACCTTATAGTGTTGATCCACAAGAAAGGCAGCAAAGAAGACATTAAGAACTACAGACCAATAAGTCTACTACCAGTGACGTACAAGGTATTCACAAAGATCATTCACAACAGAATACAAAATACACTAGACTCGGCCCAACCACGAGAACAGGCTGGATTCCGCAAAGGCTTCAGTACAATAGATCACATCCATACCCTCAAAGAGGTTATCAGTCGAACCAAAGAATACAACCAACCACTAGCACTAGCCTTCATCGACTTTGAGAAAGCATTCGACTCTATATATCCCAGAGCAGTAATAAATGCCCTAACAGAACAAGGGGTCGACAAGCCATATATTGAGACCCTAGCAAATATATATAGGGAAGCCAAAGCGAGAGTTAGGATATATGAGGGCACACCAGAATTCCCCACCAGCAGAGGAGTTAGACAAGGAGGCGCAATATCACCAAAGTTATTTACAGCAACACTAGAAAGCATCTTCAGAAAACTGGGCTGGAACAACACAGGTCTGAATATAGATGGAGAATACTTGAACCATCTAAGATTCGCTGATGACATCATCCTGATAGCGAGTAACCCTGGCTAAATGCAACAACAAATAAATGAATTGAATGCAGCAAGCAACGAAGTAGGCCTTAAAATAAATCTGAGTAAGACCAAGATAATGTATAACGAACTGATAAACGCACAAGAAATAACAATTAATGACACTGCCCTGGAAATAGTAGAGGAATACATATACCTGAGTCAACTAATACACATTTCAGGCTCTCTACTTCCAGAAATAAACAGAAGAATCAAATTAGCATGGAGAACATTTGGACAGAACTCTATCATCTTCAAGTCTAGAATGTCACTCCGTTTGAAAAAGAAAGCGTTTGATCAGTGCGTACTACCAGTATTAACATACGGCTCTGAAACCTGGACCCTGAAAACTGATATCATTAGAAAACTCCAGGTAACGCAGAGGTCTATGGAACGATGCATGCTTGGAATAACAAGGAGAGATAGAAAAAGGCTTGATTGGATCAGACAAAAGACCCAAGTGATAGATGTCATAAATAGAATCAGATCCCTAAAGTGGCAATGGGCGGGGCATCTCGCTAGAAGGACAGACGATAGATGGACCACAAAGATAACGCAATGGTATCCCCGAGGCGTGAAAATACCAAGAAGACGCCCCAACTTAAGATGGGACTACGACATAAAGAAACTCGCAGGATCAACTTGGGGCCGCATAGCTAGCAATAGACAACAATGGGCCCACATGGAAGTGGAATATATAAATATGTAAAGGGAGGCTACACCATAACAAAATGGTTGAATAAGCTGCATATGATGATGATGATGATGATGATGATGATGATGATGTATATATATATATATATATATATATATATATATATATATATATATATATATATATATATATATATATATATATATATATATTCATATAAAGTCAAGGACATTTTTTCCGTAACGACATATTCGGGGACATGTTGTCATATTCGAAGACAGTCCCCAAAGTTTCTTCTTCATCCAATGGCAACTTCAAGGACATGAGTATTTGGGGACATACGTTGTAACTTCGGGGACTCTTTGTTTAAGTTTGGGAACCCTGGATTTGAGAGTTTGGGGACATACCTGTACATACCTATTATCTATCTAAAATCTGTTGAACTTTCTTATGTCTTACTCCAACGAACTTATTTTGCCTTCACAGATCTTGAACTCTTCTTCCGGTTCTAAAATATATTGATTATTATGTAAGGATCGCTATTGAAATTCCACATTCTCAGTTTTATACCTATTTCGCGGTAGATAAGTTTCTATGAAAAAAAAGAATCGAACCTCTTAAAATACCGTTCAAAACCCAATTTACCTGCAATGGTTATAGATATTAAAAAATTAGCAATTTCAACAATATTGTAATCAATGGTTGCGTTCAGAAAACACAACTGTTGCACAACCGTTGAGTAAATGTTCTGTGAACGCACATTGATCAGTGCGCGAAGCTCAACATGTTTGGTGAGCGGACACCATTTTTCTGAGCGGTTTTCAATTGCGCTCAGTGAGTACAACACGTTGCAATCTATGATGTTTATATAAAGATCTATGTCTTTATTAATAGTAAACAAAACAAAGATTATATTTAATAGGGTTATATATGATTTAATTAAAGTATTACAACATGAGTGATGAATATGAAGCGATTTATACATATAATAATGTTACATACAGCATAACAGATACCAAAAATGTTCACGAATAATAATAATTAATTCAAGCTCTTCAATCGAACAGATACATTTAAATACCTGTATAGCTCTTGCAGACATCCTAAAATGCTCCTTAAAAACTAAATCATTGTATTCTGGAATTATTTCTTCGTAATAATTTCTGTTTTTCTCTCGAATGCCACGTCTTCTCACGTTATAATCATGCAATGGTTCCTGTAAATTTTCTACTGCATGGGCTATAATATTTTGGTTAATATATATTAAATCACCATCATCTAATAATGCAAGAATTAAATTGTTTCTAGCCCTAGCCATAATTTTAATTTCTCACATATTTATTCCAAAGACAATACAATCTATAATAAAGATTATCTATGATCTTTCCAAAAAATGATCGTTCAGAAGACATACGTCAACCATTAGTTGCTCAGTGAGCGCTCACTCAACAGTTGAGTTATAAGGTATGTTTTCTGAATGCAACCAATGTTAATAACAAACCTAATAACAAGGTAAACAAGGCAGATACTAAAGCATAGAGAAATGAACTTATAATCATATACGTAATAAATAAAATATACTGCTAACTGCCTATATCTCCAATAAGCGAAATGCGTTCCATTAAGAGAGAGGTCCGACTACACTCTGTGTGGCCATGTCAGTTATGCGCAAGTGCTGTATTTGCCGCCTGTAATATTTTTAAAAGAAGATATTTGAGTCAACAAAAACTTCGTGTCTGATTTTTGATTTGACCAAATAAAGTGCAATTATGTAATTACATTTTTTTTTTCACTTCTAACATAAATCTCAAATAACGTCTATTATAGTTGTCTAGGTTACTTCAAAAGGAATAGAAATGAAGTAGATAAACATGAAATATATAGCGAGCACATAACCAATTAGACTTATTATTTTTATAAATCATTTCTTCGATATCTACACACTAATATAGCCATACATATTGACAAAATAAATGACGATGGAGTACCTCTCATGGGATGATTTGTTTTCAAACGGAATTTATTTTTATATACCTGTAGACCTATGAAAATTTAAATTAGGACCAATCTCATTACATAAAAAGCACCGTTGTGGAGACATAGTTTTTAATAAAAGTCTAAATAAAAGAAACACGTAAAAATCACAACATGATAAAATAAATAACAACATCCAAACCACAGCCTAATTTTACTATGCTGTGTCCAAACCATTGAATAAAAAGTAAAGGAAGGATAGCTACTATCTACACTCATAGAGAGAAAGCAAGACGGAAGTAGCCATCTTGAACAACCAAGTATGACTCAGTTTATTTTGTTGTTGCATTGGTTGGAGAGTACGTTTTTGCTTTTGGAAGTTTTATAATAATTTTATAGTGTAAGTAAGTTGTTTTCTTATATACTTTAATTTATATTAATTTTAAATAATATAAAAGATGCAAAATAAACATTTCATATTTTGATGAATGACAAGGTTAAGACATAGGCGTAACATAAAAATAAAAATAGTAAGTTAACTGTTGTAACACTATACATTTAAGAAATATTTATTTGCATTTTTTCAAATTGGATTTATTTATAATGTGTAAATATTGATTATAAAAGTTTGATGCATAAAAATATGTTTTTAGTTTTCCTAAAAATTGTCAGAAAAGCAAATTGTGGACGAATTTTGTTAATATATATAGCGCGCCTATGGTAAAACGGATATTGCCGTCCACCATATGCAACAACCATCCTGATCAACCAAACTTGTGTTTATTGCTCCTTCCTTTACTTTTTATTCAATGGTCCAAACAAACAACCATAGAGAAAATAAAATATATTATTTGTCTATGCGAACAAGCTTCACCACTCCCCTGAAGGTCTAAAAGCATCAAAGTGGGAATGATACAGCCAATGATATTAAACAATGCAACGTCTCGTGACTCGCATGCGCGTATTGATCTCGGCCACAGACGGTGCAGACATATACATGTCGTCACTCTGATAATCGCCACGCTTCTCTGACCGCTAGGCGCAGTATATTTTATTTATATGTATATGCTTATAATATGTACTAAACCTACAGTCCTACAGAAGCATATCTGCTGACTCTTGCCCTCAACTCTGAATAAATTGCTAGCCAACCCGACGAACTGAGGCCAATATCTATATAAAGCAGAATCAGTAAATGAAATGTCAAAACAAAATAATATAAATTATAATGTACAAAACTACAAAATTATTATTTTTCTTCTCAAATACGTAGTCATAAAAATACCTTCAAGTTTGGGAAACAACCTAGAAGTGATATGGTTAATGGATTGCTATCGAAGACAATAACAGTGTGCCGCTTAGAGATTGGGGGCCACTTTTACCGTCTTAAACGTTTTTCACTGACGGAGAAGAACCTCGATTCCAGCTAGCTCAAATGAATCGAAAAGGTTATTCAACGGTAGAGTAGGGATCGATCCATAAATTAAACATTTTTAAATTGAAACCATTGAAATTTCAATTTGCAAATCACACATAGGATATTTGTAGGACCGACTGGTACCCCTTGTTGTTTACAGGTGAGTTTTAAATATAGATAATAATGTTTGAAGTAGAGGCTATTTAGCAATGCATAAATTGTCGTAAATGTGTTAAAATTTCAGGTTCAGATGCTTGTCCTTCAGATAACAAAACAACTGTTTGTAAATGGTGAGTGTAAATATAAATCGGAAAGTTCTTACTTGTATCACTGGTGGTAAGCTCAACATCAGCTCTTGCGGTAGTTGTGATGACTTGACCTGGATCCTCCTAGGTTTCAGATCTAATGATATGAATAGCTTGGCATGCATTAAATTTAAACAGTACTGCATTACTAGTTACATCTACTATTGTACTACAGATGAATGATGTTATGTGGAAATAATCAGACAAATTAAAGGAAGCGATACTTAGGAAAAGCGGTGAGTGAAATAGCGAAGCTCAGCAAATATAGTAAGCAAGATGGAAACAGACAGAAGAAAAATAGAAGAAAAGGGCCTAAAAGAGTATGAAATAGGTGAAATATAAGTTATAAATTTAATAAAAGTAAATGGTGGATGATTTTACTTACCCAAGTTGTAGGGTGGCCTTAAAGAGGTTTTTAGATTTTGGTCCAGATCCAATATAGATAATTTTGTCTACACTGACAATTATGACTAATAAAATTTACTCTTTTCAGCTTATAAAATCCGACTTACAATCGAAAAATGAAGGAACCATGTGCTCTGAATGAAAGCTGATATAAAAAGAAGGAAGGCTCAAAGTTCAATGAAGTAGGTTTTGTAGGCCCTCCACAGAACTCAGGAGAAGCCACAGAACATTCAGCGAAATAGTAAGTTGGATTAGTATGAAATGCTAAAAGAAGAAAAATAAATTGTTTTCCATGATATCCAATCTCAAAATATGAAATTACAATTTAACTTGTAAAGAAGAGGTT
The DNA here is from genome assembly GCA_963921935.1 of Galeruca laticollis. NCBI lineage: Eukaryota > Metazoa > Arthropoda > Insecta > Coleoptera > Chrysomelidae > Galeruca > Galeruca laticollis. Next base: position 49,692,781 of record OY998180.1, read on the forward strand.
AAAACAATAAATTAGAGTAAACAAAAGTGCTTCGAGTTTCAATTATATTTTTATAACCAGGTAAATTAGTGTTTTCAACTTAAAATGCTAAAGGATACGATATCTTGTTATGAGTTAGTTAAATAAAGTTCTATTGTAAATGTAATCAAACCATTGGTTGTTGGTTAAAGTTGAGTTATTGATATTGCTCTAAACATTGAAGAGGTAAGTTTTAGTATATTTTCAAAAGTAATTATTATGTCAACCATTTGGTTATAAGTGCATGATTACATTCCCAATAAATGTTGTATCAATTTTTTAAAACCATAATATATGTTTTTTTATTATTAATTTTAGGAAAAAAATATTCTTCATAAAAAGTTCTGCATGTTCCTTGATTTATTGTACTACTCAAGGGCATGTTCTAAAATACAATCATCAGATAACATTTTTTTCAGTCATATACGCGGTTTGTCAAAAAATATGAATTTATTCTTAAGAGTAAAGTACCTTATTTCTATTCGACAATATCGAAAATTGTTATTGAAATTACTTGGTGAGAACTGAAAACTACGTTCAAATATGCAATTACATCCATTTACATGGATAAAACTAGGTTTTGTTATTTTTTACTAATTTGTGTATTTTGAATGAACATGTATCTCTTGTGATTATGAAACACAAGAGAACTTTTTCAATTCTAACAACTTTAGGTTCTGTGAAGTGAACGTAACATATGAAATCGATGCTTTTATGAAAAAAATCTGTAAGTCCTAGTTTTCCGCAAATTTTTATTTCGAAATTTACTAAAGGCACCTGCTACTTTTGTTTCTTAAAAAGTTGTTGACAAATCGGTTGAAGTTTTTCCTCGGCGGCACCTTCGGTTTCTAAAAGATCGGAGAGAATTAGCAGTTTGGATAAAATTAAGAAAACTATTGAAGTGAGCTTCTACGAATACATGGTTTTCTCAGATGAAAAAGACTTAATGATTCATGCAAAATTCATTATAATTACATTTTCATGATATAATTATTTTACCTATATTAGAAAAAGTTCAATACTATAGTTCCCTATTGGATGTGCATGCAAGTGCATTATTGAATTTCAATTACACTTAACGCATCTAAAAGTTCGTCAACTTTTCAGCATAAATTATCATTACATTATATTATATTCTTAGTGAAAACAACGAAATCGCATGTGCAAAATATTTGGCAATTGCACAGAACACAGAAATAAAATTGTTTCTGTGGTCAATTGTCATTCCAAAATTGAAGTTTCATTTTGGGTTGTGTTGTGATTTGTGAATTTCCTATTAATAATGATATAAATAATAATGGACCAAGGGGCATTAATTGATTGGTACGGCAATATACTTACCTTCTCTGAGAAATAGGTTTGTTATAGAAATACTAGTTTGTTCCTCATCCGTTACTTGATAACAAGTTTAAAAAATAGTTTGTTTTTATCGTTCGGGCTTCCCAAAAGCTACCCCACCCTGTTCTGTCTTCAGGACCTCCAGGAAGTGTGTCATCTGTTCTGTTTCTGGGACACCCAGGAGGTTCAGCATAGCAGCACTTAAATCACATGGTCCCACTGTACCACCATTAATTCATTCAAACATTCACACTACACACTGTATGTTCAACCACATTTTACACGCAAAGATATATCTCCTTAACTCTATACCATCCATAACTCAGACGAAATAAAAAGTGTGCGTCCTTTTTCAGTATGTAGATCGTGCAACGGCGTAATTCTGTAACGCTACCAGGGTCGTTTAACGACCCTTACGTTACTTGTAATAATAATTATGATTAACCCTTTGCCAATGCGTGGATGTTCTAGTTACCTAGAGTTTCTTTCACTAACACAAGGAGAATCATTACTTTTGAGCGGATTAAGGCAGTTCTTCCCAAAAGAGCTTGAGATTCGACCTCGGTTTACAATACGAGGATTTATAAAAGAAAGGTTAAAAGTATTTCAAATAAAAGGTCGAGTTCACTTAATAAATATATTCCCTTATAAGTTAGTCGAAATTTATAATCAACAAAGTCAGAAATTAATTAAAATTACAGTCACCAAATTAGAACAAAAGGTTTATAATTTTTAAAAGATGAGAGGGACGATACTTATTACTTATAATTGACAACAAACAAAACAAAAGAAGAAATTACACAATATATGGAAAGTCGACAGTTTAACTTCTTAGCAAAGGGCTCATAAAATACAATTGAGAAAACGATCGAAGGAATTACAGTTTGATTTACCTTTTGTAAAATTGAACATAGTAAAATTTATAGACGGAAATTGAAATAACACTAGATTAGATTTTTCCTTTTTTTAAAAAAAAATATACTTCGAATTACACCAGATACCAGGAACTCCTAAGGATTCGTTCCCCTCTCTCTATTCAAATAACTGTGATATCGGCTAAATTCCGCTTATAAATTAAATTAACATGAATGAACTTAAAACTGCCAGAGATTGTCTGATCGACTGAATTTATTTAAAAATTTGCGTCCGATTTATTTGATATATTAATATACCAACCTTACAAACATTTAAAATAATTGGTATTTACTCAGTTCTTAATTTAAAAAAATGCTACACAATTACTTAAGTAAACTAAATACCCCGACGATCTGATTGTTAGTTTATATATGTAGTCGATAGCGGGAAGTAATGTATAGAAAGATTGTTAGATTATACAATAAGACAACCGTTTGTCAATTTTTTATATGTACACTCCTCAAATAATGGTTAGTCTGTTAATTATAATGATCAATTTACTCACCGGGAACGAATCTCTTCCCTCAGACGTGGAGGCCCAGAATATATGCACACCACAAACAACGAAAAAAAAGAATATTTAGTGATTTTCGCAAAATTCACGGAAAGTACCCGAGGTGCTCAAATCGCCGCGCCGGGTGAACACGCTCTGGTATATTTTAATTTTTTCCTTTCCCTCTTCATTAAATTTTTCAGTTACCTGTCGCCTAAACCCCATATGTGGGTTGCTGAATTTGCGATTTCATACATAAGTTCAGGTATTTCCCAATTTTTTGTGTTATATTATGCTTCTAAACTACAGTTGAAATAGTTTACGCTATAACTTCCGCTAACCTAGTGTTACGAAATTATCAACACTGTTTGTTTAATATAATTTCGTAACGAACTAGCTGACGATATATTATTCCATTTTTGTATATGATACCGGTTGTCCCAATTCCAATGATTATTATTATATTAATAATTATAATTTATTTATACCCATCATTACAATTCTTTCCTAAGAACAATAGCCGTATCGTTGATTCTCTCACCAGAGACGGTTTTGTCATTTTAAGTTTTCGATGAGATTGTTTGTTATCTTCTTTGTGCGTGTTTTATAAATATTGCGTTTTTGTGTAGTCGTTGGGTTGGTGTTTCTTTTTTTGTATAAACAATGAATTGCTTATTGAAGATTCTGGTATACATTATTTTCCGCGTATGTTGTACTATTGATTTTCAGCTTGACAAAAGCAGTTATTTTATGTTATTGAATAGAAAAGACGAAGGTGGTCTACTAAAACCATCTATATAGATATTATTGAAATATGTGAGTTTACCGAAAAGGAAAGTCTGCAGATATTGAATTAAACTAATGACTACTCTATATATACTGCTGAGCGTAAAATTAGGGTCACCCTGTAATTTGAAGATATTTTAAAAAATTTCATAAAATTTTTATTTTTCTTCTTTGTAACATAGTTTACTAACGGATTGCTTGAATAAAAACTGTTTTTGTAGTTCAAAATTGATAGAAAGTAATAAAAATGAACAATTTCAATGCTATGTGCTAAATAAAGAAAATGAACAATTTTACTTTGATATGCTTTTCGTTAAAACTGAAGAAATTTTAACGACTTCAGTAACTAGTATTCCCTCCTCTGGTGGTGATAACAGCCTGCAAACGGCGAGGCATGCTTTGGATCACATTCTGGGGAAGATTGTCCCATTCCTGCAATAGTTTACCGCGAATCTCTAGAATTTCTGGGGGCCGGCACATGTCTCCCTATTTCATCCCAAACATGTTCTATTGGATTTAAATCTGGACTGAGGGCAGACCAAACAATTCGCGTGATTTGAACCTCGTCAAGATACGCAGTAACTATCCGAGCAATGTGGTGCCGTGCATTATCATGCATAAAAATTGTGTCGTCTCCAAGAATAACCATGGACGATAAAACATGGTCTTCCTGAACCTCTGTCAGGTACCTATACGTAGTCAATGTCCCATTCTCTATAAAGACTAACTCTGTGCTAGCGTCAAAAGGTATGCCTCCCCATGCCATAACTGATCCTCCACCAAATGGAAGTCGCTCAGCAATATACGCTTGAGCATCTCTCTCGCCTTGACGCGCCACACCCTTACACATCTATTTGAGCCTGTTAGACAGAATCGCGATTCATCAGAAAACATTACGCGACTCCAATCCGCTATTGTCCAAGCTAACTGTTCTCATGCAAAATTCAACCTAGCAATCCGGTGTGCACGAGAAAGCGGCGGTCCAGTAGCTCTAGTTCGAGAAGATAAACCAGCAGCGTGAAGTCGCCTCCTAACTGTCCACTCACTTACGTTTACATTTCTCACTTCTTGCAGATGATTTCGAAGGGCAACTGCAACCGTTCGGTTTCTCAATGCACTAGAAACCAGAAAGCGGTCATCTCTAGCTGTTGTAGTCCTGCCTCGCCCTGAACCAGGTCTTCGAGTGAGCATACCAGCCTCTTCGTACCGTTGCCCTACTCGTTGCACAGTCGAGAGACTTACGCCAACGTTTCTGGCAGTTTCGCGTTGACCTCGACCATCTTCTAAAGCCGCCACAATAGCAGGATTTAAGCTCATTGCAATACACTGACATTGACAACATTAAACACACAATTTGCAATAGACAGATAAAACCATAGGAACAAAAAATATGCTGATAATGGTTATTAGGATTTTGGGCAGGGGACATTTTTGTTCAACCGCTTTTCGAAATAACAACTTTTTTTATTCAAGCAATCCGTTAGTTAACTATGTTGCAACGGAGAAAATAAAAATTTTATAAAAATATCTACAATATCTTCAAGTTACTGGGTGACCCTAATTTTATGCTCGGCAGTGTATATTCAGTAAACAGTTTTGAGATTCGTCTGCTTCGTTCAACCACACCAAATTATTAGGACAGTATGGAGAACCCACCTCGTCGTCAATACGGAAAGTGTAGTGTACAAAAACTCCAACACTCACACACTTCACGACGAACCTCTTCCTTCGGTCTCTGCCTACATGAACCGCAGCTTGTCTTCCTCGACCCCACTGGGCCATGTAGCCTAACTCAATTCCACACCACAGTCCTTCACAACAGTGAGCGTTTGCCGTCCAGCGATTTTCCAGCGCGGGGACACTCTCTGAGGCCGCCTGGCGTCCACTCGGCACGGGAACCTTCTGCACTCAAGTCAATCGGAAACTGTGGAAAATCCATCCAGTGCCCAATGCACAAAGCCATTCCATCCCATCGCTCGAATTGCAAAGTACGACGAAAAGTGTGTTTAACGCATTCCCCACACAGACCGAATTTCTTGTACAAGACAAAGACAATCGGAAACTGTAGTGAACATGAAGCCGGCCGTACCGTAACTACTAATTCAAAACATCGCACTGAGTGAACTAAGCTAAGTTTCTCAGGTCCCTGGCCTTTAGCCCTACGAAAGTTCTGCAGTTAGCTGGGAGGTATATGGTTTACAAAAAAGTCGTCGCACAAGAACTGCAAATGCCAACTAGTGGAATTACATTTATACATTACTGCCATGCACGGAGATGGATATTCTTAGCGGACCAATCAGAGCGCGAATCGTAAATAGTGAGGGATATACATCTCTGTGATATTAGGTTAGCTTGTTCGGATCAGTTATGCTAGTAATCTCTTAAAAAGAAGTTACAAATTGATATAACTTTGATCTGTTAGGTGGTCGGTAATAGGATTTGAGAAACTGGTCAAATATGGGTCTTTCAACACGTGCGCAATTGAAAAGTCACCACGCAATATTTGAGTATCTCCTCAGAAGATCAGTAACCAAAACCAAAATCACAGAACGTCTTAAAACTTAGGTATTCAGTTCCAGAACGAATGTAATTAATCTATGCAGTACCGTTTTCGCGACCATAGAACATACTTTGTGTTCGGAACAGAAGTCAGTTGAAGCGGCGCCACCACAGAACTGTCATTATTGTTTTATGCCACAGAAATGAGTTCTGTCAAAAAGTACGCTTTAGGTTGTATCAAAGAATACACCAACAACAAGAAGCGAAAGCCAGCATTAATCGTTTGATGTTTTGGGGGCAAAATTTCGTGACCTTAAAACTGACGTTGACAGATAACTGAGCATCTTTACTTGACTTTACACTAAGAAAAGTGTTCAAAAAATGTAAATTAAATCTTACCTACACGCAAAAAAGTGAAACCAAAAAATTCGAATAATAATTGCTTATTTTTATGGCTTGTTTCGACAAATTTTTTATTGTCAAAGAAAGATTTAAGCATTCAACCGTGTAATATTTTGAATGTTGGTTGATAATTGGTGAACTCATTAAAGATGAAGAAATACCAAAGTATTATTTTCACAGTAGGTCTGTTAAACTTAATTTATGAATTGTTTAAGTTAATCTAACAGGTAAACAAACAATGTGAAAAATATACTTTAGCATTTCTTCATACATAAAGTTTTAGCTTCTGTTTTTGGAGTTCCATCCATTACTAAAAATAACGAGCTATTGTTTAACCAAATGATTTTTATTTTCTATATTGTTATCGAAATTATATGTGTAAGTATGTATTTAAGTAGCGCTGTATGTAGGATAGGGTGAGTATAAAAACCAATACAATAATATAGATTATATATTTAGAATACCAGTTTACAATAGAAAGAATTTCAGTAAATTATGATATAAAATTACAATAAGTATGGTACTTGAATAAAAAAAAATTATAATTGATATATTTAAAAGTTACACTTCACTAGATTTTGAATTAAATATTTTACAAGAGAAAATCTACTGATGTATATGTGACAAAGAAGTTATAAAAAAGTAACGACAGTAAACTTTTCTGCATAGTTATCGAAGTTGTGTTCCATTTTTCAATTATTATATTTTGTGCTTTTTTCTGGTTGAACAGTTTATGCTGTTTTTCTAGTAATCCCTCCAATTCATATTACGATATAATTTAGACATACATAATATAGTACTTCTTGTGGCACTTAGCTTATTTTTTGTGATCGCTTGTAAAGGAGAATTTGTTTGCTTATGTCGTGGATGATCCTACAAAACTGGAGAAGGGATGAGTTTTGTTACTATCCCCATCAAGGACGATGTTAGGTATGTGTATTTTATAATGTTATTTAATCAAACCAAAGCATTATATTATGCTTGCCAAACCCATAATCTAAGTACTTTACATTTTCTGCTTTTCAGTAACATTTTGTTTAGTATGTCTACAATAAGTGAAAAGAAATATATACTGTCATTTTTCTTGTCAAACAAAAGTAAAACATATATATGTATAGTTGTTAGGGTTCTGAATCATGTACATTGTGCATGTACATTTCCAAAATATATTATACTTAATATACTTTTATAGATCCACAGGAAACTTCTGTTGTATAGGCACCTATTAGAAACAGCTTACTCTTGAAAATTCTCCAATAATTTCCACTCAAACTCCTGCTTTCTCAAGTTCTGGACACTACGGAAAAGCAAGGTGAAATTAGTGGTTATGGCTGGCTCTAGGGAAACGAAATTTTGCAAATGAAACCAGAGAAAAGAAAGAAATATGCAACCTGGAGAAATGTGTGAGAAATCTCTTGAATAACTTCTGGCATCAATTGTAAAAGCGCAAGTACTACTGAAAGGCAGATAACCTCTAGGTAGAAGGTATTTTGTAGAACACAAACGATTTGCCTTGATGCTATATTTTTTGGGATCACAGACATACAACTTTATGATTAAATTATTAGTCTTCCAACAAAACGAACCCTACAAAGAATCACCAAAAAACTTGCTTGCAAGCCTGGTTTAGGTTACGATTCAATATTTAAACCTGTAGAAATAAAGCTTCAGACAATGTCCAATGGTAACAAACGGTATACCATATGTATTGATGGGATGTCACTGAAAAATCATGTCTTCTATAGTACTGCATGAGTTGAAGATACTGGACTGATTGATATTGGGACTGGATCAAAAGACCTTTGTCCTGCAAACAATGAACTCGTAATTATGCAACAGGACTGTAAGCGAAGTGGAGGCAATGGCATTTTTTTTGTGGGTACCAAATTAGCAGTGAAAGAGTTTCTTCCTATCATTGAAACATGCATACTAAAGTAGGAGAGCCGAAGTTTGCATGTTGATGGTCTCTCAAGTGATATGGCTTCTTATTTCATTAAACTAGCCAATTCCTTTTTAGTAACTCCTGATAATCCAGTATTCACAGTAGATGTCAAGGAGATTATTTACTTTTTTGATTCTAGTCATTCAATTGAAGCTACAAGAAATAATTTGAAAAGAGATATTTTTTGTTTTGATGGCAAACAAACATCCTGGTCATTTTTAAAGTAGTTTTACGGTCAAGACAAACAGGCGTTTTATATTAGATGTACACAAAAATTAACAAACAGACAAACTTATCCATCGAATTTCGACAAAATGAAAGTACATCTACCAATTAAAACTCCAAATAATAATGTAGCAAGTGGTATGAATATGTATATGAGCTTGGGGGCAGTTCCTAGTATTGGAACCATTAAAGTAATTGAGAAATTTGACAGACTTATTTCATTCTACAAAACCAAGAAATGTTAACAAATACAAAAATGTGTTTGTATAAGTAGACTATCAAATACAATTTTTGGGTGAAATGCTGTTTTTTTAAAACATTCAAGAGTCAATAAAAAGGGAGGAAGTGTTACTTCCAGATCAAGGATGAAGAAATGCAGAACAATCACAATAAGTAGTTAAAAAAAATTTGTAATAAATTGTAATCCAGTGATTTTAAATATTTACACTGCACAGAACTGATACAGATTCTCTTGAAAGTTTCTTCGGTAGTGTGAGGAAGCAAGGGGGCAATTGTATTAAAGCCACTTCTATCAAATTTGAACATGCCTTTAGAAAAGTGTTTTGCCAAAAATGTACCAATTCAAATGAAATGTACTGATGACCTTCACAATTTATTAATTAAGTTGAATTCAGCAACTATTTGCATTATTCCTGAAACTCACCAAACAGCAGTTCAGAATGTAGCAATATCATTACCAGATTAAGATTACAGGAACGAAGAACTGACAATTTTACATGCGTTCAATTTTGTTTGTGGCTATTTGATGAAAGCATTATAATGTCACAGGTGTTAAACGTGCATAGAATTCTCAAAAGAATGTGGAGATCTGGATACAAAGCAGCTATTGACATATTTTCAAAAGTATGATAGGGACAAACGTATTTATGGAGGCTTTAGGGTTCCAAGTTAACACTTTATAAATTGGCAGAAGCATTTATTTACTTTAATGTTTAGTGAAGTGAACGATGAAATAAAACAATATATTTTGTTTAAATCTTCATATATTTGAACTAATGTTCAATTTAAACTTGTTGACGCGTTTCACTAACACAGTAGCTTTGTCAAAACGAATGAAGGTAAAATATAAAAATGTCTTAATATATACAGTGATAAATCTATTTACTAAGGTTAACAATGGTATTAAAAGATATTACCTGGAAATTCATTCACTACAAACATTCCTAAGCTGTCTTCTAGGTAAAGAGGTTCAATAAAGGAGACTGATTGATATATATTTGGTCGTTAAGGAGATTACCTGAATATTTATTTTTGTTAGTCTCTAGGGCTTCTAATAAATTTAAACTAAAGGATTTACCGACTACATGGAGAATTTCAAAATTTGCGTCGAAAATGTGTTGGTTTTCTAATAAATGATTTGAATAGTTAGAATCTAATTTTTTGTTGTCATAGCTACGTTTGTGTTCCGAAATTCTAGTTTTAAAAGTTCTACCGATATAAATTTTATCACAATTGTCATTACCACATTTTAATTTATAAACTCCTGATTTGTTTAATGATATATATCATAAAACAAATAGCAGTTAATAATAATTACGATCCAAATTTAATTGACAATATCATAAATAAAAAGATAAAAAAACAGACTTTAGAACAAGTATTCCCTTCAGATAAAAATAATAGACAATTTAAAAGCTTAACATACTTTGGAACACCATCCTTAAAAATTAAATCATTTTTAGAAACTTTAGACATGAATATTTCCTTTAAAACTGATCACAATTTATCCAAATTCATTAAAAATAATAAATCTAAATCTTCAAAATTAAACAAATCAGGAGTTTATAAATTAAAATGTGGTAATGACAATTGTGATAAAATTTATATCGGTAGAACTTTTAGAAATTTTAAAACTAGAATTTCGGAACACAAACGTAGCTATGACAACAAAAAATTAGATTCTAACTATTCAAATCATTTATTAGAAAACCAACACATTTTCGACCCAAATTTTGAAATTCTCCATGTAGTCGGTAAATCCTTTAGCTTAAATTTATTAGAAGCCCTAGAGATTAACAAAAATAAATATTCAGGTAATCTCCTTAACGACCAAATAGATATCAATCAGTCTCCTTTATTGAACCTCTTTACCTAGAAGACAGCTTAGGAATGTTTGTAGTGAATTAATTTCCAGGTAATATCTTTTAATACCATTGTTAACGTTAGTAAATAGATTTATCACTGTATATATTAAGACATTTTTATATTTTACCTTCATTCGTTTTGACAAAGCTACTGTGTTAGTGAAACGCGTCAACAAGTTTAAATTGAACATTAGTTCAAATATATGAAGATTTAAACAAAATATATTGTTTTATTTCATCGTTCAGTATGGATCTTCATCAAGTAAAAGCCTCATCTATTCAATTTAGTGAAGTGTTTGTTTGCCAAAGTATTTCACATGTGGTTCAGATATTTTAAAACTATTCATTAAATTGAATATATATAACTTCATGAAATGTGAGAATAGGGTGTTTGAGTTGAAGCTGAGGGATATTGTAAATGTACGGGTTCCTCCATCTCAATAAGAATTTTAGAAGATCGATTATCTGAAACAAAAAAGGAAAATAGAGGAAGACTATATATGCACAGGCTTCATTGTAGACGTGTTGTTTTATTCATCCATCACATTTTCCAGTGTCTATTTTCTGAAGACCAGTAGGAACATTTTCTTACATTGATAGCAAGTGAACTTGGAATGAATAATCAAACATTTTTCCATTTTAACAAAACCATAAAAAAAGACTATTGTATAAGAAAAACAAGACAGTTAGGCTAAATGCAATCAAATTATAAGAAAGCCATCTATTTTGATGCATATTATCTACAATAGTTGAATCTAATAAATGATGATTACATTTACCAAGAAGTGGAGAAGCATCACAAATATGTCTTGTGGCGGCTTGAAATGAATGTCCCACTTGCTCAAACGGCATGGTATCTGTAATTATAAAAATAATTGTAATAAACAGCAATTCCAAATAATCTGTTCAAAAAATGTCAAGCATTCTTAGATTTGTCACTCTACACTCTAAAGAATACATAACATTTACATTGCAATTCTATACAGCTGTTTGAATACAAAGCATATGGCGATTCACAGATAGGCTAAACACAATATAATTATAAGAAAGCCATCTATTTTGATGCATATTATCTACAAGAGTTGAATCTAAATGATGATTACATTTACCAAGAGATGGAGAATCATCACCAATATGTCTTGTGGCGGCTTGAAACGAATGTCCCACTTGCTCAAATGGCGTGGTAACTGTAATTATAAAAATAATTGTAATAAACAGCAATTCCAAATCATCAATTCAAAAAATGTCAAGCATTCTTAGCTTTGTCACTCTACACTCTAAAGAATACATAACATTTACATTGCAATTCTATTCAGCTGTTTAAATACAAAGCATATGGCGATTCACAGGTAGGCTAAATGCAATCTAATTATAAGAAAGCCATCTATTTTGATGCATATTATCCTACAGAAGTGAATCTAAATGATGATTATATTTGCCAAGTGATGGAGAAGCATCACCAATATGTCTTGTGGCGGCTTGAGACGAATGTCCCACTTGCTCAAACGGCATGGTATCTGAAATTATTAAAATAATTGTAATAAACGAATAAACAAAATGCCAATAAGGTATTAATGAATCCTGTCGGAAAGTTATAATTAATTCTGCACTAAGGTGGCAAAAATAAATATCAATAACTACTGATTGTAATGTTTACTTAAATTTAATATTTACCAGACTGAATAGATATTTTTGTTGGTGGATCGCTCAGTATAACATGGCTCTTGCGTTTTAACCATGGGAATATTGTAGGCACAGCTTGAAGACATAGGTACTTTTTACGTCACCTTTTGGAAGAAAATTTTTCCTCAAAGTGAAGTTGACATAACTTATAACTGTTATGTAAAGAATCTAGGGATTTTCAAACAAATCTCCACGGTTACATGCATCCAACCATAACTGTGCTCTAAAATGTAAATAAAGCTAAGTAAGTATATTTATATTTTTATTTATCATATGTGTATAAAAGAAATAAACTACTACCAATTTATATTGAATATTGTGTATTATTATTCAACATATTCAAGCTGAACTCATCAGCAGTGACGCTTATTGTAGTGTATTCATTGATTGTATTATTATTATTTATGTTATCAAAGACACAGAGACAGAGGAATGTTAACACTCAAAACATCGATTCACGCAACTTACAATGTATAGGTGCAATGGAAGAATAACATATTTAAAAATAAGAAATATATATCTATAATTTATTGCATATAGAAACAATTCCTCTTACCTTACAGGATCTTTAGGAAATCTAAAAATAGTTGTTCCGTCTCCATCCCTTGAATGACACCCACGAACTGCACAAGTTCTTGGCGCCATAACTAATATAATAGTTTTTTAAGCAATTGAAAACACAAACAAAATATACATTATATTGTAAATAAGGAAAAACCGTACAGCAAAGAATATTCTTTGGTAAACATGTAAACAATAAAATCACATGACATTGACAGATCTCTGACTCAGACATGCGCACTTAGAAAATGAATTCTAAAATAGCACAAGCTTCGTTTCTTATTGGGCTGGTGTATTCTTTGGTTCTATGGGCGCCACGTGTCAAAGACTTTTTGCCTGCCGGTTTGGCGCCAATTTATTCTAAGATGCCAGTATGGTATGGAGGGTAGTTGCTTAGATGCCAGGTAAAGAATAAAAATTACTGTTTGAAAGAGAGTTGGATTGAATGTTTTTACAGCCAGTAAAGTGCTTGAGTGTTTACGCTTTCCATTTCAACCAATCATGTCAGTAAAAATTGGCTTAAAATGTACACGAACTATGACACAAACAACAAGAATTATGTCCCTGTTGGGCGGAACCACTGAGAACGACCGTTCTGGTAGGTAGTCAATTTTACTTGAAAATTATCAGTTCCATTAATCTGAAATAATAATTCTAACCTTAGACCGATCGAGTGTGCATAACACAAGTCAAAGCAGTCTGGGGGAGTCGTTTTCAGCTTTTAACTGTTCTACCTCCACAATCTGTAATCCAGGATATTTGGAAGTTAGTTCGGACAACTTTAAAAGTAACAGGTCGAATAATGAGGTATGTATCTAAATGGTAAAAGTATTTTTTGAACTTAAAACACTTGATCTAATGGAATGATATTTGATTCTGGGAGAAAATTGTTGAAGATTTTTCTGATATTGGTTTGTGAAATAATACTGTAAGGTAGACAAAAATCGCGTGAGCACATTGTTGAGAATAATTGCAGCATTTCATTGATTCCTGATAACATAACATTGAATCATCTAAGGTCTTTTGTTGAGTACTTTCAATCAATCCACTTTCATTCCATTGAACGAACAGAAAAAAAGGGTAGGTTCATATCATAAAAAATCATCAACCTATTGAATATGTGTTGTGGAATTCAAAAGGCTCCTAAGAAATTCCCAAATAGATTGAAAATACTTATTTATGTATCAAGGGCAAAACTAATCTACAACTTGTGGATTAGCTTGCAATTGCAGGACTAAACAATAGGCAAGGCAAGTAGCTGCAGAAGAAATCCATAAAAACCAATGATACCATACAAAAGGTGATTACAGCCGAAAAATTGCATTTCTCAAACAAAATTAATTCGTAAAATTATTTTTATGTCTGTGTGCATTCAATGAAAATTGATTTTAGTTAGAATGTGTTATTGCTTCAACTTAATGCCATTAATTTCTGCAATATCTCCTTGCAAAGTAAGCCCGTGCCATCTTAAATAATCCTCTAAACATTATATTTAAGGTAGAAATATAAATGCACTTCTATTATTTTTTATGTCTATACATAATTAACCACAAAATAAGTGGGCACATTAATGGGAGAAACTTACTAGTTTCTCCCATTATGCACTTTTCATATGGACATAAAAATAAGTATTGTTAAATGCTTGTATAAACGGATTAAATTTCACACCTCAAATCTAATTACAATCACATAGCTTATTTTCAAAAATACATTTCAATTGAAATGATTTTTCATGTGAATTAATGATTGTTAAGAATGAAAACAATCTGTCCCAGGTCAAGTGTCATTTTTACAGTCACTCGAAAAAATTCTGGAATGTAGGTGTTTGAACTAAAAGTAACATTTTTTTTCGAGAACAGTCTTCAAGTAACTTCTTTACATATTTATTAACTGAAACTGTAACTCGAATCTTTTGAGTCAATGACAGTTCTAAACTCTACAACTATTAGTTCAATGTTGAATCCCAAATTCTTGTTGGATAATTGAGAGTGGTCTTTGATATATATCATCAGAAAATACAAAGGTCTACTTAAAATCATCGATATAAAAATGAATTGAATTATT
Source organism: Galeruca laticollis (assembly GCA_963921935.1). NCBI lineage: Eukaryota > Metazoa > Arthropoda > Insecta > Coleoptera > Chrysomelidae > Galeruca > Galeruca laticollis. The sequence continues at coordinate 49,707,812 of OY998180.1, forward strand.
TTAATGAAAATTAATTGTTCACCATTATTATTACAGAGGAATGAAGAAAGTAAATTGAGTTCTTCTGAAAATGGAAGTGGTCAGAAAAATATGCTGAGCTGTTTGTCAACAAGTGAGTTTTAATTTCATTGAACCCTTTTGTTACAAGTTGAATATTTATTCCAAAGACATCTCTTATTGTCTGATATTCTGAAATTTGACATACAGGCACAATAAACTTATATAATTTGTAATGAGAATTTTCCAAAATTTTTTATATTTTTCACGTGCTCATTTTTGAATGCAATATCTAGTATACAGATCATTTACCGAACTGTTAGACCTGTTCTCCAGACCTTAGTCAATTTGACTTTTTCATGGGGGGTATTTAAAGCAAAAAGTTTATAAAAATCGACATTTCAACAAAATTGAAGAACTGGAAAATTAAATTCCAGGTCATTGCAAAACTATTCTGTCCGGTATGCTGTATAGAACTTGCAGAATTGGATGTGTCGACTGAAACATGCATTGAATGTGAAGGAGGTCATACACATACACTTCGTTAGTTTACTTCACATTTTAATGTCCTTTATGTAGGTTATTCATTTGTATTTTGTTGTAACCTGTTCTGAATTGTTATATTATGTGTACCTTTTTAATTTAGACATATTGTTTTAGGTACGTACTTATCAACTTTTTCTGTCGTTTTTGTTCATAAACGATTTTATTCACTTTTCTATATACTACTGCCGATAAAATGTTACACCTGTAACAGATTTATGCACCACATTAGAATGTGTAAAAAAACCAATTAAATCACTAATTTTTTTAAATTGAAGAACAAGTTTAATTAAATAGTAAAGCAACTTGGGTAAAGTTTACTTGATTTTCTTTGGGTTTGATGAATATATGTGTTTATTAGAACAAATTATCAAATTAACAATATTATAAGGGCTATCAAAATTTATAAAAAAAAGAAAGTAGACACCATGAAAAAAAAATTAAATAATAGTTATTTTGCAGCTTTTAGGTGAATCCGTTTAGTTGTTTAGGTATTTGTACTTTTATAAAACTTTCATTAATAATTGTAAGGCTTTGTTAAATGCCCGTGCAACAGGCAAAGAATATAGAATAAAAAATAGCTAACTATAAATAAATAATATTAATTAATTGCCATTTTGTATCAAATATGCATAAGTAGCTTAGTTTCTATCTAGGTTTATTGAAAGTATGTGTTTGTTGAAAAATGCAATAATACGAGGGTTATTCAAAATTTAATGAATTTTTTTCCAATAGGAGATTATAATTTCATATGTAGACATAACATCTGATTCTGAACAAAATTTCATCACTAATTGCTGATAGTCCTTGGACGTGTACCAACTTTTGGTAGTAATATTATTTGAATATTCCACTTAATGAAAAAAATCTCATATGTTGAATACTTCTTGAACTACAGTGTATACTGTGACTGAATCTCGAGGATCAACATGGGATCTGGGTTATTTGAAGAGACAACATTCTCAGTTAAATGGAGGCAAAGTTATACGATTATCACTCATTTTGAATAATTCCTTTTTGATCTGAAAAAATCAAAAACTCACTTCAATAATAATCTATAACTTCTTAATTTGTGATCGTTTTAAAAAACTATGAAAACACCTACACAGCAACTTTCTCATGTGGTCATACATGTTTCCTAATTGATTCTTCTTTGTTTTATAAAATAGATTTCACATTATGCCAAATGAAGTTTATGAGAAAAAAAAACGAATTGAATAATAAAAAGTTACGACTACCATTGAATGGGCAGTGAAAGTTGCTAGGTAAATGTTTCTATACTTGGAGTTCAAATTTCAATAGCAGTGGATTATCATGAAGAGAAATCTACTGTAAGAAACAAATAATAGATTCTTCAAGATATGTTCTAAATTCTCGTATTTTCAAAATTCAGAATGATGAAAAGTTAATTTACTTTTAAATTTGAATAATTTGAAGTTCCATTATTTTGTTGTTTTGAAAATAAACTGAAATATTTTATTGAACTTGATAGTAATTGGTTGTATTTTCTCTTTAGATATTTTGAATGATAGTGATGATGAAATACGGGATCCAGACTACAATTTTGAGGAACACAGCAGTACAGAAAGCTCGGAAGAGGATGAAAAACCAAAAAATTCAACATTTGTGCAAGGGAAAAGAATCCAACATAGTAGTAGCAATCAGATCGAAAAAACTTCAGAAATTGATGGTGATTCAGGTAGAAGCGTTTCAGCATTCAACACTCACATCCTGCAACAAAATATTGAAAAAACATGTTCATTTGAGAGAAAAATAATTGAAAATTATAAAACAAATCACCATCCATTGAAAAGTTCGGATACAATAGCAACAATAATGACCTGAATTCTCAATTAATAACTGTGAATCATACATCTTTGAAAGTAGAAACTTCAAATCATAAGGCAAAGAAAGAAACATTTTTGCATATTCTGCAAAACAAAGCAAACAAAGTTGGCTAGACACTTCCTGAATAAACATAAAAATGAAAAAGAAGTTATGTATTTTTCAAACTTACCAGTTCAAAGTAAGGAGAGACTGAGTATCATCAGCAAATTGAGAAAACGAGGAGATGCTGTATACAATAGTGATGAAAATTTCAACAAAGGAGATGTTATAGTAGTTCGTAGGCCACAAGTTGAAAAAAAAAGACATGCTGAACATTATTTACCATGCGGTGAATGTTCGGCAATGTATACTATTTTATCATTGAGAGCACATTATAGCAAATGTTGTAAAACAAAGTCTAAATCTAAAAGAAATGCTTTAGTTGAAAGTCGTTCAAAAACTTTTGTTAATTCTAAGACAAACTTGATAATGAGAAATAAAATTTTACCACCAATGAGGGCTGATGAGCTTGGTAGATTGGTCCGCCACGAAGATCTCATAATTTTATTTGGAATTAGGCTAACACAGAAATATCGCTCTCCACATCTACACAAAATGATTCGAAGTAGGTTACGATGTGTTGCCAATTTCTATTTTCATTTCAAACAGAGAAATCCCCAAATACAAAAATTCGAAAATGTTTTTGATCCTCGAAATTATGATGAAGTTGTCGCATCCATCAACAAGATGACAGGACTTAATGAAGACACTGGGCAGTATAAAGCACCGGCAACAGCAGCAAATATTGCCTCTTATTTAAAGAAACTGTCTCTATACCTCATAAGTGAAATGATTAAGCAAAGAAATCCAGAGAAATTAAAAAACGTACGCGAATTTCTTCAACTATTAGAAGACAGCCTTACATATGACATATATAAAACCGTAACCGAAAACCAACTGGAGATAAAGCGGAATAAATTCATCAATCTCCCAATTATTGATGACATCAGTCTGTTGAGAGATCATTTGAATAAGAAAATAATACTTAATTTTGAGAAACTAAAGGAAGGGTTTTCAATATTTTGTTGGAAGGAACTGTCTGGTGCTCTTCTGATTGCTTTGCAGCTTTTCAATTGAAGGCGAGCTGGAGAAATTGAAAGAACTAAAATACAAGATTTTCAGCAACACGAAGCGGTAAATTTAAATGATGAAATGGCATGTGATTTGGAGGGTGATCACATTGAAAATTATGTAAGATTTCGTATTAGGGGGAAGAGAGGGCGGGATGTTCCTGTATTGGTAATATAAACTGAAGTGTTTGAATCTTGTTTTGAAATATAGGGAAATGGCGGAAACTCCTATAACAAATCCGTATGTATTTGGCATACCAGGAAAAGACAATCTTCAACATTTGAATGCCAACCAATTGATAGTAAAGTATGCTGATAGTTGTGGAGCTAAATACCCAGAAAGGTTGCGGGGGACACAGCTTCGAAAACATTTTGTTACAAAATGTGGAACTATGAATTGAAAGATGTTGATTTAAAGGAGGTGGCAGATTATATGGGGCATCACGAGAAAATACACTTAGAGCACTATAGAATGCCAAATGCCACAAGAGATATTGTGAGGATGTCAAGATTCTTGGAAAAGGCTCAAGGTGTTGAAGAGTCTTCCTCATGTCAATCAAATCAAAACTGCAACGATGGCCTATTTGAAGCTGAAAAACAGGATGGTTTGTATTGTTTTTAATTTAATGCTATTATATATTTTCCACCTTTTTTGTACATGCCACCGCTTAGCTTTGCCTCTATGAAAGGTGAGAGGTTGCTGTGGAACATTTTAAATGTGGTTTTAATGTTTTAGATAATTGCTTGTATTTTTTGTAAATGACAACTCGGCCTACTGCTGCTCACTACTGAAACTGTTGTTCAATTTCTTCATTTATTATTTGAAATGAGAATAGTCAACGGTAATACCACTAATAGAGCTACAGATATTATTTTTTGCATAAAAACTTTATTACTTAGTAACAATATTATGATAGTGGACTTGGCATGGAAAAATTTAATATTGAGTCAGTCTGAAGGATGAGCAGTTTTGCCACATATGAAGTCCACTCGAATATATTGTTCCTGAAAGTAATAAAGCTTGACTGATGCAAAAATGAAAATTATCAATTATGTTGAGAAGTTCGAATGGTATTTACCCAAATGAATAGCTAATTCATAAAATGAAAATAATCTGTCAACTCTGACGTTTACTGGTTTTTGCGTAAATCAACAACATTCGTCATAGACTGCTCGGCTGTGGATAACTACAAATCCCACAACACACCTTAGTCATGCCATGCCGCAGCTGATAGTTTTAACAAAAAAGGTTGCGTCTGTCTTTTGTTAAAATTATCAGTCTGAATTGCTGCAAAATGCATCATTTCGAATCTGTCTATTCGAATCACATAATTGTTGAAAAATATCAGTATTTTAAGTGATTTGTTTCAGAATATTTTGTTTTCAGAATCAGCTCTATCGGAGAGAATTGCAGATAGTCTGGAGGACACTGTGCTCAGTAGTTCACATAATAAGGATAAAAAAAAGAGGATGTCATGGAATACTGAAGAAAAAACACTGGTCAATACCGAAACAAATTTCTATATACAAAATTTTGAATCCCCGACTCTCTCATATTGTTCCTCTTTAATAAATGAAGAAGCTGTGTTGAAAAATCGAACACCAGTTACTGTGAAGGCATATATCATGAACAAAATCAAGCAAAGGAAGCAATCAATACTAAGTCCCAAAGTGAAAAAATGTAAAATAGGTGAACTGTGAGAAAGTAGAGAATTGCTCTCTTAGAAACAAACTGGCTGTCCTATGTTTTGATTGATTTTAGTAGATTAAATTTCAGATAGTCTTTATTCTTCACCATAGAAAAACATTCATATTGTTATTGGTTGTTTTATCGATTCACATCCATCAATCATTTTATTTCATTGAGTTCATTCTACATACGAATTACCCTAGTTTTAGTCATACGTACAGGTACACATTTTTCAACTTCTAATGAGAAATCATCAAAGAGGAATTCTCCACAATTTGGGTTATTACAGCAAATGCAAGTTTATACTAAATAATTAGGAATTTCATTTATACATTTTTCAAATTCGCTGCAGAAACTATTTAAATTGATTTTTCAAATATCCCGTATTCAAATTGCTTTGTTTTTAGTTCACATATTGGCAACAGCCCTGGTATGCTAGAGAAAAACATATATTTGTTATTTGTTGTGGTTACCTTTACAAAGGATGTCTGGTGATTGTCAATATAACCCAACTTTTTGTTTATACTTTGAACTTTTGGCTTGTAAAAAGTACTTGTTTGAATTGTTTTCGTTTTTTTTGCTCCTACATTTAAAATTCCATTTATCATATATGTTTCCATGACCCTAAGTGATATTTTAACTATGCCTTGACAAGCTGTGACTTTGTGTGCTTAGTCACTGGCTGTTGTTTCTTTTTTAGGTATTTGAAAAAATATTAAATTACACATTTTATATTGATTTGTTAACCAATATATATTTTGTAGGTGTGAAAAAGTATTGGGACAGATGAAGAAAAAGAGAAGGTTAAAGAAATATTTCAGAGGGAGTTGAAACAGAAGAAATTGCCTAGCTTGGCTACCTGCCGAAAGGTGGTAATGGAAAATAGTATTTTTTCAGACAGAACTCCGGAAATGTTGAAATAATTCATTAATAATACATTCAAAAACAAATAAACATTGTGCAATATTTCGGCCAGGGTTCGAAAATATTATATTTATATAAATATCAAAATACCATTATTCAATATACAAGGTGCTATGTAAAAAATGTCTGATATTTTACAGGACGATTCATCAGTTATTTATAAGGTGAAAAGTTCATATAAGCATGGGTCCGCAAAGCCTTCATTTATGAGATAAAAATTTATTCTTAGTTTGGTTTTTTGTAAATTATTTCAAAAATATTGTCGATATTTGGACGAAAATTGGTGATTTTTGAATATGAGAAATTCCAATTTCATCTTAGTTTGGGCCTTAATTGTAGGTGGCGCCACTTACAGGTCTTTGTCTCTTTTGGGGAGTCACAACATTGTCGTGCATGTATGTATCACATTTCCTAGAAAGAAAATCGATTTATCTCATTTTCTCGTGAAAAAGGCATGCTTGTCAAAAGTCGCTACAAGCAGCCTTTTTCGAGATATTCTGATTTGAACTAATCGATGCGAGTATTGGTCAAAAAGTGAAACAATTTTGAAAACTTTGTTTAAATTGGATGCATCGATTATTTTAAATCAAAATATCTCGAAAAAGGCTGTTTGTAGCGATTTTTGACAGGCATACCTTTTTAACGTGAAAATGATAGAGGAATCGATTTTTCTTCTATTAAATATGATACATACATGCACGACAAAGTTGTGACTCCCCAAAAGAGACAAAGACCTGTAAGTGGCGCCACCTACAATTAAGGCCCAAACTAAGATCAAATATGAATTTCTCATATTGAAAAATCCTCAAATACCAATTTTCGTCCAAACATATACATTATTTTAAAAATCATTTACGAAAAACCAAAATAAAAATAAATTTTTAACAACATGTATCTCAAAAATGAAGGCCTTGCAGACCATGCTTATATGAACTTTTCACCTTATGAATAACTGAGGTCCTGTAAAACTGACACTTCTTTCATAACACCCTGTACAGGGTGGGACAATAGTGTGTTAGAATGCAATTACTCGAGTTCTATAATAAGTAGGAAGATGACTTAAAAACGAAAGTAAACTAGACAACAGATTCTATAACCAGAAATTATTGCTGAATATACGGGGTGAACCGAAGAAAATCTACAGAGTCGTGTTTTTTTTTAAATTGAATTCCATGTCTATTAACAAATGCTTCAAAGCAGTTTAGTAACCTCCATCCACCTCTCCATTATTATTGACATTCTCCAACCCACTTGAAAGTTACGATTTTTTTGTTGAAATAAGGTCATCTGCAGATCATATCGAAAATATCACTATCGTCATGATTATGGAATTTAAGGGAAAATAATGATAATGCCATTTGATAGACAGATGTGTGATATTTCTGATTCATTCCCATGCCCCAAAAATTATACAAGGTGGCTAAAAATGATTTTTCAATTCGGAACTTTTTGATTTGAATTTTCTCGTGTTTTTTCAAATGGAAACCCCGTATATTTTTCGATCGCCTGATGTAGAATTAGAACATGAATATTTTTTGTATGTACACCCATATAGCTATTTCTAGTCGTTTCCGATATATTGAATTTTTATCAATTTCAGTTGCTCATTTTCACTGACACACATGCCTAAGTACCATAAAAACACATGAGTTCAATTATTTAACTGAATCCCAACTTCCTTTTGAAACAATATTGAAAGCAAACAAACACAATCCAAGTGCGAAAAATTCGCAAAAAATTCAAAATCACATTTGTCTATCAAATGGCATTATAATTATTTTCTCTCAAATTTCATAACCATGACGACAGTGATTTTTTCGGTATGCATCTGCAGATGACATTATTTGAACAAAAAAAATAATTTTCAAGTGGGTGGGAGAATCTCAATAACATTGGAGGGTTGGATGGAGATCACTACACTGTTTGAAAAATGTGCTAATATACGTGACATTCCATTTAAAAAAAAACACTCGACCCTGTAGATTTTCCTCGGTTCGCCCTGTATATTTGGCAAATATTTTTGGTTATTCAAATCTGTTGTCTAGTTTACTTTCGTTTTTAAATCCTCTTCCTACTTATTATAGAACTCGAACAATTGGACTCTGATGAACTATTGCCTCACCCTGTATATCAATAGCTTGATATTTACTATTTTTTATTTCTTTTGTCTTTGTAGTCTCAAGTTAATAAATTATTGACAGTTACAAAGATTTGTAATAAATGTATTGAACAAAATAAACAATATTCCTAAAAAACTAAAAAAATTAGATTTTTATTCAATATAAAATATTAAAATTTATTTTAATAAATTTAACAATGGTTCATCATCTGAAGGATCAAGACATGCAATCTCCTGTGCAGGAGCAGTGGCCTCATCATATGTCCATTCTATACTACAAACATGGTTGCAACTGTATGCTGTCTATTTAAATAAAAAAACGAGTTTTCCAGCTTCGATTTCTTAATTTTGAATGGAACCAATTTATTGAAGATCACATTATTAGATTCTCATTACATATTATAATTACATTTGATTTACATGTTAACTAACAAATGAAACGTTCATGGAGCAAATGAATTATGGATTTTTTGAAATGGGACATCAAGCATATTTTCCCATATTTGTTTAGTAATTAGTGCTTATCATTAGGAATCCACCAACTGTTTATGTTAAGGGACTGTGAGGATATGGGAAAAAACTTTCTCGTGTCCAATGAGTACGACAGACTTTCAACTTTCCAAATCTTTGTCACACTCAATGGATATATGGCAAAGCTTTCTGCCCATATTTCCACAGCCGCTTAACATAACGCTATCAAAGCAGGTATCGCCAGACTCATAATGATGAGCAAACAAACTGGAAAAATATACTGGGTGTCCCATTTGAAAAAATTGACAATGTCAATTTTACTCATGTAAATAACGCTGTATATTTCGGGTTTTGTTGAAAAAAATTGCATGCAAAAAACAAAATCGAGCAATTTTTAATTTTATTTCGAATAATCGAATTAACGGGCAGTATGTCCACGCTGTACATTAGTAGTTTTCAATAAATTGCTACAAAAAATACATTATTTTATTTTCTGTGAAAAATAAAACAAGAAATGGGAATGATAAATTCTATTGAATAGAATTTATTTATCACCATATTATGAACATAGACTGGATTAATCAAATGTATTCCTCATATTTCTAATTTGGCCCTGGCTTTAATTTTCCGGCTCTTCAAAAGTTTCAGGTTACTGCCAATACTTTTTCCAAATAGTATATCCTTCCTAATTGGAACCTTTCAAAATATTTTCAATTGTTCATAAAGTGGATACAATACTCTTTTCAAAAGTTTGAACATTTTTCCTTTTGTTTAAACGTTGCATATTAATTGTAAATGTTTTCTTTGTGTTGAGATGAAGTAGTAGATGCTAAGGAACTATTTGTTATTTTATATGAAATATATGATGCAGATGGCTGTGTAGAATTAATATCAGCATTATCTTCTACACCCACAGTTTCACCATCCTGGGACTCTTCAGTTTGAGACAGAACCACATCAACTTCTTTTGATAACTGTTTTACATTAGAATTATTTCAAGTGTCCTGAAATATTCAATATATTGAGTTACCAGGATAGTGAAATTTCAATAATAAATTATTTCCAGACTGCTAAATGATCTTCAAGAAACGATATTTGATCGAAAAAGCGCCATTTTGTAACAAACCTATTTCTCAGATAAGGTGAGTGTATTGCTGTACCAATCATTTAATATCTCTTGGTTCATTATTATTTATTATTAATACAAAATTCACAAATCACAACATAACTCAAAACGAAACTATTGGAATGACAAGTGGACACAGACCCACAGAAACAATTTTATTTCTGTGTTCTGTGCAATTGCCTAATATCTTGAACAGTACAAGCGATTTCGTTGTTTATGAGTATGAATATAATGTAATGATAATTTATAGTTGAAAGTTGTCAAACTTTTAGATGCGTTAAGTGTAATTAAAATTCAAAGATGCACTTGCATGAACATCCAATAGGGAACTATAGTGTTGTTTTCCTAAAATAGGTAAATGTAATGATAATGTATGTTGCATGAATCATTTCATAAAAGAAAACCATGTGTTCTTAGAAGCTCACTTCATAAGTTTTCTTCATTTTATCCAAACTGCTAATTCTCTCCGATCTGTTAGAAACCGAACGGCATCTTCGGTTTCTATTTGTATACAACTTTTTAAGAAATAAAAACTAGCAGGTGTTTATAGTAAATTTCGAAGTAAAACTTTGCGGAAAACTAGGTTTTACAGATTTTTTCATAAAAGCATCGATTTCATAGGTTACGTTCAGAGAACTTATAATTTCTGTGGTTACGTTACAACCAAAGAATATAGTGTTGTTGGTGTATTCTTTGTTACAACCTTCCGTAATTTGGAGTACGACCTTGCCATTGTTAAAGATCACACACTGCTTTCAGCGATTGGTTCGACGAGTTGAAATAGTTCAGCGAAGGTACCACGAAGGCGTATTTCCAGCCCTGAGATGAACTCTGCTTCTGATTGATCCACTGAGAGTATACGTCTTCGTGGAGTTAAAGTATTAACATAAGGTCCTAAGTTGGCAATCTGTCTCTTGTGTGCTGCTCTGTCTCTCAGTGCGATGTATGGACTTGAGGCTCTGTCACTGTACAAACTCTTGTTCACTACACTTTTCGTTTGTTCGTAAAGGGACTCGGAGAGTGTTGCGATAATGATTTCAACACACTTTCCGTATGCTGTATTTCAAACGATGGGAGAGCATTGGAATGGCATATGCGGGGAGCACGAAACGGTTCACTACAGTTTCCGATGGACTTCGAGTGGAGAGTGTCCCTCACGCTAGTGGTCGCTGCACGGCAAGACGCCCTCCGTATGAGAAGGAACTGTGTGGGAAATGGACGACATGGGACAGTTGGGTTGAGAACGGCTGCGTGGAGACAAAGGAAGTGGAGATTCAGCGTGGGGATGGTTTGGTTCTCTACACTTTCCGTAATAGATGAGTGTGAGTGAACGGGGGAAGACGAATCTATGGAAACAAAAGTGTAACTAAGTGCATACGGAATAGGTCGTTTTGAAAGTCGGCGATCATGCGAAAGCTGGCATCTATTCCGGAAGGCTAAGGAGGATAGTTGCTTGTTACCTAGTAAAGAATCTCCTTTCCTTCAATAGTCTATTTATGTAACAAAAGTGAATCATAATCACATTTCGAAGAAGAAAAAAGAAGGTTACCACTATGTTTTCCTTTACTTGCAGGATAGTTGGGCACTTTCGGAGGATCACCGATTCTCAAAACGACCTATACCGTATGCATCTGATTACAGTTGAAACAAACTAGTTTCCGAGATTCGTCTGCATCTGTCCACTCGTATTCTCTTTCCGAAAGTGTAGTGAACATCTAACATCTTCCGACGAATACCTCCACAACGAACATGCAAAGCCAGCCGCGCTCAACTGTCATGTCGTCCCTCGCCTACAGATCTCCTTCTCAAGGTTGGGAATCGCCCATTCCTGGCGCAGTGGTGACCGTCCTCGAGTCCTTCGAAAACACACATCGATGCACTAATTTCAACCTCCAAAAGTTCAAAACCAACGTAAATTCCTACCTTCTCTCCTTTCCTACCCCTGGATCACGTGATGCTCCGCGAACATAATAGGGTTTCCTTTCGCGTGAGCCTATTGATAAAAAAACTCCCATCTTCGGACTAAGCAAGCATGACGGAAAGTGTGTTGAACCGCATTCGCAACACTTTCCGAATCTCAAAGTCTAAACTGAGAGGTGTGGTGGATGGTGGACACAAGAGTTTGCTGGCTAAGAGAGTGAAGCTTAATTCAGCCTCATATTTATACATTACTTCACGAAGGCGCGTGTATTCCAGTTAACCTGGTACATATAGTGCTGGGATTCACTCCTTCGTTTCAAAAGTGTACATTCAAATATTAGTTATCGATTTTCCAAAATTGGCAATGCGGGTGACATAAAAAGAAATAATCATTCAAATCCAACAGTTCAGTAGTGGAGGTTCAACATTTTTAATAAAAACTGTTTGAATAGTTGTAAACAAACAAACTACGGCATTAACAACGAAACAGTTGAATAACACTCAACTGATATGGAATGATAGTGATCGCTAGTCTATAATACTTGCTTTTCTTTCGACACGAATATCAGATCAAATCACTTCACTTCAGTTGGTATCACAAGTTGACGTGTTCCTTTCACCCTCTGCAAAGTGATGAGTCTACCTCCCCCCTCACCGATGATGCACGTCCTCTCAAGCACATGCGGTTACTGATTATTTTACATCACTTGTGAAAGTGAGATTAAATTGGTATTTTGACTGGTATTTTCATAACATATTCTGGATTTTCCGTCAATGTAATAGGAAAATCGTGGTCTCGTCTTGAACGAGGCTGCTAGAGCGTGAACTGGAATACTAAAATTTATATGTGTAACCTACCCGTTTGCGTATAAACATACTAACATGTACTTACTTCCATAAACATTTCTATTTGCGTGACCATTTCTGTTACAAATGACAGATTAAATAAAGTTTTGAGGTTGAATTTATCTGAGGGGCCAGTCAAAGCTTCCAGTCGTTCCTTTAAAAAAAAATCGATGTGATTATTTCATTTCAAGTAATTTCACTAAAATTAGATGCGCATGTATCCATTATTTATTTTATTTATTATTACGCACGCGTAGTGTGTAATTCTGGAATGCCACATGGGTGGCGCGATTTATCCTAAGAATTTAATGAAAATTAGAGCCTCCATTCAGGGAGCAACTGATTTGTTTCTGTTGAAAACTTTTTATCAATTTTCAGATTCTTACAAATCACCGTTTGTTGATTTTAATAATATCTCGAACACAGACGTAAGTATCAATCGCCGATCAGTAGCTTACTAGTGAGTGATCAATCGAAAAACGAGACTGGGCTTGTCGGTCGTCAAATAGTTTTACTTTTTTCAAACTTTTTGTTTTTAACCTCATCGGTTTGACAAAGTTTCATTTCACCTGTTTTTAACTAATCAATCTTTACGCTTTAACACCAATTTGAGGTTAATATCGATCGAAACTCGAAACACACCTGCTTATAATCAGAGGTAAATTGTTGCTTTTATATAATTGGGTTGTGAAATTTTTACAAATGAAATAATTATTGTTTGATAAGGCTAATGCTGGCAATCGTAATAATACCTTTATTTATTTTATATTCCCAAAAATAAGCATCAATCAAAATGAATATAGCACACAGCGTTATGACGAGTTCTGATTTTTAACGAGTGGGACAATTTGCCACAACTTTTAGTAGAGAACTCTCAGATCATGTCTAATATATGAGAACTGGGATGGGATCACGACAAATAGAATTCTATTTTCGTGACGTCACGTTACCTAGCAACCGTTTCAAATCGTTCGCAAGCGATAAATTGGTATCATTGACACAAAATTTAAACCCGCGTAGAATCGACTTCATTCTACAAGTCTTAAGCGATAGAAAAAATGTTTTTTCTCTATTTTTTTAATACTCCCGACAAAGACGTGATTTTTATTTGTTTTACTTTTGATGTTAGGTCCGAATCGTTTTCGACTTATCGTATCTATTTTCAAATTTTCAACCAATAGTACCTAATTCCAAATATATTAAACGGTGCACATAATAAAAAATCCTAATTATCAACAAATATGAGGGTTCAGTTCCATCACTGGACAGTCATTTTGAACTTTGCAAAGGAAAACCCCGAAATTATAACAAATAAATCAAAAAGTATAAAATGGCGAGAGGTTCTCCAACAGCCTTGGTATAGGGGAAAAGACATAAGAATGGAAAGAAAAACATAATATACGAAAGAAAAACATAATATAAAATAAAGGCAAAACCAAAGCTGAAGCAGTTTCAATCAGCTCCCACCTAGGAGGTAAAGGAGGTGGGCCACCACCAAATATAATACGGACTTCCTTTGAGGAAAGGCTTTTAGCCCTAATGGGTAAGGTAGCTGTTGAGGGAAATCCTAAAGTTATGGAAATAGGCTTAAAAAGATCCATCAGCCCTTCGCTGTCATATTGTAACACATAAATAATTCATATTTTCAGTTAATCGAAACAGATCAGTAAATTGTGTATCTATTTTTCAATATTATATTGTTGAATTTCTTGTAGATGTTCATCATTATCAACCAAAATTGCTGGCAGCATCTACAATAAGAATATTTACTGTTAATAATTTACCTTATATTGATGAGCACAAAACTGCCCATAATTTTGGAAACTTATTTAATTTTAGTATTGTTTATAACTGTTCATTTTATATCACTTCTTTTTTAAGATAGAGACTGTTGAAAATGTCAAAAAACAAAGATGTTTTCTGAATAGATACTATTATGCCAAATATTGCCGAACCTATATTTCTATAATCGCAAGAGATGTGACGTGATACCAAATTTCAAGATTATCATCTGTTTTTGGATGACGTCACCAAAATAGAATTCTATTTGTTATGGTCCAACCCATGGTCGTCAATAATAAAATTCAAGTTTGTCAGAAAACACAAAATTCATGGTAGTGTTTTGACAACTGAAAAACTCATCAGTATGTTGACATGTTCATCAGAACTCATTAGTGATGAAATTCATTATAAAAAATTGTTGAGAATAAAAACGCTTGATTATTTGAATGCCATCAATAATTGTCATTGTTGAATTAGTCAGGCTAGTGATGTTTGGTAGGGTTGCGCGTTAGTTTGATATTTTTTTTTAAATATTTGATATGGATGATATATGTATAGAAACGTTACGGGGGTTCAAAATATATTCCTGAAGACACTGTACCAAAGTTTACTAAATAATAATCTTGATTAAACTAGATCGGACTCAACCTGTATTTTTTTTATGGTTGTTATTTTTAAAAGTTTATTGGAGTATTATGAAGAATAATAATGGGCAGGTTGGCGTAGTCTTAATTGTGCGGCAAAGCTGCTGCAAACTATATGTTATGCCGGCGGCAATGCCGTATGTGCCGTCGCCGCCGGACTAGCCCAGTCAAGTTCAGGGACTGGTATATGATATACTGTCCACAAACTCATCGTTAGAGGGAAAAAATGAGTTTGGGGACTGTATATCATATACTGTCTTATCATCTACCGATGAGTTCAGGGACCAGTATATGATATACCGGTGTATAATATACTGTCCTCGAATCCGACGCCGGATGAATATATATATATATATATATATATATATATATATATATATATATACATATATATATATATATATATATATATACATATATATATATATATATATATATACATATACACATATATATATATATATATATATTTCTTGAAACATTAATTAATTTGTTTTTTACAATTGATGTAGGTCATTACGTACATATTTTATCGCCATATAACAATATTGATATTAAATTTTATAAATACTTTTTTAAATTATTATTTAAAAACTTTATTAAAGAAACACCCTGTATGTAAATTTCTTCAGTGTAACCAAAAATTAATAAACAATTATATTTTTTTACCAATTCATTCACAATTTTATAATGAAATCTCTCACCTTTTTACTTATTCCTCAAACAAACATCTTTGTTTTGGACTATCCTTTTCTATGCTAAATTTACCTTATAAAAAATATGTTAAAATTACAATTTACATGCCATTCAATGTCATATAATCCAAAGAAACCTCAACAACGTACATAAATTAACCAGACCTTTTCAAAACTCTATTTTTTCTTCCAAATCTTCTAAATATAGTTTATATGTGTATAATTACTGTTTCCAGTTTATTTCATGTATTTATTCACCTACATTCCATCATTCCAAAAATATTCCATCTCAATTATCAATATAATGTTTTATACTAAATTATGAGTCGTTATATTCCCAGGATATATTCAATGTTACAATATTTCCATATTCAAACAGTCTCCAATATATTTGAATATCTTTTTATTCTCCAAATTATCTTTTTCGACCTTTCAAAAATATGTCAAGCAACTAGATTTTATTATCAACAAACCACCTTCCCTAACTTAATGTCTCAATTTTAAAGAATTGTTTTCATACATTCCTTTTTTAATTACTGTGATTTACTGTTTGACTTTAAAATATCATAGCAAATCTCACATCATTCTAAACTTACTCTTTTAGCTTCCTATAGCTATGAATATCTTCATTTTTACTATATTTAATACTAATTCTACCTAACTACAACTTTCTAATTTCACTATTAACTAATATTATAACAATTCCTCTAAATTTTATATTCATCTATTTTCTGTAAATTCAATTTGAGGATATAATGAATATCAAATTTATTACATATTTTGTTTTAATTTTCATTTTATATTAAGTCCCTTGAATCTGCCAATGGCCTATTACACCTCACTTTAACTATGATTGCCTGGAAAATTATACCACATTGTCAGTTTCTACAAACTAACTGTTCATTCACTTTATTAACAATAAAGTTTTAAGTTCTACCTCTGTTTTTCATTAGCTATTCTATATAACAAAATCATTTTATGAAAAATTTTCAAATTTACTCATCTCCTTGAAACTATGTCAACTGCAGTTTTAACAATTAAAGTAAATAATTCAAGAAACTATGAAAGAATTTTATAAGTAATTGAAAACAGGTATCATACTACCTTCTTGTAAGTATAACTTTTAATTTCTATTTCTCTATTAACTAACAATAGGCTCCTAATTATATTTCTACATTTACAATCAATGTATGCACATTCTAATCCATTATAATATGAAACCATGTGAGAAGTAGATAATAATATGAATGCCTTAGATATAGGTAAGAAGAAATTTTAATTTTGCCAGATGGATGGGATTTAACCTTAAATTCATAAAATACTTAATTGTTTATTATTACAAATATATTAATCCAGATTACAGGTAGTATTCAGTCGTATTGAAAATTTCAATAAGTGATATCTATGGTGTTGAAATCTAAAAGAAAATTATTAAAATAAAATTTAAGAAATTTAAAAGAGACAGACATTTGAGATATGCCATATTTTTTTATAGTGGGTAAATATTTCATTTTATGCAAGGTATTTCAGGAATTTAAATAAATAGTAAATAAGTTATGGAATAATTGTAAGTATAACAAGTTAATGGGTTTACAAAAGTGTTTTAAAAAAAGTACGGACTTTAACAGTAATAATTTGTATATAAGATTCGAATGAAAAGCGTTAGCTTTGAGTGGGACACTAACGTGAGGAATCATGAGAGACTTTTCTTTAGATAAAAAAAATTTAGAAGGGGCATGTAAAGTTGGAAAGAATAAACAGTTTAAGCTGATAGAGTGACAGTAATTCAAAAGATATTATTTATTGAGTAAACCCATAGTGTTCAATTAGATAAGTAAGAATAATTATAGAAGATTTTTCCGAGCATAGACTAGAGAATTGAATTAAATGTCCCAAAAAGTAATAATTTGAAATTTCGAAAAAGTAATAATTTGAAATTTCGGCAATGTAAAAATTGATTAGAAATGACACTATGATTATACAAATTTCTTTTAAGAAATTATCAAATAAAAGTTATCGTGAATAATAGCAAAATAGACCAAAAAAGGAAATACAAATTCCAGATTATAATTTAAACAATTCATATTGGATAGCAAAAGTTTCCCTAACAACCCTTAACGATGATTTTTATTGATTGGGAATTGAAAAAGTCAGTCTGATTTGAACCTGAAAAGGGCAGCATATAATAATTTACCTCCACAATAAAAATGATTGAAACTTTTATATTTAATAAAAAAGGAAAATTTAACCCAAATCAGTGACGATATGAAAAAAGAATATTATTTAAAATAATAATGGATTTATACTAATATAATGGAATTTGAAAAGTCAGTTTGATTGGAATGTGAAAATTGGCAAATAAGGATATAATTTTAATAAAAAGGAAAGTTAAACCAAATTTAATGTGATGATATGAAGAAAGAATACTATTTCAACTAATAATGGATTTAAAAGAATACAATGGCATTTGATACGTACCGAAATTTATTCAAAATTTGAAACGAGTTGATTGATCACTGCATGGATGGTTGGTGAATTTCCGAGTTCTTATAGAAGTGTTTTGGCTGATATTTCTTAACAATTATTAGAAGTTTGTTTTGGACCACATAATCTCAAATCCAGTGTAATAAAAGGTACGCAAAATTTATTAATCTTATGAGCTCATAGAACGGGTTTGTGCCATTTCGGTTTTGCTTTTAACATTTGCGGAGAAAACAAATTCAAACATGATCATATTTTATGGTCATTGGCGGTTTCTAGAATAAGAAAATCATTACTGCATTATATTGTCGCAATGATATGTGTATATACTTGCAGTCATGCAAATTCTTCTATAATTAAAATTCCTGAAATCAACAATTTGTTTATTTTAGTTTCATATTACGGCGATACAAACAATAATTTGAAAACATAATTTGATAGAGTTTTATTCATGCTTGACGCTTGTTCTGTTTCTAATTTCTATAGTCGTGGCTAAATATTAATAAAAATTTCTTGACCTAGCAAAGTTAAAATAATAGTGTGGGCAATAAAAAATAAAATTTTACGATAAATAAATCAATATTGAGAATAGGATAACAATAGTAATAATCAAATTGTAAATTCTATTATTATATATTATATACCTACTCTTTTTGAAAAACAATACTTTTATATATAATATAACCAAAAAAAGAAATAAAAAGCAATAGGTAAAAGTTTACGTGCTTATATCGTAGTTTTTATGATAAAATCAGTGCGGGAATGATTACAAATATACAAAAACTACACTTAATTGAACAGCACACATGTCAGATAATTTCTTAACATTGTACGATTGATTTAGATAATTTTTATAAATTGACTCAATATTCAAAATTCTTAAATTGTATGTCATAGCTTGCCTATGTATAGCTACTATTTCATGTTTAAGTATTTGCCTTTTTTTAAATGAATAATTCTACTAACCGTTTTATCGTGAATAAATGTCACTACTTGGTGTATTGTTTTATGAATCCTTTTAATTTTTTCCCCTCAAAATAATTATATTTTATAGCTTTATGAAGACTTTCAATATGCATATTTGTATTAATATCACAACCCACTCGATAGCAATATGTCCACTGATTTTTAATAGGTAAATATATATTTTTTAGTATTCTGCAAATTGATTTGTATTTTGATCTACTAATATTGATGATAAAAATTCATTGAATTTTTCTTCAAAAACACTTGTTTACAAATAAAATATTTTAAAGTTTTATACACCCAAGATATTTTTTCCGTTTTTACAAAATTCATTAAATTTTACTGCCATGGTCAATCAACGTGCCATGAATACAATAATAATTTGCCAGGAGGACCCATAGTTTTGCACCAAACATTATAATAGGTTTTAGTAATGTCTGACATAAAAATTTGGATATCAATTTCTCCAGTTGCATTTTTAATCTCATTGAAAAAATGTATGCAAATATTTGTACCTTTTCTATTAGAAAACATGGATGCTACTGAAAAACCTTCCCTAATTTCGTTCAATGTGAACAGAGTAGTTAGCTGAAAGTTATAACCATTCATACTATCAATAGTAACTATTTTTGGACCAAAATGGGAAAATATTTTCTCTTGTACCATATTAATAATAATTGAACAAAAGTGGTTATCATCAAAATTGTCCAATAAATTGGTCACTTTTATACACTCCGGAGATTGTAACATGCTATCAAACTGAAATTTCTCCAAAAATAGCACCCGTTGTACTGGCTCTAGAGAGCTGAAAATCAATAGGGTTGGTCCATTAGATGTCCTGAACAATATTAATAAAATTGGTGACTTGTTGCACTCCCTAGGCTGTATCGTGCTAACAAGACATGTTACGACAACGACTCACAAACCGTTTTTTCGTGTTCTTGCTGAAAAACGAAAAAATTATTTTAAAAAATCTAAAATTCCAACTTTTTTGGGGTAAACCAATACTTTTCTCGCACATTGGATAGGATTGAGCGGAAAAGTAAGAAAACAGGATAGGAATCACTATTTAAACACTCTTTCACCCAAATATTAACATCATCTTTGTGTCTGCAACTATCTTTAACATTAATGTTGTAAGCTTGAAATCAATTCTCTTTAAATTTGGTCCAATTGATTGTCTTGTTGAGTGTAACATTCTAAAACCCAAAATACAATGAGAGTAACATAATAACTTGTCGTAACATATAATATACACCATAACCATTCAGAAATCTCAACAAATATAAAAAATCTAACAAAATCAAAACCTAAATTTTAAATCAATTTATGAGAGTAACAAAGTTTTTTCATTAGTAAACTTTGACATATTTATCAATCTGACCACAACCGAAAATTATACAATATAAAAGCCCAAGATTTGCAAAATAGAAAAACCTGTTTAAATACCTTAACTCATCTTTTCATAGATATGCCATTGCCATTAACTATATGGCTATCTGTAAATAATATTTTCTGCATGATTTTTTGAAAATTTACATACAAAATAAAATCATATAAAAAATGAAAACTTGAAATAAATATGCATATACCTATACTCACTCTTTAGGTGGAATGCCCACAATAAGTCTGGATTCAATATGTTCCCTATCCGCATTTGAGAGTTACAAATGTTCTATTTCATTATTATTGTGCAAATATTGTGTTTTAAAATATTTTACAAAGCATTCATCAGATTTGGTATGTGTTTTCACAATGATTTGGCTTTGACAAGAATTAACCATTTTACATATGTGAGACGAATTTGCGAGTGCCAGTTAGTTTTCTCTGGTCTCTGTGTTTATTAGTGAAATCACCAAGTTACCAAGAGAAATAATTGCTGGAATTCCACTTAGTGGACTCATAACCAAAGAATACAGAATATTCTTTGTCATAACACTCGCTGGAGCTTATAAAAATCGAGGTACGTCTCTGCATTCCTTGTTTACGTGAATAATCAATCTTACCGAACGCTTGTTTGCTGTTGACATTATTATCATTTAGGTTTTTTCCAATTTGTCGTTTTGGATGTCAGTAAATTGGACTTATTTCGGTTGATTGATACCTTATACATGTGAATTGTATGCGAGTTAAAATACTGTAACAAATTTGTGCCAACATCAATGAACGGCGAATGAACTATTTACTACCATATATCCAATTGTCTTTACTATATTATTGTGGAAAATAAATCACTGAAAAGTTTTAAGCGTAAAAGTAAAAGCCACCATATACGCTAGAATTCGATCTAGAATTTCAAAGAATGGCAAAAAGTAATAAAAGTATTGAAGGAGGAAATTATAAAAAATCGAAAGGAACTTAATTCTGCTATTGAGGCGTCTGAAGCCAAACTATTATTGAAAATAGAACTCAACTATCGAATAAATAACGTAGAAATTGAAAATAAAATTCTACATAATAAAATCGAAGCATTGGAGGTAACTTGTAAGAAAAATAATATTGTTATATTTGGGCTAGGAGACTCTCAGGAAGTATCTGCACCAGCCGTCTGCAGAGAACTCAAAAAATTATTGGACGTTGATGTCCAGGTATCCGAGTTAAATAATTTGTACAGATTAGGAAATAAGAATAAAAACCCTGTTGAGTTCATATCATATTTGAAGAAGCTTTAAGTTATTAAAAACTGCAAAAAGTTAAAAGGTACCAGTGTTGGAATCTCAAACGATCTAACAGATAAGCAACTCTGCGAGAATAGAATACTGAGGCACCACTTGAATAGAGCGAGACAATATAACTCCGATAATTCGTACATAAAGGGAAACAGGTTGTATATCAACAATAGAGCTAACACCGTCGAGGAACTTGAAGAAAACGAGAATACCGATACTACAGAGAGAAGACCAAACAGTGCTCCGTCGACCCCAAATTCACGAAGCCTCCATCCTGTATTTCAATCAGAAATAGCCAATAATCCAACTGAAGAAAATATCGGACTAGATTTAACACCGAAAGAAAAAGAAGATAAAATTATTCCGTCCAAATCTGAAAATGATAAGAAGGCAACGAAGACATCTGGTCCTCCTCAACAAAAAAACAGAATTGAGATTTTAAGATCAGGAATTCGATCTTAATATCACTAGGAATGGACATTTAATGGTGTTTCATTTAGAATAAGGTCAAGTATATGGAGATTGGGATATGTTCATACTCATGAAAGTTTGAATTTATTTATCTTCTTTCTGTATGTCATTAAATGCATAACAAACTATAAAAAAAACCTCAAAGTAATACATCAAAATGTCAGGAGTAAAACAATAACAAATGGATCAATATATTAGAGACCTTCGATATTGATATAATAGAAACTTACTCTTTGGAACACATACAAGAATGCAGAGATATTTTAGAAATTAACAAAGATTCTGAAAATTTTAAAATTATCCATAATAACAAACAAAGCATTAATAAAAACCTGGACGAATTTAAAATTCTCTTAGAAAACCTACATGTCGGATTCGATTGTATTGTCTTATCAGAAACATGGGCAATAGGAAATTCGGACCTATATAAATTAGAGGGTTACGACAAGTTATATAACGAGGGGGATTTCAATCAAAACAATGGAGTTGTTGTATACATAAAATCAGAGTATAATTATACATACTCAATCATACCTTTGAATGAAAGTAAATTAAAATCATTCTCAATGACAAGAACAACTTTCTTATCAATGCTTTATATAGATCCCCAAAAAGCAAACTCGATCAATTCGTTATCAGTCCTTCAACATTACTTTGGGAGTTCAGCATTCCAACCAGAAAGTTATAACATTTTCATTGGTGATTTGAATATCGACCTACTAGAGGATAATGAATATAATACATAACAACACACTTAACGAATTCGGTTACATATCCACGATTAATAATCCAACAAGAATACAGGGTGGACGTAGTTCATGCATTGACCACATATTTTTAAAATCCAAATTCAACGTACTCGATCAAATACTGCCCCTAGTATTGCAAACCAACATTACAGATCATTTCTTAACAATACTACAGATAGTACTGGAAAAGACCAAATGCCCCAAGGAACGAGAAATAGTGAAATGCATAGATGAAACAAAACTTAAAAATATAATCAGACCAAAATCTTGGAATTTATTATACTTAAATCCAGATCCTAACTATGCAACAAATACTTTAATTGAAACAATTCAAAAATATATAGACGACTGTACATATACAAAAAAATGTAAAAGGAAAAACACGAAGATCGCCCCTTGGATGACAAATGCTTTACTTACCTCAACTACCACAAAAAATAAAATGGCTCAACTTTTGAGAAGAAACCCAAATGACAACGAACTAAAACTACAATACAAAAATATAGAAACAAATTGTCGACATTAATTGAAAAAACTAAGTTCAAATACTATAAAAACAAAATCGAACTCAAAAAATCAAACACAAAAGCTTTATGGAATGTGGTTCAAGAAGTAAGTAACACCAAAACATCGAAGATCTCTATTTATAATATTGAAAATGAACTAGTAGAGTTATTAACAAATCCAAAGGACATCGCAAACGAATTCAATACCTCATCCAATGGCACTGGGAAAAGACTTGCTCAAAATATAAACCCAGATCCTAACTACAAAATCAATAGACCCTCCCTTCCAAACTCAATTACACTCCTACCCACAAACACACTTGAAGTAAAGAGCATTATTCAAGAGTTGAAAAACCACAAAGCCGTGGGATCAGACGAAATCAAAACGGAAACGCTCAACGTTATCGCGTCATTAATAACTGAACCATTAACTTACATCTTCAACAAATGTCTAGAAACTGGTATCTGGCCTAGAGCATTCAAACATTCAGTTATCATTCCAATATATAAAAAAGGTAACAAAAAACTGACAGAAAATTATAGACCCATTTCATTAATCACTCACTTATCAAAAATATTTGAGAAACTTCTAAAAAACAGACTACAAAATTTTATAAATAAATATAACATACTTTCCGAAAGACAATATGGTTTTCGAGAAAAAACGTCCACTCAAGATGCTATTCTGACCCTTACTGAAAAAATATATAACTCGTTAAACAACAACAAACCCTGTCTATGTGTTTTCATTGATTTATCGAAAGCATTTGATACTGTTAGCCACGAGTTGCTCTTTCAGTGGCTGGAGGACATCGGTATCAGAAATATTTGCTTAGATTTATTCAAAAGTTATGTTACAAATAGGTATCACAGTCCGAATAAACGGTGTCGACAGTAAATCGTTAGTCGTACAATGTGGAGTGCCTCAAGGTACGGTCTTCGGACCCTTACTTTTCAACATCTACATGAATGGATTGTTTTCTGTGAAAAGCAGAGGTAACATTATCGGTTTCGCAGACGATACCGCGATTTTCTACGAGGCGGATACCTGGACAGAACTAAAAGAAATAGTAGAAACAGACTTTATTATCATTAAAAAATGGCTTGAAAGTAGGTTGCTAACTACAAACTTTCAAAAAACCAACTTCCTACCTTTCAGTTGTAATTTTAACAATTTTACAATTACAGCCGAAAGTAACATAAAGTACTTAGGAGTCATAATAGACTGGCACATGAAATGGGACATACACATCAACTAAGTAGCCAAAAAACTACAATGTATCCTTTATAAATTAAGATACATGAAAAAAATCCTTCCTGTTCATCATTTGCTCACACTATATCATGCACTCGTTGAAAGTCACTTTCGATATGGTTTATTAGCATGAGGAGGTGCACTAAAATCCCACATCCGACCCCTTGAAGTTCTACAACGACGATTCCTGAAAATTATTATATATTATATAAGTAAAAACTCAAGATATCCAAGTGATCTACTATTTCAAGAATCAGAGGTACTCGACCTCAAACAACTCTATTACTACAATGTCAACATGAAGTACTATACAACAAAACACTCGTCAAACTTACCAAAACATACCTATAACCTAGACAAAGAAATAACTATGTAATACCACAAATAACAAAATCACTGCTGAAAACTAGTTTTTCTTACAACGCTCCAAAAATGTTCAATTATTTACCTGAAACAATTAGCGCTATACCCAACTCATTCCAATTCAAAAAACAGTTGAAAATGTTCATGAAGAGATCTAAAGTTCGAGTCTTTTAAGAATGATTATTTTAACCAATCAATATTGACCAAGAAACTTCCTCGTTATATTTCGTATACAGTTTTTATCTCTATCCCATTTCCGTATGTGTTAAATATGAATACGCCTCAAGAAATATTGTTATTTGATTACATTTTTACATTTTATATATATTTTATCATTCACACTTTTACCCATATCAAAATTGTTGTTGTAACCGACTAACATTCCAATTTATCTGTAGTATTATATGTCCTCTGTGTGTTAAATATGAATACGCCTCAAGTAATATTGTTATTTTATTACATTTTCACATTTTATATATATTTTATCTTTCACAATTTTACCCATATCAAAATTGTTGTTGTAACTGACTAACATTCCAATTTATCTGTAGTATTATATGTCCTAAAATGGTAAATAAATATTATTTTTATAACATTTTATTTTGTGATACTTAGCACTGTAGTTCGTTCATGTTGTTTGTAGTTTATATTATTGTATTGACTTCACTCCAATGGATTATATGCATAGTTCTACTGTATTTAGGCCTAATTATAATTTAAAATTCCTTGTGTCGTTGATTTGGTTTTATACATATAATTTATAGTGTTTTTATTTATATTGAATTCAAATAGTTTATAACTAATATTGTTGTATGTGACCATTGTATATGATTAAATTGTATTTTTTGCGAAACAAGTGTAATAACACTTATCGTCAACCTACTTTATTAACTTCATGTAATGTTCTTGTAAAACCATCTTTTTGAATAAAGTTATTATTATTATTACAAGATCCTTGAGATTGTTGACTTCTTTTACGATTTTTATTTAAAACATAATTTTCTTTTCAGCAGGAACTTCTACATTCATAATAAATGTCTTCAAATTCATAAATTAAACTCTTCTTACCGGTATTACGAACATATTTCAAATTATTTTTACTTTCTTCTTGTGCTAGACACTAGTTGAAAGCTAAAATAAACAACATACTATTAAATATTTTGAATATTTACTCACTGTATAAGAAAAGTTATGAAATAAGTTTAATTTTCTAAACAATCCTGATACTGCTCCAAGTACATAAAACTCGATACCCAAGGTATCTAAACTGATAGTACACTTAGGATTATATTAGGAAACTTACCACTATGCGAACGGCAGCTTTTGGTCGGTAGAGCAGGTGAGTAAGTTGAATTTCCACAATTTTATATTGGATTGTAGTCCGTCGCGGACTAAAACCAAATTTTTAGAGCGCCACGTTTTCTTGGTTTAAAAAGAGACGACGTTACAAATGAAATAACCACTAGTACACTGTTTGGTGATCAAGACTTACACAAGCACTAATACACAATAACCAGTATGTAGATTGTGTTTAATTGTATAAGTTAGTATAAAAAAGAAAACCAATTTATAAGGTATAAAGGACAAATCACAAAAACTAAATTTGACTTTTGGCCCTGATGATAGCTTTAACAAAAAAGTGAAAACTCTCTACACAAGGTAAACCTTGTCTACAGTGAAGATATAGACAAGAATAAAAAAAAAAACTTCGACACGGAAGTGATGTTATTTGAACAGATTACAAATCTAAACAAATTACTCGCACTGTATTAACAGCACTTGTGAGTCGCAGACCTCAGACAATGCAACAAAAATTTACAACAATCAAAAAAATCCCTGATGGGGCTTTAAAAAAATCTATACAAATAATTAATTCTTAAACACGTCTGTTAAAAAAAATTTAAACTAAGGTGCCATTCAATTAAAAGCGTAAACATAATTAAATTTACCTTACAAAAGTTAATGCGAATTGAACTACAAGTTCCAAAAATTATAGATATTAACAGTTGAAATTACAGCAAGGCCCACTAAATATTGTTTAACTATCAGTCAAACACAAAAATTAAACAAACAACTATCAAAATAGTGAGATTTCAAAGATATGACAAAAATTTGAGGATCAAAAAATGAATTTGCTAAAATTTCTTAACTATTTCGCTACAAAAAAACTATAGATACATAGTAACGATTGTCTCGTTTGCGAAGTTCAAATAAAAACCAACCACAAAAAGTCGCACCAGTTTAGAAAACTTTCCAATGAATCTCAGAAAAATAATTAATATTATAATAATAACATTGGAATGAACGTTCAAAATACTCAGCTGAATTTAGTGTTAGAAACTCATGGGTACATACTGTATAAAGCTACTCCGTGAACAATTATTCCACTAAAATGTAAAAACGTGGGTTAACGTATCTTCCAATTTGAAAAAAACCTGGACGTCGTTTAGGACAGGAGTTCTCGCCACCAGATCCACGGTCTGGAAATATGCTGTCACAGCATACTTCCTACGGCTGATTTATATATTCCTTGCACTTCAACCCAGGAATGTTCGAAAAAAACTTCTGGAAACTTGCTCAGTTTAACTTGGTTGACTGCTAGTTTTATGAGTATATGAGCTCTTTTCTAAATCATCGGTTTTCCCTATTATAAAAGATTAGCAGGTAAATACAGGCAGGCTTCAAATCCGAAAGTTTATCGTTATATTCTACTTAAAATTATCTTACCTTCTCTAAGGGAAAGCTTCCTCACACACTCTGGTCAGGCCAAAAGTGAACCTAGCCGGTTTTGATTTTAAAACTATAATTATCAACTATTAGTACATGGTCGCGCTTATGGGTTTTGTTTAAATAACTTATATTTAATTTAAACACCACTCCAAGTGTGAATTCAACAAAAATCAGTAAAATATTAATGTTACAAAGTAATAAACACTCACTTTCCGGCCTCAACAATTCTGGACGACAGGTAGGTACACCAATCGAGACCGAAGGCTGAATAGGCCAATCATTCTTGTTTGGAAGATAGTCAATGAGGTAACTAGACCAGGCAGGATTAGACAGGCTATAAATAAAATTAAGCCATATACAAGTCCCCTGGGACAGATAGTATCTACCTCATACTATTGTAGTTGGGGAGTGAGATGTTACTACCTCACCTATGTAACATCTTTAAAGTTGGTTTGGCATGGGGATCACGCCAGGAATATGGCAAAAGTATCAGATTAACACCTAAGTCATATAGACCAATAAGCCTATGTTCCTTTCTACTCAAAACACTAGAAAAGCTTCTGGATAGGTTATTATGGATGAGTTGCTAAAATCTAACCTGCTTAGTAACTGTCAATATACTTACCAAACAGGTATATTTACAGACTCCGCGCTGGACGATCTAAACAGGCTGGTAAGTCAATAGAAGACACGGAGATGGCAATGGCCACTTTCCTGGATATCGTGGGAGCATTCAATTCACTAACCACTCATTGATTAACGCAATGAGTAGACCTACTATACACCTACTATAATATGCAGATGGATAGAGGATAACCTGGAAACAGGATAATAGAATCCACTCTGGGTCAAGCTATAGACTTCTGTTGCTTTAGTCAACCTTAGGTGACGATCACCTCATAGAATTATCCATGGCGGATTTTTACAGCCTAGGATATACAGACGATATAGTAATTGTTGACAGGGGAAAGTTTGCAGGAGTGTTGTCTGGAAGAATGCAGGCAGTCCCAAATATTGTTGATGACTGGTGTAATGAGAGACTTATAGTCAATGCTCAGAAAACACATGTGGTCAACTTCACTAAGCAAACGGCGCAGCCAGGTCTAAACCACCAGTGCTAGCCGTAACGAAGATCGCATTTACCAACGAAATAAAATACCTAGGGTTATATTTCGATCATAGGCTTACATTGAATACTTACATATTGAAAACTACGCAAAAATCTGCTATGCCGTTGGGCAGATGCAGAAGAATGTGTGGTAAGAACTGGGGAATCAATTCTAAAATGACCCTATGGTTATAGACAAGCGTGATTAGGCCAATGGTAACCTATGGGCCGGCGGTGTGGTGGACAAAGACGCAGCAAAGGGAGACTATAAGGATATTTAGTTACACACAACTTGTCTGTGTTACGGAGGCCATAAGAACTACTCCCACAGCTCCTATGAAAGTCTTGCTGAATCTCCCGCCTCTACAAATTTTCATACAAGGTGAGGCCATATCTGCAATGCATAGATTAATACATAATCAATAGCACATAAGCCAGACTCATAGTGCATGCAGATTATCGGAAGCTAATCGTGGAGCTGAAAGTGGACAATGTAATGGGGAAACCCATTGATGCAACAGTCAGAAGATATAGCGTTAATAACAAATTCAAAATAACTATACCAGGTAAGACTGGAAGAGAGGTGTACCCATACAGGCGGAAGCTACATGGTACACGGACTGCTCAGACATCGGAAGGCGTAGGAGCCAAAGTAGTGGGGCTAAAACAAGGGACAGCTTTCCCAGTAAGCTTAACTAAGGATGCCACAATTTTTCAGGCAGAAATGACGATCCACTACTGTGTGGAATAAATCAAAAGACAGGAAATCGTTCAATTCCTCACAGACAGCCAAGCAGTGCTAAAAGCACTCGATTCTATAGAGATCAACTCTAAGCTAGTATGGAGTTGTATGTTTGTGCTCTAAACACGCTGGGTGACCGTAGTAAAGTCGCAGTGGCCTAGGTACGGTGCACGGGGGTCATAAGGGCAACGAAAAGGCAGATGAAATAGCTAAGCAAGCTACGTAAATGCTATTCTTTGGACTGAAACCCTTCTGCGGCGTTGCAAAATCAGTAACAAAAGCGGCCACAAAAAAATGGGTGGAGTATAACTCTAGGTTATGGTGGAGGAATTCACCAGGCCAAAGACAATCGAAACAGTTTATATTAAAACAATCGCCAAAATTAGTAAGTAAAGACAAGAAAACGGTCAAAACTGTTGTGGGTCCGTTAACAGAGCATTGTAAGCTCAATAGGCATCTAAAATTGATTATGTTGACAGAGCGAGTCCTTCTATGTCACTGCGACAGTTAAACAAACGTGTGGTTCTCGGTACTAGGCATAGGAACGCCACTGGCAAAGAACTACATGAAAGATTCAGTCTCTAAGCTGATGGACTTAATAAGGCTAAGGCTGGAGAATGTAATCTAGATTTAGAGGGCCACAATAGATCTGAGAAGGTCGCAGTGGAATAGGCCACAAGCCACCTCTATGAAATATATCTGCCACAAGCCACCTCTATGAAATATATCTATCCATCTATATTACGTTAAATTAAATTGTTTTTAATGCCTACACCTAAGCGTTTTTATTTCATGTTTCTAAAGGCACCGCATTATTCAAACTTAACTGTATTTCTCGACAACTGTACTATTTGTTTTCTATATATTTTAGGGCAAATGTTCTAAAATGTAACTTATCACACAAAAAATTACCCCCCTCCGATCGAAATCCTGTATCGGCGTCTGTTGTGGTGGCAAAATAAATACCAAATCCTCTAGACATAGCAATGTTTGACATATTGCTTATTTTATTTTATTGTAGGACTGTTGGTAGAGCTTATGAAACAAATACTTGTACGCCATTATAAGCGTTCGATTTCTTGTGAAATGAAATAAAATCTTTGTCGAATATTTTATTCATCTAAAAATCGTTACAACTGTACAAGACGTAAATCAAATAATATTAAATATCCAATTCTAAATAAATGAAGTGTTTGTCAACAAAGAAGCCGCATAATAATAAAGAAATTTATTTCGCTTATTACATACCTAAGTCGCACATTTCAAATAAAATTAGCAAAAGAATTAATTGAAAAAACTGAGAATAAATTTAAAGTGAGAAAAGCATTTGACCAGGATATATAGACTATGTTTTATGTTATCATAATAAACTTAGCATTAGTATGATTGAATATCCTGCGATAACCAAACATATTAAGTGACTAGTGTGTAGGAAAAACAAACCTTCGTCGAAACTATGATAAAAGTTTGGTCAATTGGAGACAGTTTTGAATGGAATTCGTGAAATGGGTCCATTGTTTTGCTTCCCTTATCAACACATCTTTGTGAAAAACGACTATAAATTGTATTTAACAGCTGTTGGACGATATTTACTATTGTGATTAACTGCAGTTCCTATTATTGGAGCTCGAAGGTGAGGAGTAAGACTGAACCGATGTCCGGCTATATCGATCTCGTACTTTGCATTTTTTGCTAGAATATAATCGCTCGTCACTACTGTAGTATTAGATGATTTTGGTTGACGAATGTACCCAAGACAAATTAATTTATTGGCAGCAAACCCATACCTGATAAAAAAAATCAAGATAAAAATGGAATCCAAGATAATTGAATGTTGAGACTAATCTTAATTATTTTGTAAAATAGTTCATCGTCCATAAACATTTGATGTCAGCTTATGATTTATGAATAGTTTGTATAAAAATAAAGAATGTCATTCTTATGGGATTCATAAATGTATGCAAGCCTTCTTATGAGTTTACTTGCAATACTTGTCCCAAGGTAAGTAGTCCAAATGTTAATACATTGTAAATTAGAGCTTATTTTCCGGGGAACTAAAATCCTCAGTAATGACACAATCATTATAATATACATGTGAGCAGTGTCAAATATCTGATAGTCGAAATATTACTCCCAGCCTAGATGGGGTCGACTTATTATTACCTCATACAGTGTAACTTGACCACTACTGTAGGTTAGCTCAGTTTATGTTAATGTTGGAAACGGTTAACATCCTAATAATAATATAACAAACAATAAGTTGTCTTCTATCCTTTTCTTATTTGTAGTAATTATTTTGGTTTTGTTAAGAAGCAGAATTATTAAGCAGTTCTAACAATGACAATAGTGTATATAGTAGTTTTCGCTCCAGGATTACAGCTTGTAAGTGCAAGTCTGCTTCGATAATACGTTGCCATAGGTTTCATTAGGTGTTGTCTAATATTGTCTTTACAATAAATGGCAGAAGTAGCAACAATGAAGATACACTTACTACTAACACTTATAGCAACATTAAAAATTCAACTTAACTTTGCTTTGATTGCCCAGACGATGGTAAAAAGGAGCTGCCCGCCAATTGTTGATTGGTTTGTAAGGAAACAATAAGTCAGGAAGACGATACACGTATTCGAGATAAACGGAAAAAATTATCCAAACTATTCTGTCAAGTAAATCATATCTTTCAAATATGCAAAAACCATAAATGGAGAAATGTTTAAAGTATTGCAATCAAGTGAGATAAATTGTTCTTGAATTTACCAGTTGTACATGTTCTTGTTTGTAAGTTTTTTTAACTAATCAAGCATAGACTCGTAATTATGATCTAGATTCACCTCCAATAATTATGGTAAGAAACTGCTACATGTCCAACGCTCCAAATGAGGACTGAGAAGAAAAGATGAATGGATGCGCCACAGCTTGCTCATTTGTATTAAAAATAAAATACCTAAGACGAAATTAAACAATAAAAATGAGATTTTTCTATCTGTATTAAAAATACTATAAAGCCTTTATCTCAAGTGTTTAGATGCATGTATGTATTGTACAAAACTTACCCTGATGAAGTGACATGTCCAACATATTCATTATTTTTATAAATAGGTTCTCCACCCCAAGGCCACACATCTTCTTCAGGATCGATGTCATTTAAATAGAAAAATACCAATTGCTTTGTAACACCCTGATCTTTCTGTTTTTGTAGAGCAGCTTTGCCCGTAAAATTTTCCTTTTTTTCAAGGCATACAGTGAAACCAATTCCTGCCTCAAAAGCAGTAGTGAAACTATTCAATTCTTCTGCCCAGAAAGGAATGAATCTTTCAATCCTCATAAATCGTTGTGTAAATGTTCCAACGTCTCTAACTCCAAAATCTCGTCCAACCTAAAAAAGAAAAACAAACATGTACTGATACTGTCACCTATATCTATCGTTTTTTTCAAAATTGGGAACGTTATAAAGAAGTGTATGTAATGCAAACCTATCACAAAATCTTACATAGTCCATTAGCAAGTAGGGCAAAATGGTTTCTTTGTAGAAAATTATAATAAAAAATGTGTTTATTTAATGCGGTTTATGAGGTTAGGATAGAATAGGTAGATCGTGACTAGACGCATGACGGATATTGTGGACCACCAATGAGCTACAATAAGAATCTATCCACATCCTGAAGAAGAAAAACAGATAATAAGTTCAATACAAAATAATTAATTAAAAAAACTAAAAAATGCCCAGCATTACGGTAGTTATAATAGCTATTAGAAGTTCCACAATGCACAGATGATTACAGTCTCAACGCCAAATGCTTCAAGACCAGTCAGCCACTTCTTCCAGCTGCTAGTAAGAGCCCTCACGAACTACAATGTATGTCCACAAACAATTAATATTTTCAGTGATAAATCTTCTCTTAGAATGACATTTGTAAAGCCTATTTTGTTATTCCGCGACTTTTTATGCACGTTCCGTTTTTTTCAGGCCACAGTGAACTTTAAATGCTTATAGTAGAAATATTGTGGTTTCATTCCAACAAATAATTTCGTCCTTATCAATGTTGAACGAGTTGCTCTTTATCCACTTATCCACGATTAATCAAATATTTACTTAACTATAAATGAACAATATCAATTGCTAAACTTGATATCTGACTACAGAAGCATTTCACAAACAAATCAACCACTATCTCAAAGTACCTCTTATGCATCGGCTGTTGGAACAAAGAACAGGCAATAATTTTTCCATCAATTAACGATATTGAATGATTAAACATGTTTTTTTTTAATACTTTTGACCTAATTCCGAAATTGAGCCGACCAAATAAAAAATATTTCTATAAAAAACCACGTTATTCAGTGAAATAGACCAAAATCAAGAAAATATATTTAAAATATTTAAAAAAAATTGGTGGTTGATGCGGAGCTGCAAGGGGTTGCAATTTTGGGTATGAATTTTGTATGAAAATTCGTCCCTCTCCCAATACAATTTGATTCTGAAGAATCTCTTAGTTTATAGGGGGGTCAAGGCATCAAGGCGCTCTTGACGTGACCCATGAAGGTTTAAACCGGTCACCCATTTTTCTTACAATTGCGAATAAACACAGATTTCTGTATGGACAAAAGGGTCGATCGACGCCACGTTCTTCGAAGGGTTGTTGTCCTCTTCGAGGAACGGTCAGACTACTATTTCGACATTATTAATATTTTAAATGAAGCGTAGGTGTATAGTAGAAAACCGAAATTTATATATCATATAGACACATCTCGTATATTTTATTTCATACGACTTCTTCTACGGTTTAATAATTCTCTGAGGTGCTGGTTCGTAACTGGAAGTGGAGATGGCACCAGCTAACTACTTCTGGTAAGTGTGTAACCCCACAAGCCAAATAGAGGTTGAATTAGAGACTCCAAACTAGAAGGCATTACGGCGCTCTTTAAGAGACCCAAGAAGGTCGAAACCGTTCAGCATACTTCTTCTTACAGTTTCGAATCAATACACATGTCTGTTTCGACAATATCAATATATATATATATATATATATATATATATATCGCGTCCACCATAATGTTCGCTACATATGGGAAACATTTTTAGTTGTAGTATATAGGAAAATTTGGGAAATTTAATATATGCGATCGATCCTGCATGGTCGATAACCTTAAAATACATTTTGACGTCTGTCACGTGGCCACTGTCATGGCGGCAAATTCGATGTGAAAATGCGAAAACTGGGGTTAGATGGCAACATATCGAAAAAAGTTATTTGGAAAAGTAATCAGAATGATATTTTAGGGCCACGTATGACAATGGGAGCGAAAAAATAACATAAAATTAGAAAATTCGTATTTTTCGACATGGCCCTCTTCTGAAATGATATTGCACCGATTTCATTGTTGAAGTAGTTCGAGCAATGCAATGTTTAATGTTTTAAGGTAAAACGTTCAGAAATATTGATTGAGGTCATTCCTAGAGAACAAAATGTAGCAATGCCTTGTATCTTGTCAGTTTGTGCGATTTCAGATAATTTAATTGTAATATATTTTATGGAATATTACATTAACGTTTTCAAACATTGACTACTTACGTTAATAATAATTATTAAATTATATTGACAAAATATCCAATGCGCTAATATTAATACAAGATCATTTACTATCTTTCTAAGGTCTGCATACGTTTTATAGCGATTCCTAGTTCCATACATTTCACCATCCTAGAACCCGTTTTTCTCTGGCTCTTTTGCAGCACTCCCGCAATTCAAAATTTTAAATGAACTAAGTGGGCTTTGAAATAATAAACAAATGCTCGTGTAACATCATTGTGATTTTTGATCCTCAGATTAACACATAAAATAGGCATGTTTGCTTAGACTTTTTGATGTCTCGAGCATCGAGTCCCATTCTAAGCTCACTTGCGGACCTTCCACCGCTTTGACATATTTACAAATTCTCTTTTTAGTTGCAGGAAAAATGAAATTAGATATTTAATTGAAAATTTGTTAAAAAGTTTTGCAAATAAAAAAAGTCGTACTAATTTTTGTATTCAAGTCGCTGCTTTTAAATTTTTTTTTTATTTAATAAAGGCATATTCTTATATAAATTTTAAAACAAGTATTTATTGTAAATAAAAGTGGCAACATTGTTCAAAATTTCAGTACCTGCTATATGCGTCTGAGGTAACCTATTCAGTAGGTTTGTCCTTGTTTAATTACCATATAAAGAGATATGCAAATAACGTCAGAGTGTGCCCCACGATAATTTCGACTGCCCTGTTGTATTTGTGGTAAATAATGTGAAACGTGTATTGTTTATTATGAGTAGCGAGTAAAATTTTTGTTCTTCCGCTTTTATGTGTTTTTAAGACTTTTAGTAATTTTTATGTTAATTATTATAATGTTTTTGGATTATCATGGTTCCTCAGTGTCAATTTTGTCAGAAAATCAGCCCAAATTACCAAGGCATGTATCCACAATACCATCCCCACTTTTGGTAATTCATTCATTATTTTACTACTGACGTTTAAGATTGTTGGCCGCAAATATAAACGTGTTTATGAATTAATTGCTCTCTCTATTGTATATTATTACTCCATAATTTTCTGTTTTCGTTAAGTTTACTTACTTCTATTTACACATTCTGTCAATTTCACAGAAAATGTTTTATTCACTAACGACTCTACTTTCACTTCAAATGGAACAGTAAGCTCACAAAACTGTCGTTGGTGGGCAGATATAAACCCCCATTTTGTTGTAGCAAATAAAGACCAATACAGATTCAAAGTTAATGTATGGTGCGGAATTTGGAATTGTCAAATTATTGGTCCATTTTTCTTTAGACAAAACCTTAATGCCAGGCGTTACTTAACTTTGTTGGAAAACAAATGAATCCAATTTTTTAATGGTGCCCCACTGGCAACGCGGGCCAATCTTTATTTTCAACAAGACGGTGCATCAATTCATTCAACTCGAGAAGTAAGAAGATTGTTAAATAACGAATTTGGTGAGCATTGGATAGGTCGCTATTCAGTCAATCATTGGATCGCTAGGTCCCTGAACCTAAGCCCTCTGGACTTTTTCTTATGGGGCTATCTAAAGAAAGTGCTAAATTATTTTAAACTTCACAAACTGACAACATACAAGGTATCGCTACAGAAAAGTTTCAAATGCTCAATTAATATTTCCATTTAGTTCTGTAGGAATGACTTCAATAATTATTTTTGAATAGTTTTATGTTTATACAATACATATGGCGTTACTTGAACTCTTTCAACAATGAAATTGGGTCAATATCATTTCAGAAGATTGCAATGGGGAAAAATACCAAATTTCTTATTTTTTGTTGTTTTCGTTTCAAATTTCTTACGTAGTCCTAAAATATCGTTCTAGTCCCTTTTTCCAAATAGCTTTTTACGACATTTTGCCATCTAACTCCACGTTTCGCTTTTTCACATCGAATTTTTCGAATTTACCGCCATGACAGTGTTCATGTGACGCATGTCAAAATGTAATTTTAGGTTATCGACCATGCAAAATCTATGGTATATATTAAATTTTCCTATATACTACAACTAAATTTTTTTCCCATATGTAGCGAATACTATGGTGAACAAGTTATGTATATATATATATATATATATATATATATATATATATATATATATATATTCTCAAAGGTTTCCGCGATTAGAATTATGAACAATCGAACTAGGTTCACGGGTTGAACCGCGTTGGAAATTTGAAATTTCTCGACGTTTCGGCTTCCACTTTGAAGCCATTATCAAGAGGGGGGTTAGGTTTTTCGTTCATTAATGTAGGAAGTGATCCGATTCCGTAGTCTCAATCTGCCTACTCTACGCAACGAATCACCCCCTTCGGCTAATTCCAAGGCCTCAATCTGCCTACTCCTTGGAATTTCACCGAAAAAGGACAAAACAATAAAATAAATAAAATAATAATAAAAATTGCTTACCAGTTAAATCACTGTAGAACACTAACACTACACTCACTACTGGCTTGAAGCCGACTGACCGATAAGTTGTCGGGACCGTTTATTTATGGGGGACCTATTGGCGGGTATTGTCTTTTTGGCGCGCGCGGTGCGTGTGCTGCTGGCGGGAGTAGTAATAGATATGGGACGTTCGATATCATCCATCACCTTCCACCATCGAGTTAGACAGTCAATTGAAAATATCCCTTCCTTACATAAAAGGCGTGACAGACGGAATCTGTAAAATCTTCAAACCCCACGGCATTCGAACAATCTTCAAACCCCAACAAAAAATCTCCCACCTAATCAGATCTGTCAAGGACAAAATTCCCAATGAACAGCATGGAGTATATGAAATCCCTTGCTCAGATTGTCCTCGCACCTACATAGGTCAGACCAACCGACGTATCTCGGTTAGAGCAAAAGAACACTCATTGTCTGTCAGAAATTCCGATCCGTCTTCCACCTTGGCCCAACATCGTGTCCAAACAGGACACACAATCAATTTCGATAAAACCATAACTATCGCCCCAACTCGCTCCTTTAAGTCCCGAATAATTTGAGAAGCTATCGAAATAAAAAAAACGTCCAAACTGTTTACATACCAGGGACGACAGCCAGAGATTGCCATCAACCTGGAAACATCTTCTCCACCGGCCCCATTCCGATACCACCGCACCCCCTTCCACCATGGCCTGCGCCAAGAATAACAATTACCCACCCAAAATCTCGCAGGATATCGAACGTCCCATATCTATTACTACTCCCGCCAGCAGCACACGCACCGCGCGCGCCAAAAAGACAATACCCGCCAATAGGTCCCCCATAAATAAACGGTCCCGACAACTTATCGGTCAGTCGGCTTCAAGCCAGTAGTGAGTGTAGTGTTAGTGTTTTACGGTGATTTAACTGGTAAGCAATTTTTATTATTATTTTATTTATTTATTTATTTTATTGTTTTGGCCTTTTTCGGTGAAACTCCAAGGAGTAGGCAGATTGAGGCCTTGGAATTAGCCGAAGGGGTGATTCGTTGCGTAGAGTAGGCAGATTGAGACTACGGAATCGGATCACTTCCTAGATTAATGAATGAATAACCTATCCCCCTCTTGATAATGGCTTCAAAGTGGAAGCCGAAACGTCGAGAAATTTCAAATTTCCAACGCGGTTCAACCCGTGAACCTAGTTCGTTTGTTCATATATATATATATATATATATATTATAATCGTAGTTATTATAAATTGGATATTTAATAGCCCCACGTTGTTAGGTGCCATATATATATATATATATATATATATATATATATATATATATTATTGTTGATTTATGATATATAATTAATTTTATATTTATATTTAGTTTTGTTATTTTTATATGTAACCTCGGCTAGCTCAAAATTTAATATTTTTTCTAAGTTTATGTTTATCTAAATTATTTAAATCCTCAGTCGGAAACATGAAACTCCTCCCTTTGAGTTCAGGATGTATTAAACCAATGATTGATGAAATTTATTCATAATCTTACCTTTTTCCTTTGTGATCTCTTGATGACACTAAATCTCTTAAATAAAAAAATTGAAATACGAAGATAATGTTAATTTATTCATGGATGTGATAAGAATAAAAAATTTACCAACACTTTAATGTAAAACTATTTACTAAAATATTTCGAAACTATTGATTTAATTTGAACATTAAAATTTATGAATTTTTGCCACCCTATATAACATGTATTCTTAGCTACAAATTATTCTCACTATTGCGTCGGCGCATAATATCCAAACGCATGCGCTCCTGTAATATAATATGATACGAGGAAAGATTTTCCCACTATAAGAAGTGTCTATTTAGTTAACATGCCACCAGCACGTTGGTAATGGTGAAGTTTTTTAAAAGTTATAAAATTTATACCATCAATTACATATACGTGTGTAATTCCAACATAAACATGTGAGAGTTATGAATATGAAGAAAGTGATAGACAATAGTTAGGCATGCAATAATTAGAAAGAAGATGTGAAAATTACTGGAACATTCATGAGATTCACGTGATATATCTAATGGATGAAATTACAAAAGGTGAGTACAATAATTTTTAGTGATTAAATATGCAATTATCAATAGACAAATTTATGATGCATCATATTCTAATTGTTTTTTGGCCTTTTTTTAATGCATTATTTGATTCGAACGTTCTAATAATAATTTGATTGTACACTTTGATATATGTTAAATGGAATTCCAAATAAGTTTATTTAAAAAAACACAGACCTTAGTTTTTGATATCACTGCCGGCTGCAACTCTCATCTTCTAATTCTTGATGATATCTCACAATAGATATGCACCTTCAGTACTGCTTTATCCTTACACAGGATTAGATACACTTGTTATTAGTTTGATTTTACTTTTTGATGTAAATTTAACGTTTAAGCATTTTTTTTTAAACAAAAATTTGTTGATAATTATGTTGTTTAGCTATTTTGATAAGTGTTTATTTTTACATAATTTACAACCTACATTAGTAATTTACCTATATGTAATTGATTCTTTTTTTTAATTTTGAATTTTATTCTATAACTATTCTATATAAACTCTTGATTTTTTAGTTTTTTTAATTAAAGTTCTATATACAATAAATAATCAATGATTTTATGTTGGTAATTAAAATTCACTAGGATTCATTACTTCCTGTTTATATTCATTTCCTTTTCATATGTTTCGGCTGTGTTCCATCTATTTTCTGCCATACCGTTTTCAACCCTTTATGAAATTACTGAATGAATGCATGAAATTCTAAACTTTTACTATTAAAACTCATGTGAATAATGTTAAGCTATTATTGGACTGATTATTTTTTAATATTATTTTAGGTTTCAAGATATAATATGAAATTTCTTACTGCGGAAACTCCTATGGCAGTGTTCAGCACAATGTGAAATTCCTTGACATTGACATCTATTTGGAATTACTTGTACAGGTAACATTTAATATTTAATTAGCTAATATTGTTTTTGGATTTTCTATTCTTTATCCCTTTTTTAAACAATCACATCAATATTCAACCAGATTTATTCATATTTCATTCTTTTTTTTATATTTTTATATTTGACTTGTTATGGATTTCTTTATAATGGTTGTGTCTACTGACACACCTTCCGTTATAATAGAACCTTGTTGTCATGTTTATTTATTTCAATTTATTTACAAAACTAGATAACTAGTTCAACTCCCCTCAAATTTAAATTTTCAGAAAGCAAGCTTTTAAGTTGCCTTTTTCTAAAATTTCAATTTCAATGTTTAGACTAATAATTATCTTCTACTTAATTCATTACTTTTTTGCTCCTGAAATCAAATTTGAAGAATCCTATATTTAAGTTTCTAATATATTTCTATCCTAGACTTAATTTCCATTATCTGATTCTATCCTATCCTATTCTAAATATTTTTACAAATATGAGACAAAATCATAGTGATTGTAATAAATACGAATACCTAAAAGATAATTGTATAGATGATCAATGGATAGGTCTAACGCCACATCCCACAATAGCCAACCAGCCAAAAACAATAAAAGAAGAAGAAGAAATAAACCTCCATTTCGACCCCATTCAACCACTAGGAGCGAAGGGTCTGTACACGCAAGAAGAAGTCAACGCAGCACAAAGAGCCCTCACATTTGGGACAGAGAGAAAAGCAGTAGAGAACGTAATTACTCGCAGCACTAATAGGCAGCATATAGGACTCCCTAATGGCATGAATAATTCACTCACATCAGACGAGGAAACCAGAGGAAGAAACAATAGAGATGGACCAAATAACGCAGCAAGAGGCGAGCCACCCGAGGTCACAGCATTGGACAGACAGAAGTCGCCAGATGAACGATCTACTGAGCAGCAGTGTCGCGAGTGTAAATGGTCGCGACCTAGGTCAAGGATAAAAAGGGTAATAGCGAAAAAATTGCCAAATACAGTGCCGATCATAAATATTGAGAAAATGTAACATAAATATGTAAAATGTATAAAACTGTAACATTAACTTTAAGATTATAGGCCACTATTGTAAGCCGACAGCCACATATAAATTAAGGGTAGGAATAGTTGTACGGGGGTTTTGAAAAAAAAGGTATTGGACCAGGGAGGTCGCAATACTTTTACAAAGGGGGAAGTAATGTAATAAATACGAATACCTAAAAGATAATTTTATGGTAGAAAATTTCAGAACACACGGTAAAACATATTTTATTTTTCATTTAATAACAACTGGAACGCGACACACATAATGTTTAATAAAACAATACGAAGCCAAAACAGAATAGAGAAATAAAAAACATCTTACTGGGTCAAAGCGAAATAATTGTTTTGAATACAATTATTTCGATAACAAAAACTAGCACTATTCAAAAAACAAAAGCTGTTTTTTGCAACTCGACGAAAACCCCAAAACCGAAGTCGGGGGAAAACAAAAAGAGGAGTGTACACAGACCAGCAGCAGCAGTGAGTGTGTACCGGGGGTCGATCACGCGAAGGGAAAGGTTTTTCCCCTGCCACGGTGAACGGTACTAGTGTTTTTTTAGTGTTAGCGGTACGAGTGGTAAAAAACTTACCCTCTACGCTAATTGCCTTTCGACATAGCACGATTCCGTTTATTGGCACGACTCGCAGTGAACAAGCAGATAGTAAAAAAATCAAGAAAATTCCCGGCGAGACGGAGGACGTTTGTCAAGCAGTAAGTTTTTGAATTAAATTCAGATTGGGATAATTTTTACTAGTGATATATTTACTCGTTATTGGTCGAGCTGGATTCTGAACTTGGGTGTATAGGTCAATTGCTATATACAAGGTGTAGCGATAGCAAATATATTTATTAGATTTTTTTTGTTGATTGTTGATTTTTTCAAAGAGACGGGACATAGCTGTTCACTCTCAGATTAAGTTTATCGTCCTGACAAATATATAATTTACCGTGTGTACTGGAATAATTAAGATTTTGCCGAGAGACCGGAGCGTATGTTTTCCATATTTTCGCGAGTTTCAGCGGAATTGCGCTGATAAGTCAATCTATTATAGAGAAATATTGTTATCAGTCTTTTGTTCAGCCGTAAATTATAAATTAAAACTCTTTCTTATTTTGCCAGCGTAAACGCATAAATTTATCGTAGGTAATTATTTTACTGGGGACTTTCGCAACTTGTAACGCCAGTGTCGATAAATAATTTAAATTTTTTTCCTTAGCTCATCAGAATTTTTCTTTATAGAACAAAAATTTCACTTTCGTTCCCTGGAGGTCAATGACGACCGAACGATGTAAAATGAATCATTGTTGCATATAAAGGTATTTACACGTGATAGTTATTTATTTTTCTCGACACCGGAGAATAGAAGGATTGCGAAACGAATATAGCAAACATACGCCTTTCACGCTTTTTGTTTTAATAAAAAGACCAAGCCGATAAGGGGGCTAGTTTTGCCGCACCACCGAACAAACGAGAACTCTGTTCATAAATTTGATTTTGTTTTTATAATTGTAGGATATACAGGAGTAGGTTTGATAATAAACCAATTTTAGATAAATATGTATAGGTAGAGTTATACCTGGGGATTGGGATTAATTTGGTCATACGGGATTGTAGTTTAATTTTAAATATATATGTATAGTTGTATATGAGGATTTGGAGAGATTATTTTATTATATATATATTTTTTGTATAACGTGGATGTAAAATGAATCATTGTTGCATATAAAGGTATTTACACGTGATAGTTATTTATTTTTCTCGACACCGGAGAATAGAAGGATTGCGAAACGAATATAGCAAACATACGCCTTTCACGCATTTTTTTTTAATAAAAAGACCAAGCTGATAAGAGGGCTAGTTTTGCCGCACCACCGAACAAACGAGAACTCTGTTCATAAATTTGATTTTGTTTTTATAATTGTAGGATATACAGGAGTAGGTTTGATAATAAACCAATTTTAGATAAATATGTATAGGTAGAGTTATACCAGGGGATTGGGATTAATTTGGTCATACGGGATTGTAGTTTAATTTTAAATATATATGTATAGTTGTATATGAGGATTTGGAGAGATTATTTTATTATATATATATATATATATATATATATATATATATTTTGTATAACGTGGAGGTTCTACATTATTTTTCCTATCACCCCTACTCCAAAAAAATTTTCCCCTCTGGAAGTGTAACAATCGTGGACGTGTGACCGAGACGAGGAGGACAAGCCCTGTCCTGGCAAAGGAAGATTCATCCGTTTTAAGACCAGGCGAACCTAGCAAAAACCAATCGGACGGGATTGCCTTACACGCTCAGCTGCGCACTGGAGGCAGAATTTGGTGGAATCGAAGGTAGGGATACTTTTTGGCTCTCATATTCCTATCTTATCATCAAATTAAGAAATTTTTTATTATTTCCAATATTTCATATATTTTCATATCCTATTTTCAACCCATATTCATGTCAAGATAATTGCTCCTATAGTCTAACCCTTTTCTTTGCTTACTATCCCTATTTATATTTATTTGCATAATTCTTAATTATAATTCAACAACTTCATTTCATCAATATATTCATTACATTATATTTCATATCTCCCTATCTCAGAATAATTAATCATATCATATTCTATATAAATCTTTGTTTCCATATTTCATTTTTACTTATCTCCATAATTCCTATAAAATTTCATTTGACATGAATATATTAAATTCTATATCTTGATTTAAAACTTTCTTTCCTTTCCATCTCTTTTACTGTTATTTAATTGTTATCGAGCTTGTCCTCCCTAAATCCTACTTGTTCTAATTAATCGGTGTAAATTCTATTTTCTTATCCCCTCTACCTAATAAATTCTCACAAAATTTTATAATAATATATTGAAGCTTTTCTTTCTATCTGTCTTTGGTATTATTTAATTATTTATTATAGATTGTGTCTCCATTTGTTTGGTTTTTTTATTTATATAGCTACTCTAAATTTCCTTATGATATAAATTTGAAGTGACCCTACTTTTACTTAAAATTATCTATAAGCTTTTATTAATATTTTTCTTTTTTAGATTCTTAACTATGGATAATGGAATCCGCCTATAAGTACTCTACATATGAAAAATGAACTATCTTACATCCACCTACTATCTAATATTCTATGTTACATGGAAGTGCTACCTATGCAGAAAAATTAGAAACATTACATCTACCTATGCT
The DNA here is from genome assembly GCA_963921935.1 of Galeruca laticollis. Taxonomy (NCBI): domain Eukaryota; kingdom Metazoa; phylum Arthropoda; class Insecta; order Coleoptera; family Chrysomelidae; genus Galeruca; species Galeruca laticollis. The sequence continues at coordinate 49,752,768 of OY998180.1, forward strand.
ACTATTATTTATTTACATGTAAGTACATAATATTATCTATTCCTCTTCTCCTTATTTTATTCTTATATCGTTTATTGAGAGTTATATTTATAAATTGATTCAATGTTAAAAACACCCCTGACCATGTTTGTTCCCGGGTATACCAACTTATAACTGTTTTGTGCATTTTCAGTTAATACCTCATAAGGTCCCTCGAATGGCAATTGCAATTTAATACATTGGTCTTCTGCTTTATTAGATGTTTTCAATGCTTTGATTATAACCAATTCTCCTTTGTTAAATTGTGTTTTCTTCTTGATCTTCCTGTTCTGATGCCGAATATATTTCTCAGCATTCCTCCTTATTCTTATATTTACCTTTTCTAGTGTCTCTTCTAGGGTAGTATCCCTATTCACAATCCAGTTTCGTTTGGGTTGGATACCTTTCATTAAATAAATTGGACTTTCTCCTGTTACTCCATGTGGTAAATTATTAATAAATCCTTCAATACTATCCATGTTTTCATCCCATCTAATATGTATCCCTTGGCAAAGTATTCTTAAATATTTCGAAATTTCTTTTATATATCTCTCTGCTGGATTGGAACTAGGTCTTCTAATACTAATATATTGTAATTCTATTAGTTCCTTGTCACAATATTGTTTTAATTTTATACTTTCAAAGTATGTAGCATGGTCGAGTATAATTCTTTCAGGTCTTCCTACTTCTTCGATATATCTTTTTAAACATTCTATTACGACTTTAGCTGTAGATCTCTTACACGGAAAAGTTTTAATACATTTGGTATAGACATCAACTACAACTAATAAATTCTTATTGCCCAATTCACTTCTAATTAAGTTTCCTATAAAGTCCATTGCCACAGTCTGTAATGGTTTATTTGTTATCATGGATTTTGCTGTCATGCTGTTATGGTAATTTTTCTCTTTGGCCAGTTGACATAGTTGACAATATTTGCATACTTCTTTTACCACACTTAAATCCTTCTTCGCCACATAATTTTCTCGAAACAATGTCCATAATTTTCTCGTTCCTATGTGTCCATTCTCCTCATGTAAATGCCTAATAATTTCTTTAGCAAACTCCTTACTTATCACAAATACTTCTCTGTCCTCCAATTTCTTATACCATATTTCGTCGATTTTATAGGCACCTTTAACCTTCTTGTCTTCAAAATGTCTTTGATCTTCTTTAACCCTTTCCAATGTAAATATCCCCTCTGTTTGGTATAATTGGTTTATTCCAATTTGAAATTTTGTCTGATCGTTTCCTACTTCATCTGCTCGACTTAATGCATCAGCTACAATATTTTGTTTCCCTGGAATATATCTGATTTCAAATTCATATTCTTGTAGCAATAATATCCATCTGTGGACACGATTATTAGCATAACGATTTTTTAACATAGCTGTTAATGCTGAATGGTCGGTTTCTAAAATAAACTTAGCTCCTAGCAGATAAAATCTTAATTTACTTATGCAAAATATGACACTTGCCATCTCCAATTCTGTTATGGAGTATTTCCTTTCTGCTGGTTTGGTTACTCGGGATATAAAACTAATAGGTACTTCACCTCCTTCTTGTATTTGAACTAATACGCCTGCCAATCTTTCAATCGAAGCATCAGTTCTTAAGATAAAAGGTTTGTCGTACTGTGGATGAAAAACTTTTAAGCTGTTTAGAAAAATTTCTTTTAATTCTTGAAATGCCTTTTCTCTTCTCTCATCCCATTTCCACCTAGTATCCTTCTTTAATAATTCTATGAGAGGAATCTCTCTTCTACTGAGATCTGGTATCAATTTCTTGAAATAATTGATGATCCCTAAAAACCCCCTCAAAGTTCTCAAATTATTGGGTGTTTTATACTCCAGAATTGCTTTTATTCTTTCAGGATTCATTGTAATACCAGTATCACTTAAAACATATCCTAAATAATCTACTTCTCTTTTATAAAATTGACATTTTTCCAAATTTAATTTAAGTCCAGCATTTTCAAACTCGTTTAATATTATTTCCAAATGTTTTTGATGTTTCTCTTCTGTTTCAGGAAAAATCAAGATGTCATCTATGTAATGGAGAGTGAAATCTTCATACGGATTCAATATCGTATGCAGAGTTCGTACCAAAGCAGCACAAGAGCTTTGTAGTCCGAATGGCACCACACAAAATTGGTATACCACTCCATCTACCATGAATGCAGTGTATTGTCTACTACGATGATCCAATGGAATTAACCAAAAACTGTGCTTTAAGTCTAATTTTGAAAATATATTAGCCCTTGTAATTCTTCCAAATATACCTTCAATATTTAAAGGACTTTCGTATTGTTTTTTAGTAAATGTATTTATATTCCTAGCATCCAAACATAGTCTAATATCTCCAGATTTCTTCTTTACACAGGTTATAGCACTTCTGTACTGAGAATTACATCGTTCAATTATACCAGCTTGTAACATTTTATTTATTTCTTGGTATACTTCTTGTTTTAATTTATACGGTATGGGGTGAGTTTTGATCTTAAAATTTTTAATTTCTGGTATAACTTCTATTTTATGTACATATCTGGTTGCAACACATACTTCTTCATTAAATAGCTTTTCATGTGAGTCTAACAGTTCATATACCCTCTGCTTATATTCCTCCAAACATAATTCATCCCTCATATTTAGTTTACCTTCTACAATGTGGTTTAATTGTCCAATTGCACATTCGTCCTTCCTTTTATCTGTTTGATATTTAGTCATAAATGGTATTTTCTGATCGTTATATATTATATTTTGCATTTTATAATCAATAATAATTTTATTTTTATTAAGTTCATCGGTACCCATGATTCTATCATATTTTAAATTTTTAACAATCAACAATTGTACTGATAAAATCTTGCCATTTAATTCTAAATTAGTCATTATAGTTTTTGTTGCTTCATACACTTTTCTTTCATTTGCCCCTGATTGCCCTGATTTAAATTGTCTACGATATTTTGATTTATGATGGAAACTTCTGAACCCGTATCTAACAAAATTCTACATTTAATGTTTTCTAAATTTCCCTCTATAAATATTAATCTAGTTAATTCTTGGTTTGTTTGATCTTCCTCTAATATGAATTCCCTAGGATGTTGATATTTAGAAGAATAGACAATATTATGCACGTAAGAGCAACTTATTCGAAATTTGGATCAGAACTCGGGCCCTGATCTCTATCCCTTCTTACCTCTTCCTGATTTTGTATCAAATTAACTTGTATTCTGTCTTCTTCTTGACCATCTCTTTGATCATAGTTCCTGTTCCTGTTCTCATTTCTTCGATCATTATCATCATTTCTTCCATCCCTTCTGTATTGTTGCCAGTTCCTATTTCTATTGCCATTATCATTTCGTCTTCCAAAATTCTGATAATTTCCTCCATTTTCGTATGGCCTATTTCCATTATTTCGATTACCATTGTTACCATTCTGATACCCATTTCGGTAATTTCCATTTCTATGGTTATCATATCTATGATTTCTATCATCCCATCCTGGTCCTCTTCTCTCGTAGTTTCTATTTTCATTATTTCCATAATCATTTCTCCTTTCATTTTCTCTTCGATGCTGTCCATTCCCATTTTCACTTGATCGATTATCTCGTAAGTCATTGTGATTAGTATAGCTCCTTTCCACGCGTTGTAGGTAGCTTGATAGACTATCCATAGATTTTATATTATGTAGCGCTATTGTTTCTGCAACTTCGGAGTTAAAGTGTCTTCCAACATACAACACTAATTCTTCCTCCTTCATTCCTGACTCTAGGTATTGGGCTAAGTTGTATAACTGCATAGCATAATTGTTTAGGTTTTTGCTTTTCTTGTAATCGAATTTTCCAAAGTATAGCCGTTCCCTAAATGTCGCTTGTTGCAATTCTCCTCAGAAATAGGCTAAGAATTGTTGCTCAAAATCTCCCAAGCTCTGTATCTGTTCTTCCTTATTACAGAACCATAACAAAGCATGGCCCTGTAATATACTCCTTATAATGAGCTTTATTTCCATAATATCTCTTAGTCCTTTTATTTTACTGCGAATTATTTTTAGGAATACTTTGGGATGGATATTGTTTATATTGAATAGATGAGGCTTTTACTTGATGAAGATCCATACTGAACGATATTGTTTATATTCCCATCGAATTTCAACCCGATTTCGAAATTGCTATGGAAATTTCCTGGACATCCATTAACTCCTCCACTTCTTCTTAAATTCTCTTCCATTTTCTCGACCGTATTTCTTAACTTCCTATTCATTTCTTCTATGTCTTGACTTACTTGTCTATTTATATCTTCACTAATTGCTAAACTCATCCCCGTTCTCTCTTCTATCCTGCCATCTAAATCCTTAAATTTCCTATTTACGTTTTCTTTTATCTGTTCCACTTCCTTTGTGATATTATTCGCTTGTTTAGAGACCTCCATTTTAATATTCTCCGGTAAACTTTCTTCTATATCTCTTTTGAAATCTAGTACTTCTTCTACTATCATCTTTTCTATATTCTCTCTAATTTTCACACCATTTTCTTGTATTTCTTGTCTCAAATTTTTATTTTTATTCTCCATGTCTTCTTTTACCTTGTTAATGTTCTTCTTAAATTCTTCTTGGTTCTCCTTGAGTTCCTTAATTTCCTTCAAACTTTCTATTCTGACTTCTTCTATTTTCTTTTCTAATCTATTCATGTTTCCATTTAGATCTCCCCTCAATGTGTCCATTTTTTTATTCAAATTACTTTCTATTCTGTCCATATTTCCCCTCATTGTATTTATATTTCCATTCAAGTCATCCTTCATACCATTCATGAGTTCTTTCATCTCGTTCTTGTCTGCCTTCCTGTTTTGATTCTGTTCGGCAAATTTCTGGTCCATTTTTTCAAACAATTGTTGCATCCATAATTCACTGATATTCATTCCTCCTTGTTTTTCCCTTCTCTCTTCTCTCCTATCCTTTCCTTCTTCTTCGTCTCCTGTTGCACTTTCTTCAGATGCATGTCCTTCAGCTTGCTGACCCTGGATCAAATATTGAACCTGGAAATCTCCCATACCATGGCTCCTTTCTTCTCTCTCCTCTTCTGATCCACTATCATTTCCGACCTGCTTCCCATCTCTCAACATCATTTTCCTGCTTTCCATGATTTATTTGTTTAATTTAATAATGTGTTAATATTGAATCAGGCCCCACGTTTAGGACGTCAATTTATAATTGTAGTTATTATAAATTGGATATTTAATAGCCCCACGTTGTTAGGTGCCAATTTATAATTGTGGATATATGATATATAATTAATTTTATATTTATATTTAGTTTTGTTATTTTTATATGTAACCTCGGCTAGCTCAAAATTTAATATTTTTTCTAAGTTTATGTTTATCTAAATTATTTAAATCCTCAGTTGGAAACATGAAACTCCTCCCTTTGAGTTCAGGATGCATTAAACCAATGATTGATGAAATTTATTCATAATCTTACCTTTTTCCTTTGTGATCTCTTGATGACACTAAATCTCTTAAATAAAAAAAATGAAATACGAAGATAATGTTAATTTATTCATGGATGTGATAAGAATAAAAAATTTACCAACTCTTTAATGTAAAACTATTTAATAAAATATTTCGAAACTATTGATTTAATTTGAACATTAAAATTTATGAATTTTTGCCACCCTACATAACATGTATTCTTAGCTACAAATTATTCTCACTATTGCGTCGGCGCATAATAACCAAACGCATGCGCTCCTGTAATATAATATGATACGAGGAAAGATTTTCCCACTATAAGAAGTGTCTATTTAGTTAACATGCCACCAGCACGTTGGTAAGGGTGAAGTTTTTTCAAAGTTATAAAATTTATACCATCAATTACATATACGTGTGTAATTCTAACATAAACATGTGAGAGTTATGAATATGAAGAAAGTGATAGACAATAGTTAGGCATGCAATAATTAGAAAGAAGCTATGAAAATTATTGGAACATTCATGATGCACGTGATATATCTAATGGATGAAATTACAAAAGGTGAGTACAATAATTTTTAGTGATTAAATATGCAATTATCAATAGACAAATTTATGATGCATCATATTCTAATTGTTTTTTGGCCTTTTTTTAATGTATTATTTGATTCGAACGTTCTAATAATAATTTGATTGTTCACTTTGATATATGTTAAATGGAATTCCAAATAAGTTTATTTAAAAAAACACAGACCTTAGTTTTTGATATCACTGCCGGCTGCAACTCTCATCTTCTAATTCTTGATGATATCTCACAAGAGATATGCACCTTCAGTACTGCTTTATCCTTACACAGGATTAGATACACTTGTTATTAGTTTGATTTTACTTTTTGATGTAAATTTAACGTTTAAGCATTTTTTTTAAACAAAAATTTCACAGAGAGCCATCTCCATCCACACGTCCTCTCTAACAACCCCAAATCGACTTCTCTTGTTTTTAAAATCAACAAGCATCTCGGCTTCCCCAATCCATAGCTCACTTATTTGTAATTTTTAACAAAAAATTGTCCTTTTCATGTCTTTTAGTTATTAATTTAAAATACTTGAATTTTTTTGTCCTGGAGGGTAATCACACTGATTCACTATTATTTCTATTGCACTAAGGAATCTATATTATGTCCTTTTTTCCTTATACAATAGTTAATTTGTTGATAATTATGTTGTTTAGCTATTTTGTGTTTATTTTTACAAAATTTACAACCTACATTAGTAATTTACCTATATGTAATTGATTCATTTTTTTTAATTTTGAATTTTATTCTATTACTATTCTATATAAACTCTTGATTATTTTAGTTTTTTTAATTAAAGTTCTATATACAATAAATAATCAATGATTTTATGTTGGTAATTAAAATTCACTAGGATTCATTACTTCCTGTTTATATTCATTTCCTTTTCATATGTTTGGGCTGTGTTCCATCTATTTTCTGCCATACCGTTTTCAACCCTTTATGAAATTACTGAATGAATGCATGAAATTCTAAACTTTTACTATTAAAACTCATGTGAATAATGTTAAGCTATTATTGGACTGATTATTTTTTGATATTATTTTAGATTTCAAGATATAATATGAAATTTCTTACTGCGGAAACTCCTATGGCAGTGATCAGCACAATGTGAAATTCCTTGACATTGACATCTATTTGGAATTACTTGTACAGGTAACATTTAATATTTAATTAGCTAATATTGTTTTTGGATCTTCTATTCTTTATCCCTTTTTTAAACAATCACATCAATATTCAACCAGATTTATTCATATTTCATTCTTTTTTTTATATTTTTATATTTGACTTGTTATGGATTTTTTTATAATGGTTGTGTCTACTGACACACCTTCCGTTATAATAGAACCTTGTTGTCATGTTTATTTATTTCAATTTATTTACAAAACTAGATAACTAGTTCAATATATATATATATATATATATATATATATATATATATATATATATACAGTGCTATTCAAAAGTCCCCTCCCCCCCTCGAATCTTTTGAACGGAATAAAGTGTTGTAAACTTCTCTACGAATGGTAACAGGTGACGTAATAGTAATAGATGACGTCACAGTGCCACTCTGGACAATAATTTTAAATAGGACCGTATAGCTAGTGATATCTCGTTTGAAAGGCATTGACATTGGCTACATAGCCATATTAATTTTGTTTGGGTTTAAATTAATTTTGACGGATAAATTAAATAAATACCAAAATTATTGAAATAATTTTTTCATTTTTAACTAATCAAATATCAACAATGGATTCTTATAGCAAGTGTTCGAAATGTGCTCCGTCTACTTCCTATAGAATGGCCACCTGGGTCACCAGATCTGACACCATTAGATTTTTTTCTATGGGGGTACTTGAAATCCAAGGTTTATACCAGATAGCATTGGCGTATTGAAAGAAAGAATTACTGAAGAATGCAATGCTATTTCAGCTGACACATTCGAACGTGTACAACAAGCGTTTACTAATAGGATGTACTACTGTCAGGAAGTAGACGGAGCACATTTCGAACACTTGCTATAAGAATCCATTGTTAATATTTGATTAATTAAATTTAAAAAAATAATTTCAATAATTTTGGTATTTATTTAATTTATCCGTCAAAATTAATTTAAACCCAAACAAAATTAATATGGCTATGTAGCCAATGTCAATGTCTTTCAAACGAGATATCACTAGCCATAAGGTCCTATTTAAAATTATTGGCCAGAGTGGCACTGTGACGTCATCTATTACTATTACGTCACCTGTTACCATTCGTAGAGAAGTTTACAACACCCTCCAAATTTTATTAATGTAAGTGTAGCCGTTCAAAAGATACGAGGGGGGGAGGGGACTTTTGAATAGCACTGCATATATATTAATACATATCCTCTATCTAAATTCTAAAGAAAACATTGAAATAAAGAAAAATTTGCTTATTTGGTTGTAATACTAGTGATACACACTGTATTATCAATAATTTGAAAGGCTCAATATACCAATAAAATTTGACATTTCAATTTCGTATGACATTAATGCAGAATGGACTTAATGATAGATAGATTTTAAAACGATTTGAAAACAAGAATACAGATGTCTCTGTTAGCAAAATAGCATTTATACTAAAACAATGAAAATCTCTCTTTGTATATGAAAACGTAAATTTGTATTTTTTTTTAAAAAAAGAATTTTTGGTAACCAAAGGAGAGGATGAAACAGTTTAGTTAGTTGATTTTGAATCTCCCTCGAGACACCATCGAATAAGAGTTGTCTCAAATTTATTTAAATGTTAGTTGATTTTGATATTCCCGAGAGACAACATCAAATAAGAGTTGTCTCAAATTTATTTAAAATTGAGTTGATTTTTAGATTCCCTCGAAACAATCATCGAATAAGAGTTGTCTCAAATTCAATTCAGTATATCAGAGTAATTTGTATGATTATTATCAGTTCAACATATCTTGCCTTTGTAAAGCCAGTGCGTGTATTATTCACAAAGAATTACAGCGTTAAAGTGCGAGTGGTTTTTCCGGAATTAATAGGCCTTTAGTAAAAATATTTCGAAAATAGATGCATCTTATGATTAAATACATACATTGCAATTATAGTAACGTTACTTATATAAAAAATTCAACGTCAAGTGAAGACTATTTTGGAACAGACAATTTACAAGGAAATTTGCGCATTTTACATTGACATATATCAATTATAAAAGTAGACATTTTGAACTTTTGGTTAAATTATTTAGATAGGAAATTTCTAATTATAGGTTGTTTAATATTAAGGTTTGATAGAAAGTTCTATGTTTGGTTTATGCGTTTATATTTTTTGAAAAGTTTTAATTTTGTAATTGTTATCTGATAATAGATTATATAAATTTGAATTCTAAATCTCTTTGGTTCTTTTTTCATATTCATTCTCATTATATTTGATAATTTTTATGCTAGAGAAAATTTAGTATAATAAGTGACATTTGGTTAATTTCCTGACAGTTAATTTCATATGTCATAAGAATTTAATTGTCTTATAGTGTATTGGATAAACAGTTATTTTAGGTTTGGTATAGTGCAATACGTAATTTGGAAAATTATTTGGAAATTTATAAATTTGAATTCTTATTTGAAATCTTTGATCCCTCCCTGAGTTAAGAGTGAGTTAATTGATTGTGTATTGATTTATCTTTCATAATATAACATTTAATATTTATAGAGCCGGGCATATTAATTTGACAACTGCTGTCATAAAATTTAATAGGTTATATTTAGCGGTAAAGGTGTTTTCACATTAGTGCAGTTACTATTACAAATTGTGACGACAGCAACAAATAAAATTCACATCATATAAATTCATATTCATATAATTAAAACATAGTAGAATATATAATAATTGTCACCCGAACGTGGGGCAAATATTATTAAAGAATATATAGAATATATAATAATTTGGCGCCGCAAAGTGGGGCAAAAATAGATTTGTCACTATTATCTCAAATATAGAAAAATATAATAATTGACGCAGCAACTTGAGGCGATTAAAAATTTACACATCAACGTAAAAAATATTGAACTTCATTGCCATTATTATAAAAAAATTCAAATATCTACGATGGAAAGAAGAAATCGAGAAATAGAGAATAGGAGACAAGAGAGAAGGGAAAATACAACTACCAATGACCTATTGATGCAAATATTAAGTAGTATAGAGAATATGAGAGAAGATATTAGAAAAGGGAATAGTAAATTTAGTGAAGATATGAAATCGGACATGATGGTAAAAAAAGTACACGTAGTAGGGGGGAACATTGATGAAAAGATGGATAAGTCGTTAGATGAGAAGAGTATTAAGATGGAAGGAACGATTGACAGGAAAGATAAGATGAATGTAGATATGAATGATATGAGGGGAGATTTGAGTGGAAAATTGGACACAATGAAGGAAGAAGTAAGTGTAGATTCTGAGAAAATGAGAAAAAAATCTGATATGATGGTGGAAAATTTTGACAAAATAGAGGAGAATAATAATGAAAAGACGGATGATATGTTAGATAAAATGGATAACATGAATGTAGATATGAATAGTATGAAGGGAGATTTGAATGGAAAACTGAATACAATGAATAAAGAAGAAATAACTGGAGATTTTAAGAAAATAAGTAGAAAATCAGACATGATAGTGGAACATTTAAAGACAGATAATATGTTAGATAGCATGATACAAGAAATAAAGAGGCAGGATAAGATGGATGTTAATATGTATGACAAAATAAGCATAAATGATGATACAATAGACCAAGAAATTGGAGTTAGAGTGAAACAAGAATTTGAAAAACAGGTAGTAGAAGAAATACAAGAATTAGATAGATGCCTAGAAGAAAATTTATCTGGAGCAATTCAAGTGGAACTAAACGAACAAAATAAGAATATAATTGAAGGGATACAGTCTATAAAAATACAAAATTTAATACAGATTAAAGAAGTTGAGAAGGAAATTGAAGAGATACAGGCTATTAAAGTACAAAAACAAACAAAAGATGATATGTTAGACATTGATTTACAGAATTTAGGAAGTGAAGAAGTTATGCAAATTTATCAAGAAAATATTTATTGGAAAATAAAATACTTAGATGTCAATATAGAGGAAATGAATAAGATACTACAAGAAACTAAGGAAGAGATAGAAGAAACCACTAGACGAATTGAAGAAAGAATAATTTATGCAGAAAATTTCGAAATGAGAGTAAAGCTTAGCAGAAATATAAGGATAATTGATCCAAGAATGTTTAATAGGACAATCAAAAATGAAATGATAGGAAGTGAGAATATTATGGGAAATAAAATAATAAAAAGAAGACACAATAATTTGAAGGAACTGGAAACGCAAATTTTGATGAATTTATTGGGAGAAATTGATGAGATATGGGACAACAAAATTAAAAAGGATATAGTGGAAAATTTAATTGAATTTAGGAAACCGATAGAGAATCAAACAATAAGAGAAGAGAATAAGACGAAGTTTAGGAAAAGAAAATAAAATTGAATTATATGACAGGATTATAGGAATGAAATCTAGAAAACGAAAAGGAATTGTACATGGTAAAGAATGGATATAAAAACGATGTGTAAATAAAAGGTTTATGATTAACAAGTAATATTTAAAAACATATTTAAATAGAAATTATATAAACATGGATTGATAATAGAAGAAATGATAGACATGTTGATATGAATTATGGAAATGAAAATAGAAGTTACAGAAATGAAAAACGAATATATGGAAATGGAGATAAAATTTATGACAACAAGTATTGTGAGAATAGAAGAAATTTTAGAAACTTTGATAGAAGAAATGATAATGAAAATAGAAATGAAATTAAGCAACAAAATAGATGGACAGGATGAAATAATTACATTTATAGGAACAAACGGACGGAAGTTATATGAACTAAGCAAATATATGATACAAAAGATTGAATTAAAGGATGAAAAAGAAGTTGATATGTAAGCATAGTCGATGAAGAAGTTAGAAACAGACATAGTTATTGATGAATTGATGAAATATAAGGAAATAATTGATTTTGAATAGATAGATAGAATTAAATGGTAAAATAATTGAATTTGAGGAGGTAAATATGGAAGTATTGGCAATTGAAGAGGATAATAGGAAGTTATGGAATATAAAGAGGAATGGAATTATGGTAGAATTGGAGTTAATAAGTGGAAATAAGGAATATGAAGAGAAAGTGAAGAGTTTGATGATGAAATATGAAGGATTGATTGAAAAGAAATTATACTGGCTAACTATTATGTGTGTGAGATAGAATAAATAGAAGATGTAAAAAGTAATGGTAATTGGACAGATTGTAATGAAGAATATTATGAAGTTATAAATGAATTATTAAAGACGTATGAGAAAAGAATTTCGAAGGAACTAAGGGTTGCTTAATGAAAATATGGATATAATAAAGGAGAAGAATACTGAGAAATGTTAAAGTAAAATCATATCCAGTTCCATGTAAGTTTTTTAGGCGAAGTAGAATAAAAGAGAGTTGGAAATATTACAGATCATGGAAGAAATTATCAACATGTATATAGGGAATTTTAGAATAACAAATAACAGTACGTTGCATGAAATTTTAATAGATATAGTAGATTTAAGAAGTTTTATGGGAATTAGGAATAATAGTTTAATTTAATTGAAGATAATTTTTTTTGAGATATGTTAATAATTATTTGAACGATATTACTATGTTACTAAGATACTAGTATTATATTTGGCAATTGTGAAGGATAAATTATAATTATATACAAGAATAGATTTATCATTCTTTTATTACGGGGATTTAATATCTATCTAAATTCTAAAGAAAACATTGAAATAAAGAAAAATTTGCTTATTTGGTTGTAATACTAGTGATACACACTGTATTATCAATAATTTGAAAGGTTCAATATACCAATAAAATTTGACATTTCAATTTCGTATGACATTAATGCAGAATGGACTTAATGATAGATAGATTTTAAAACGATTTGAAAACAAGAATACAGATGTCTCTGTTAGCAAAATGGCATTTATACTAAAACAATGAAAATCTCTCTTTGTATATGAAAACGTAAATTTGTATTAAAAAAAAAAGAATTTTTGGTAACCAAAGGAGAGGAGAATTATTTATTGAAACAGTTTAGTTAGTTGATTTTGAATCTCCCTCGAGACAACATCGAATAAGAGTTGTCTCAAATTTATTTAAAATTGAGTTGATTTTTAGATTCCCTCGAGACAATCATCGAATAAGAGTTGTCTCAAATTCAATTCAGTATATCAGAGTAATTTGTATGATTATTATCAGTTCAACATATCTTGCCTTTGTAAAGCCAGTGCGTGTATTATTCACAAAGAATTACAGCGTTAAAGTGCGAGTGGTTTTTCCGGTTTCTAAATTATTGATTTAGAAAAGTTGTTCCTGAAATTCTAAAAAGCGTTTTAGAATACGAACGAGTCTACCAGAACCTAGTTGGTGAGTCCAGTCCATATTATCTATATTATTTCTCGAGAATTAATAGGCCTTTAGTAAAAATATTTCGAAAATAGATGCATCTTATGATTAAATACATACATTGCAATTATAGTAACGTTACTTATATAAAAAATTCAACGTCAAGTGAAGACTATTTTGGAACAGAAAATTTACAAGGAAATTTGCGCATTTTACATTGACATATATCAATTATAAAAGTAGACATTTTGAACTATTGGTTAAATTATTTAGATAGGAAATTTCTAATTATAGGTTGTTTAATATTAAGGTTTGATAGAAATATTATTAAAGAATATATAGAATATATAATATATATATATATATATATATATATATATATATATATATATATCATTCATAATAATTTTGATTTTATGTTCTTGGGTAAAGGTTATAAATAAGAAAAACTAAATATCGTATAACTTGACGTTTCGCTCCTTACTTTGAGCTTTTTCAAAAAGATTTTATTTCATGTCTTGCTGGAATAAAGTATTTACAATTAATTAATATAAAATTTGGAAAGTGTATAATAATGACAACATATATAAAAACAAGTTTGCTGATAGAATGATAGAAGGATTTACGAACATATCTTTTGGTAATGTTAAATTTTACTCACGTTCAAAATCTTTTTTGTTAAAACTGTTTTGATATTTGTATATTTCAAGAGGTTTTCAACGTGATCTAGGAACCTATTGATGTGAGGTTAATAATTCAGTTATCCCAAATAGTATATATTGTATTCACCATCAGGTAGTCCGTGTTCAGCATTGGCTGATTTTTCCGTTGGTCTCAATCTTATATTCCTACGATATATGAAGTAGATTTGTCTGAATTAATCAGAATTAGATGATGGTGAAACAACTCATAGTACCAACTAAATGTGAAATATGACGATGAAAACTTACATTCTTCAATTATATATTTAAATTGTGAAGACAGAAGTACCAAGTCCTCTACATAGATGGTAGAAGTTTTAAATTATAAGAGCATGCATTTAAAGAGCCACTTAATTACTCATAACGAATACAATTAATTCGTTAAATTAAAAGATATTCTTGAAGACGCCACTTTTCCGTTACAAGTAATGATTGTTATATACGATTATTGGATCGCCAGAACAAAAGTAATTTTATAAATTCGAATACATTCCTTATTCAACGTTGCCAAATTTTAAAGATGTTACCCTGTACGCAAAAACAAAAGGGCTACTGAAACAGAGTGGTAACCGCACACATGCATGTTTGTGGCTCATTTGCCGTCCTCACCACGGTATAACCAAATAAGGGTGTGAAAATTGGGAACAAAAATGTTGATCCAACATGGGAAACACAAAACAACGGATTGCAACAGGGAAACCAAACGCACATTTGTGCTGGAAGATCCCGAGTTTTCGGGACAACAACCAACATTGACACGAAGGCGCATATAGCCCCCTGCCTGAACCTTCCGATCCATAGTAAACAACAAAGAAGATGTACGAATATCGCGTGATATGTAAACAACAACAAAGAGATTCATGGGTAATTCACGCAAAAAGAAAAAGGGCTATTGAAACAGAGTGGTACCCATGAACCTCTTTATGTATATATATATATATATATATATATATATATATATATATATATATATATATATACATATATAAGATGTACGAATAGTGCGTGACATATGAACAATAAGCAACGAATAGATTAGTGGGTATTGCACGCAAATGGAAGAAGGGGCTACTGAAAAGAGTAGTAACCGCAGACATGCATGTTTCTGGCTCATTAGCCGTCATCGGTACGGTACAACCAAGAATAGATGTGAAACATGGGAGCAAAGGTGTTGAATGAAACATGAGAAAATATAACAGAATTCAGCAGGATAGTCAAACACAACATTTGTGTCAGTAATATTAGAAGATCTCGAATATTCGAGACAACAACCAACATCGACACGTACATCTTGTTAGTATTTCATTAATCTGGGTCGGAAGTTTTAGACGGGAGTGTTATATGCACCTCCGTGTCGATGTTGGTTGTTGTCTCGAATATTCGAGATCTTCTAATATTACTGACACAAATGTTGTGTTTGACTATCCTGCTGAATTCTGTTATATTTTCTCATGTTTCATTCAACACCTTTGCTCCCATGTTTCACATCTATTCTTGGTTGTACCGTACCGATGACGGCTAATGAGCCAGAAACATGCATGTCTGCGGTTACTACTCTTTTCAGTAGCCCCTTCTTCCATTTGCGTGCAATACCCACTAATCTATTCGTTGCTTATTATATATATATATATATATATATATATATATATATATATATATATATATATATATATATATATACATCCTGCTATTCATCCGACGTCCCTTTCATAGGCAAGCATTGGACTTCCTCCCCAAAACACGGGATATTTTATACTTTTGTGCAAGTATACAGCTTTAAATGCTATTCTTACCTATATATTTGTGTTATATTCTTGATAAAATTACTTTTCATTTTTTGTCAAAATTTGATAATTAGGCAATATGACGTCCTTTCAAAAATGAGCTATTAGACGTCGAAATGTATAGAAATTGTACGTACTGCAGTCATTGGGGTACCTACAGCGTTGCCACATTTTCATGAACTGGATACTACAATTATATACTAATCTTGAATTGCAAACCCTGATATAACAATTTAATAAAATATTTTTACTCTACTAGAAGATAAAAAACCATATCAGAATCACTAACTAGATGCATTAAAAAATTGTTTCCTTTCAGGTACTACACAATGTTGATTAATTTTTTTAATCTATTGTTCGTATATAAATAAATACCTATATAGATAATTGACTCAATTCTACTCTCAAATTTACCCACTTGCCTTTTTTGTAACTTCAAAAATCTAACTTAACAGATCCTTTTTTATTTTATTCATTCAACTTGCTTTAATATTCTTTTTAAATTCAGTGGTATTTTTTTGTAACACTTAATTATTTTAGAATAATGCGGAAGGTTTAAAAAAACACGGTAAAATTTTTTGTTAATATTTATTTAATAATGCAATGATGTACCACAAAAAATAGTTTGTTTAATATTTTACTCAAAATAGCACCTACAAATTTTAATAAAAATAAAAGAATTATGCCTAACATGAAAGATATAATAATCCTTAAATTTACTTTTGTAGACATTTTGTACAAAAACTTTAATGCCTAACTAGTTTTCGTTTTCGAGAAGTTTTCCAGTTTGAAAAATTGAATCTTCACATGCCCTTTGTTTAGGTGGCTTCTTATTTTTAATGTGATTTAAAAAAAATACTTAATTTTGTTGTTCTTGCATCCAAGGTTCTCTCTTTATTTGTTTTTTCTACTCTCATGCAAAAAACAACACTTTTGTGAAACACATTTAATGGAAAAAGTAGTTCCTTTTTGCACTAGTGCAACAAAATCTTTGTTGCACTCATCTGTCATTCTTGTCAGTTTTGTGATGATTTATGACCAACATGAACATTTAAATAAAATAAAAATCCAGAGCAAGTGTCTGATCCTGCTCAAATACAGCAATAATATATGTATATCTTACTACTTAGTCTCAACGAGTTACAATTATTGCAAAAATCTTTGATTATTTAAAATTGAAATAAGCGAAAACCAGTTATGATTAAGTAATGACAAGGTGGAGGCCATAAAGATACAAAAAAAAGAAGCACGGTTAAAATACATTCTGAGTTCTGACATATGGTTCTATTCTTCCAGTTTTTGCATGAATGTAGAAACAATATTGTATGCAACTCGTGCAAAACGTGTTTTTTGCACTTGTTGCATGAATAACTATTTTGTTTAGGTGATATTCCCTGCTCTCCTCCAGTCTTTTCTTGAATTTCGTTAACTGGAACATTAGTATTTTCAGTAAATTCAGATAAATTATCGTAATCGTCTGCCTCCGGTTCATTAAGGTCTCTTTCATCAAGCGTGAGGTAACTGTTTAGATCTTCTTGCAAATCCACCTCTGTTTTATCCAAACGTTTTCCTTTAAATGCTGCGGCACCTCCTTTTGGCATAAAGAGTAAAATTATTGCAACCTTCGCAGATCGATATACATCATCAGGCAAATGACTCTTATGTCTTCGAGAATCTTGCCCCATAAAAGTAGACAGTTGTTCCAAATCAGTGTCAGTCATACTAAAAATTTTGGAAAGAGTAGCTAAATGTTTTCTTAGCCTTGTAGAATTTAAATCTTCACCATCGCGATGGGGGTAGGGACATGTAAGCCGTTTTTCTCGATTTTCAACCGTTTGGTTACTTCAGCTTCTTAAACTCAGTTGGTTGTAGATCCTTTACTATACATAACAAACATCAAGTATGATACATCGCTGAAATTAGCTCGTCGGGAGAATTGAAAATTGTAAAAATATACAGGGTCCTCCATTTAAAATGAACATAACTTTGGTATTTAACTTTTTTTGGGACGACCGATTTAATTGAAAATAATTTTAAATTATGGCTTTTTTGAATATACACAAAATAGTCGGTACTTATGAAATGTTCATAAAATGGGGCATTATGGAGTTATATGGTGAGATACCCTGTATATCAATGAATGCACTAACTAGATAGAATACTGGTTTATACATTTCTTCGATAATAAGACTACTGTCTCAGTTAATACTCGTAAAGAAAGAGTGTTACTTACCTCAGATTAAATAATTTTTATTCTGTTACAGGAATGTTACAGAAGTCTAAAGTTTTTTGTCGGGAGTGTTATCTAAAAATAATATTTAAGTATAAATTCTGTTGATTTCAAATTTAAACATGATTTAATGATACTCGCAATGATATTATAATAATTTGTGGTCAAAAATAATAAATTGATCAACTAAGACAATGTTCCATATTGTAATTTATACCATTATTCCATTATTGCTATTGGTAATACCGAAAACGAGTTGTCAAATCTAGCCTAGTTTGTTTTCTCATTGTTAAATAAAGTAAATGAAATACAATTATTTCTGGTCGGAAAATTCTATTGCGTAAAATAAGCAGCACATTTTACTTCGGAAACAATTTTATGTTTCATTTGTTTTAACATGGGAAAACTGAGACGGGCTAAAATTCAAGAAGTCTGGCGGAATTTCCTCCAAATTGTGGGACTTCCCTTAGAATAGCGGCCTATGAGGCAAATTCCGCTACAACCGCAATTCGGCCAAAACTGGCGCTAGACTAATTATCCATATAATGTAAATAAAACGTGATGTTGCCGCGTGAAAAAAAAAACCAACAACCTAGTAACAAATCGAATTCCAGCCTTGAGAACTGTCCAAAAGTTTTGAAGTAACTCTAACGGTTTGTTTTCCCTTTTAAAAGAAAATATCCGTGTCGTATACTTAAGATTTATAGAAACTGACTTAATACTTAAGAACATACCTATCATTGCTGTACTTTTTCAGTTTCCCTTCAAAAAACCTTCTTTATGAATAACTTTTAATTATAATTTTGATTGGTTTGAAATTGTGAATCATCTCTTGTATGAAGCTTTCGACTGCATATAGTATAAATTCAAATTCAAAATAAATAATTTGTTTTGAAATAAATATAAATTATTGTTAGATATTTACTTCGAAAGTGTACCACCTTTTTCTTTAAAATTTGCACAACGCGGTGTCTAAGAAGCTAAACAAAAATAAATGATAGGTACATACTTTAAAATCAATTAAATATTATTTTTATATAAAATGTATTTTAGCGGGAACAGAATGTATAGTATTTCTGAATGCTAATAAGAAACGTATAGAGGTTAGGCATGTAAAAGTAATTAACTAAATAAGTAATATAAAGAAGGCAATTTAAAAAAATATTGAAATGTGAATAACTTTAAAATCTATAACCAAATTGTATACTTACTATAAGCAGCTAGCAGGAATAAATTTCTGCGACCTCTTCGTTGTTTAAGATGCACAAATGAAGAAAACAGAACTAAATTGCGAAAGCGTTGTTGCCAAATCGAGGGACGTCCGATAACTCTAAGGTAAAAGTAACAACGGAATGTATATTTATATACAAAGTGATGTAAAATCGATCGTCACGCTGGAAACAGTAAATCGATGAACTAAGATATACGATTTAGTTCATAATACGATTTTTGGACGTCCCCCTTGAGATAGGTATGGTTCGACTCCATTTTTTGTTTAGATTACGAAAAACTTGAAAGTATGGTTTCGCTATCGGACGTCCCTTATACGGACGTCCGATGCAAAACAGACGTCCGATTGATAGTAAAAGCGTAATGTATGGACGTCTGATGGCTGGATGATATATATATACATATATATATATATATATATATATACATATATATATATATATATATATATATATATATATATATATATATATATATTATAATTAACACGTTAAAGCGACTAATTCTATTATGATTGTGATTATTTCTATATACACAATTTATTTTAATTAACTTTTGATATATATAACGCGTATTGCTATATATTTAATAATTTATGGACGCCAACTTACCATAAATAGGTAAGTAAAATTTAATATAATTATTCTGACTTAATTCAAATTATCATAAGAAAAAAATAATGTAAATATATATGCTCCGGCTATATATAAGACCTCTTATTTTGAGGGAGTCGGTTCTCGAATGAATTGCAGTGTTCAAATATATCTTTTCTTTTTATTTCCTGTTTTTTTTTTATATAAATTTAAATTAACATTTTTACACAGTTCTACAATTAAGCTTTTATTCTAAATTTTAATTCAAGAAACACCCTGTATGTTAATTTTCTCTAATTTGACCTAAATTTATTACTATTCAAAATTTTACCATCACTACCTCTAAATTGTATACTAAAAAAACTCTTACCTTTCTTCATACAGGACTGCTTCTTTTGAATTCCTCAAACAAAGATCTTTGTTCTGGATGAATTTCAATATCTAGCTTACCTTATAAAAAAAATCTATTAAAATTACAATTAACTAAACAAAATTTCTATATCCAATGATCCAATAATTAACAAAATTTCAATAATTTATACGACTTCAATCAAATCAAATAGAACTTTCTCAAAGTATCAACGAAATAACCTAATTTAATAATTAAACAACTTTAAAAAAAACTACTATAAAATTAACTAGATTTTTCTCAAATGGTTAACGAAATAACCAAATTTAATAATTACACAACTTTAAAAAAAAAACAACTAACTAGTATAAAATTTAAACCGACCTTTTTACTTAATGTTCTTTTTCTGCAAACTCGTCGGTATATGTTTATTTATGTGGTTCCGCTGTCTTATATTGGGTTCATGTATTTCTTTACCATGTTGCTTCTTTCCAAAATATTTATTTCTGTTCTCAATATAATGTTCTTCAAATTATTAGTTACCGTCTCCAATTATTTATTTTGCTCACAATCTTCTAAATATGTTCTATTTACGTCTACTATCTGTGTTAAAATAATCTCACGTGCTATTTTCCCAGTCTTACATCATTCCATAATATTTAATCTCTGTTTTCCATATACTGTTTTAATTTTCAATTATATTTGTTCTATTCCTTGTATTGACTATGTTATTTTTAATTTTCAATCCCTGAATCGTCTCCAATATAATTTATTTAGTTATTTTTCCGTCTTTTTGGGATAAAAAACTTCCGTCACCAAAATATGTCAAGTGAATAGTCTCCTGTTTCAACAACCTCTCTCCTCACTTCCTTCCTTAGTTTCCTTAAAGGCTTGTTCAAATAAATTTTTATTTTTATTTTCATCAATGTCATGTATTGTCAAACTCAGATTTTATTCGATGGAAATTAATAGATCAACTATCAACAATACAACCACATCGAACATATCATTTTCCTTTCTAATCATAACAATTCTCAATTAAGACACTTCTTATTTCCTACTTCCGTATACCTTTTCAGACGTTAACACCCGTTTCACAGCTTTTTGTAATTCCTACACTAATAAATTTCTCGGTACACTCAAAATTATGTTTCTCAAAATACCACTTTCTTTCAAATAATTAAATATTAAATATGTGATCAACACATGTCACTACAATGGTGGGACAACCTGTATGTGACATTCTCCCCCCAGAACAATGAACATCTTTGTTCAGTGTTATAATTAATTGTGTTGATCATCCTTTTTTTATGTTTTTGTCTCATTTTCGTTTTATTCATAGTATTTATACAGGAGTTGTATATGATATTTCCCTACGTTCTTTTGTGTTTCTGGTTCCAGTAGTTCATATACGTTATTTCCTAATAACCTTTTTATAATGAATGGTCCAATATAGGGTTCTTGCAATTTAGCACATGTTTCATTCCTTTTGTTGCTCACCCTATGTCTCTTTAATAATACCTTGTCTCCAATATTAAATTTAATTTGTTTTTTTATCTTCTTGTTTTCCTTCTTCTCATATTTTTCATTATATTTCATGATGTTTCTTTTTGCCTTCTCCTGTAAATTTTCTATATTTATATTATCTATATTCCAGGGTCTCTCTGGTTGTATTTTTTTCATTAAAGTAACTGGTGCTACATTTGTCACTAGGCTCGGTGTGTGATTAATATATTTTTCTATATTTCCTAATTTTTCATCCCATTCTTTATGGTTGTTTATACATTCTGATCTCAAAAACTTCTTCTACCTGTCTCTCCGTTGGATTCGCATTTGGTCTTCTTATAGATGTATGTATAATTTGTATGCCTTGTCGTGCAAAGTGTCTTTTAAATTGTTCATTCGTGAAATAAGTTGCATTATCCGTTAGTATTTTCTTTGGCTTGCCATATTCATTTATATACGTTTCTAAACATCGTATTGTGTCTTTTCGGTTACATTTTACTGTTGGATACAGCTTGACATATTTTGAAAATAAATCATATATTCCTAAAATGTTCTTATTTCCAATATAACTCATTATGAGATTGCTAAGATAATCTATCGTGATTAATTCTAAAGGTTCGTTAACACTGATACTGTGTACCGTATGTAAATTATGATAGTTTCTGTATTTTGTTCTCATACACACTTGACAATTCTGACATATACTTTTGGTACTCGATAAATCATGCATAGAAAAATAATTTTCTCTGAAAATCATCCACGTTTTCCGCACACCAACATGTCCATAATCTTGGTGAATTTCTTTTAAAACTCACTCGGCCGTTTCTTCATCTAACACATACAATTCTTGATTTTTAATGACTTTAACTAAATATCCCTCTACTAATTTGATTCCGCGATAACACATCTTTTCTTGTACCTTATTTTTTACTTCTCCTAGATTTTCTTGACTTTCAATAATCGTTCTTTTTGAATAAACCCCTGTTTCATGTTTCAATTGATTTAAACCCATTAATACCGTGTTTATCTTGTTATGTGCTATCAATAATTCTGTCGTTATTTTAGTTTTCTCAGTATCTTTTCTACTTAGAAAATCTGCTGTGAAGTTAATACACCCAGGCCGATATTTTATTTCAAAATCATATTCTTGAAGTAGCAAATTCCACCGATAAATTCTGCTGTTTCCATATTTTGTTATCCTCATAAATGATAAAGCTTTATGATCTGTCTCGATTGTTAATTTATTTCCTCTAAGCCAATATCCCAATTTTTGACAACAGTATAAAATATCCAACATTTCTTTCTCTCCCACACTATACCTTACTTCAGGTCCTCTTAACATTCTTGACACAAAGCATATTGGTACTTCTTCTTTCCCTTGCATTTGCACCAATTCTCCTCCTATTGAATATTCAGATGCATCTGTACGTAATAAAAATGGTTCTTTAAAATTTGGAACATATACCGAAATGTTTTTATAAAATTCATTTTTAATTTGGTTAAACGCCTTTATTCTACGTTCATCCCATATCCACTTTTCATTCTTTCTTAGCAACTCTATTAATGGCCTTTCTTTTTCTGCCAAATTAGGTACAAATTTAGAATAGTAGTTAATCATTCCAAGAAATCCTCTAAGTGCTTTTAAATTTTTAGGCTTAGGCTTGTATCTGTTCTAATCTTTTCTCATCTATTGTTATTCCATTATTCGTTATTTTAAAACCCAGATACTGTACCTCGCTTTGATAAAATACACACTTATCAATATTTAACTTCAGTCCAAATTTGTTTAAAATATTTACAATTTTTTCTATATGTTTTAGAGCTATTACTAAAGATAAGGATATCATCAATGTATGAAATGCAAAATTCGTGATATGGCTCAAGTACCTCCCTCAAAGCTCGTACTAGTGCTGAAGAACTTGATTGTAATCCAAATGGTACTGTTAAAAATTCATATACCTGCCCATCCACTTGAAAACCAGTATATTTCCTAGATTCTGGACTAATAGAATTAACCAGAATGAATTCTTGAGATCTAATTTGGTGAATATTGATGATTTTCCTATTTTTGTTAAGAGAATATTTACATGCTGTGGTGCCTCATATTGTGGCTTAGAAATCTCATTTATTCTTCTTGCATCCAAGCATAGACGAATGGAATTATCAGCCTTCTTGACAATTATTAACGGACTAATGTAATGTGTGTTTGATTTTTGAATAATCCCATCTCTTTCCATTTTTCCTAATTCTTCTTTTACCTGTTCCTTATATGCTTGAGGTATAGGATAACCCCTATAAATAAATTTTTTTTCTGTATATATTTCTATTTTGTGTTCATAATGATTTGCTTTTCTCGGTGAATCGTCAAAAAGTTGCCTATTATTATTCATTATTTCTGAAATCTTCTTTTTATATTCCGGCATACATTTTACTCTTGTTATCCATTCTCTTCCTTCTTCCACCTTCATTACATGCATTGGAATTACATATTTATTTTGCTCTGCATCCAAACTAGCATTTATCTTCAAATTATCATTATTTAATTGTATAACTTTATGAAGCGAATCTATTATACTCTTATTTTGACGCAAAAAATCTATCCCTAGAATAATATATTGATCCATGTCTGCCGTTATCAAAAGATTAACCTGTACCTCTTTATTTTTAACTAATAAGGTACCACAATACATTTTTCCAATTTCGGCTAAATTCTTATTGTTTGCAGCTATAATAGTAATCCTTTTAATTGGTATTATATGTTCATTAAAATTGCTAAAATTGTCTAAAATTATCTTCTCTTTTATTACTGATATTTGAGCTGCAGTATCGATTAGTGCTCCTATTGGTAAACCTTGAATATTTATTTCAATATATGGTAACCATAATAAATTACTTTCTTTTGACTTCATGCTTCCTATGCTGGTATAGTTATTATTTCTTGTAATTATACTATTAGTATTGTCATCTAATTTTAGGTATCCTGTATCATACTCTTTTTTCCATTTTACATGTTTTCTATACAATCTACTTCCTGGTTTGAGTATATTATTGTGTATTTTAAAACGAATATGCTTTCTACATAATTGGTTTCGCAATAGTCTTTTCAGTTTTATTTTAACAAATTTATTTTTATATTTCACATGATTATAAATATTAAAATTCATTTTCTCTCTTGTCTCTGGTCCTGACGTGTATTGTCTATAAAACTGATGTTTTTCGTAGAGCAGATCAAATCGGCTAGGATTTTTCAAGATTTCAATGTTTAATTTGTTTACATTCAAATTATATTTACAAATGTACTTTGTTTCTTTGATAAAATTGATATGTGTTGATTCTTAATTCCCTTTCTATATTCTCTTTTTTATTTAATTCAATTTCCTTTATATTGATATTGATATTTTCCTTTTTATTGTTATTTAATATTTCTATTGACTGTTCTTCTATTATTGTTTCTAATTTATTACTCATGCTTTGGATTTTATACTTGCTTTTTGAAGTAGTAGATTCACTCTCCCCCCATATTTTAATTCCATTTAAATTGACTGCGGTGCCCTTTTGCTGCCGTTCAGCCTCATCATTTCCATAATTATTTATATTTATAACATTATCATCAATGAGTACTTTTTTATCTCTTAAATCGATGATAAAATTATGTTTCCCTATAAAATCTACTCCCAATATAGCATCTACTTTTAATCCTGGCATAACAAAAAAATTAATTTTCCTTTTAATTCCTTTTATATCAATTTCTTTTGATATCATTACTTCAACATTTCCCAGCTTTTTATTATTGAAACTAACCACTTGTTTGTTATTAATTTTTTTAATTTGTTCTTCCTTGAACTTATTTTTGTTTTCTTTATAAAATGTTTCTTTACACATTGAAATTTGACTTCCGGTATCTATTAATCCTATTATTTCTATTCCATTCATTTCCAATTTGAGATATATTAGTTCATTATCATTATTGGTCATGTTTTCTTCTTCAGGTTCGATTTTTATAAATTCTTTTGGATGACAATAGGTGCTTTTTATTGCATTCACCTGAAGATGACTTAATCTGCTCGATATTAAAAATTTTGTCTGCCTTCTGCTGGCTCATGTACCGTTGCAGAGGTCATTATATCAATCTTATCATAATCTTCATTTAATTTTTCTCCATCTTCTACCTCTTTTATTCTTGTATAATTAATTTCTGCCCCGCAATTCCTGGGTTCAGTATGCTCTTGTTTATTGTGTGTTCGTCTTTGGTTGTACCCATCATCATTTCTTCTTTCATCCTCATATTTGTCCATAGGTTCATTTCTATTATAATTTCTCATATCGTTGTTATTTTCATACCTATTTTGATATGAACTTCTTTTATGAAAATTATTTCTATCATCAAATCTCTTCTTATTATTATCATAACTGTTACTATTATTTCCATCTTCCCGTCTCTGTTGATTATTTTCATATCTTGCTCTGTTGTTCTCATAATTATTGTTTCTATGGTTTAGATATCTATGTCTATTATGGTCATCTCTACCTAGAAAATTCTGTCTTGAACTTCCATTATCATATTTATAGTAATTATTCCCATAATTATTTCCATAATTACTATTTCTCTGGGGATTGTTATTTTTGTTCTTAGGGTATCTTTCTTCCCTATTATCTATCTCTTCCTTCTTGTTCCAGGAAGCTCTCCATCCATCCCTCCTATTATTCTCTTCTCTGTTGTAATTCGTCCTCATCGATTTCATGTCATCTATTCTACGGAGATAATCTAGAAACCTTTTCTTGTCTTTTAAATTATTTACCATAATAAATTCGTATATATCATTCGTGAAGTGTCTAGCCAAATATTTTATCGCATCCTCTTCCAGTATTTCTGGTGTTAAATATTTAATATTGTCTAATTTTTTCATTGCATAATTCTCTCTAGGCATGCCTCCTTCCAAGTATTTTCCCGTGTATAGGTTTTCCCTTATTTTACTTTGAAGTGCATCACTCCAGAAATATTCAATAAACATATTCTCAAATTGTACCCAGTCCTCGCATTCTTCTCTTATCATTTCCCACCATAATTCTGCCTTTCCTTTCATCGTTTTCGATACTACTACTTTCCAGTTTTCCTTCTGATTCTTTTGCTGTATTGTGTTCTTCATGTCCCTTAATATTTTGATAGGATTTTTTTAATATCTCCATAATATTCTAAATCCATCCCTCTTCCTGCTTCCATATAGATTACCTGTTTGTCTCCTGATGGCAATTCTTCTATCTTCTTATTTATATTTTCTATTTCCCTTTTCACTATGTTTATTTTTGTTTCAACTTTATTGTCAATTACTATCACCTCGGCTTCTATTTTTTTATCATTCTGATTTATTAGTTCTAGTAATTTATCTTTTTCTTTCTCATTATGGCATACATACTCTTCAAATTTTTCTTTTTGAAGTTCCTGTTCACGTTTAATATCTCCCACTTTTTCTATTACATGTTCTTGTAATTTTTGTATTCTTTTCTCCATTTTGTCAATGTTTTTATTTGCTTCTCCGATCTTTTCATCTATATTCTTTTTCATTTCTTCCTTGGTTTCATCCATCTTTTTCTTCATTTCTTCTTTGTTCTCTTCTAAATTTTTCTTCATTTCTTCTTTGTTCTCTTCTAAATTTTTCTTCATTTCTTCCTTGTTCTCTTCTAAATTTTTCTTCATTTCTTCCTTGTTCTCTTCCAAATTTTTCTTCATTTCTTCTTTGTTCTCTTCCAAATTTTTCTTCATTTCTTCTTTGTTCTTGTCCATTTTTTCTAGCATTTGTTTGATCAGGTTTACCATTTCACCTTGTTGTTCCTGATTCCCATCTCCTTGTTCTAGATATGTAAACCGATACTCTTCTGGATCTTCTCCCTCATCAATTAACGCTTGCCTCAATCTGTTCTTCAATGTTATTTCAATTCCAGTTGTGTCCAGGTTTCTCTTCACCAGTTCTGTTTTGATCCCTTGTATTTTTAAATTGTCTAAATATTTTTCAATTTCCATTTCTTATTTTGTTTGATTTATTTTATTCTAGAAAATTTTTATGTTACTACTGCCACTGGTAATCGCCCCACTTTGTTCGGATGCCAGTTTTTATTATGCCCCACGTTTCAGGCGACAGATTTTATTATAATTAACACCTTAAAGCGACTAATTCTATTATGATTGTGATTATTTCTATATACACAATTTATTTTAATTAACTTTTGATATATATAACGCGTATTGCTATATATTTAATAATTTATGGATGCCAACTTACCATAAATAGGTAAGTAAAATTTAATATAATTATTCTGACTTAATTCAAATTATCATAAGAAAAAATTAATGTAAATGTATATGCTCCGGCTATATATAAGACCTCTTATTTTGAGGGAGTCGGTTCTCGAATGAATTGCAGTGTTCAAATATATCTTTTCTTTTTATTTCCTGTTTTTTTATATAAATTTAAATTAACATTTTTACACAGTTCTACAATTAAGCTTTTATTCTAAATTTTTATTCAAGAAACACCCTGTATGTTAATTTTCTCTAATTTGACCTAAATTTATTACTATTCAAAATTTTACCATCACTACCTCTAAATTGTATACTAAAAAAACTCTTACCTTTCTTCATACAGGACTGCTTCTTTTGAATTCCTCAAACAAAGATCTTTGTTCTGGATGAATTTCAATATCTAGCTTACCTTATAAAGAAAATCTATTAAAATTACAATTAACTAAACAAAATTTCTATATCCAATGATCCAATAATTAACAAAATTTCAATAATTTATACGACTTCAATCAAATCAAATAGAACTTTCTCAAAGTATCCACGAAATAACCTAATTTAATAATTAAACAACTTAAAAAAAAACTACTATAAAATTAACTAGATTTTTCTCAAATGGTTAACGAAATAACCAAATTTAATAATTACACAACTTTAAAAAAAAACAACTAACTAGTATAAAATTTAAACCGACCTTTTTACTTAATGTTCTTTTTCTGCAAACTCGTCGGTATATGTTTATTTATGTGGTTCCGCTGTCTTATATTGGGTTCATGTATTTCTTTACCATGTTGCTTCTTTCCAAAATATTTATTTCTGTTCTCAATAATGTTCTTCTTCAAATTATTAGTTACCGTCTCCAATTATTTATTTTGCTCACAATCTTCTAAATATGTTCTATTTACGTCTACTATCTGTGTTAAAATAATCTCACGTGCTATTTTCCCAGTCTTACATCATTCCATAATATTTAATCTCTGTTTTCCATATACTGTTTTAATTTTCAATTATATTTGTTCTATTCCTTGTATTGACTATGTTATTTTTAATTTTCAATCCCTGAATCGTCTCCAATATAATTTATTTAGTTATTTTTCCGTCTTTTTGGGATAAAAAACTTCCGTCACCAAAATATGTCAAGTGAATAGTCTCCTGTTTCAACAACCTCTCTCCTCACTTCCTTCCTTAGTTTCCTTAAAGGCTTGTTCAAATAAATTTTTATTTTTATTTTCATCAATGTCATGTATTGTCAAACTCAGATTTTATTCGATGGAAATTAATAGATCAACTATCAACAATACAACCACATCGAACATATCATTTTCCTTTCTAATCATAACAATTCTCAATTAAGACACTTCTTATTTCCTACTTCCGTATACCTTTTCAGACGTTAACACCCGTTTCACAGCTTTTTGTAATTCCTACACTAATAAATTTCTCGGTACACTCAAAATTATGTTTCTCAAAATACCACTTTCTTTCAAATAATTAAATATTAAATATGTGATCAACACATGTCACTACAATGGTGGGACAACCTGTATGTGACAATATATATATATATATATATATATATATATATATATATATATATATATATATACCAATAGGTGATTCGTACTATCCTGATCCACCCATTTCTATACTAGATAGAGAGTAGGAACTGGCACATATCGGTATATATGTAACGTGTTAGTACCGTTTTCGCAACATATACTTCAAGATTCATATAAAAAAAAATATGTATATAATGCATATTAATAGCACAATCCTGAACCCGATATGTTTTTCGCACTAACCTCAACCACTATACACATTTATACTTAGTTGGGCGCATTATCCTGAACCACCGCAACGTTGCCAACAGTAGGTCCTCCCTCGCTCTGTTGAACCAATATGAATTTATTGTTAATATTTTTGTACGACTTCACTAAATTACTTTCTCGCAAAGTGACAAAATGTTTTTCAATCTGTATTAGGGGTAGTTTTAGTAAGAAGTATATTAAATGATCAAAATATTTTCATTAGATTGGAAAACATTACATGATAAATCTGAAAGAAACGAATAGGGATTTTTTTCATAAGGAATAAAAAAGGAAGTTTATTCTGTGCAATAATTTACCAAAAAAACAATTGATAAATTCATTCATTTTTTTTGTCGAAATCTCTTGCTTGCCAATTATGTACCAGGTGGGCAAATAAGATCGGCAGCCGGCCAGGTATGGCCGATATCTTAGGATATCCCAAGATCGGACTGTAGTACAGCTTCGGGAAACAAAATTTGTAAGAATAGTGTTCTTGAGACAAACCTGGAAATTATTTATAGAATTGTCTGTCCACCACTAGAGGGCGGAATTGAATAAAATATATTTAGAAATCCCAATTTTACAAAGTTTACCTAATTATTGAGCATAACAAAAACAATCATCGTATTCTTAAAAAAACCTGCGTATATTTGATGCTACAATTTTTAGTCTATCTAATCAAATAAGAGGTGGGAATTTTGTTATGAAAGAACGCCCATAACTCTAGTTCTACGTAACTGATGTTTGCAAACTTAGTATTGAGAGGTCTATTCTATAAATGTAAGTGTTATATACCCAACGCAACTCTATAAGTGAGGTGCACGTTAGAGGGCGCTATCTTTTTTTTAGAAATTTAGTCGTCTTTGGAAAACATTGAATGGAAAGATGCAGTTTTAACAATGGAATATAGAAGTAGATGAAAATGGTAAGAAATTGTTCAAAACCGCATTTCCATATATTTTTTCTATTCCAAGATATTTTAAGAATCGTGTAAATGGTGGAAATTTTTTGTCAAATTTCAATTAGGCTGGTTAGCCTAATTGAAATTTAGTAATGTTAGAAAGGCCTTACATTGGCCTATTTGCTGTTATGCTAATGTTACAGTCACCGCTGGAGGACGTTATCTAAAAGGTAATCCTTATCAATTTTTTGTTTGGCGTACCCTCAATTAAAAATAATTAAAGGGAGAATTCTGCCTGAACAATTCCATCAATTAGATGTTTTTTATTATAGAGGTAAAGAAAAATGTCTGGAAATTGCTCAATAATAATCATATTCGATAGGTAATAATTGCCAGCCGAAATCAAGTAGGCTAATCTAAGTGTTAAAATGTACCGAATATTGTTTGGCTATTCTTCAAAAAATTTCATAGGAGATTTTTCTTTACGTCTATAATAAAATTAATCTATTTAATGAAATTGTAGATACTTACGCCAAACGAAAAATAAAGATTTCCTTTTAGATAATGCCTTCCAGCGGGGACGGTAACATTTGTATTACTGCAGATAGTGCATTTCTAGCAAGGTTAAATTTGTTTATTTCCGTTGAGACTAACCAAGCCTAATTTAATTTTGACAAAAAATTCCCACCATTTACCCGTTCCTTTAAATATCTTGGAATAGAAAATTTAATACTTATATTCAATATTCTCCTAAGATAACTAAATTTCTAAGAAAAAAAGATAGCGCCCTCTATCTTGTACTAAGTTTGTAAAGATTGGTTAAATAGAAATGGGGTTATGTCCGTTTTTTCTTAATAAATTTCCCACTCTCCCCCACCGCTTATTTGAGTAGATAGAATAAAACCTCAAATATACGCAGGATTTTTTGAAGAATACCATGATTGTTTTTATAATGCTAATTTATTAGGTAAATTTTGCAAACGTTTTTTATTCAGTTGTGCCCTCTAGCGGTGGATCTACAATTCCATAGATAATTTTCAGGTTTTTCTCGAGGCCAAATTTGTTATAATTTTTTTCTTGACGCTGTACTACAGTCATATCCTAATATATGATTGTCTTTATTTGTCCAGCTGGTACATTGATGTGTATAAATCAGGTGGTTTTTTAAAACGTGTGCGTTAATGTCCAAAAATAAGTTTATTGAAAATAGAATCATCTATACTTTGGGAATCTTACAATTGAAGTCCAACGTTTCTCTTTAACCCATTAAGAACCAATGCATTTTTTGGAAAAAAAATAATTTTTTTTGACTTATTCTTATTAGGGGTATTATTATAAGCAAAAAATCAAATGTAAGTTATACTCGAAAACTTAAGGTATACAACATATATATATATATATATATATATATATATATATATATATATATATATATATATATATATATATGTCCCCGAATGGGGACAATGGGATAAAGTGTTAAAAAAATAAAAGTTATACATCACATTTTACTCATTATTTTAAATTTTAAAGAAAAATACAATAATGGTTAAAACTAAACAAAAATCAATCAGTAGCTACAGCAAAATAAATAAGAGAGATTTTGGTCAATGAACATCTTAGGAATGATAAACTCTGAAACACTCCCGTTCAATGCAAAGGGCCACTGCACATTTTGAACAACTCTACCTAGCTTTTTTGTGACACTTAGTACAACGTCGCTGTTGATCTAATTTTTTCGGGAAATGACCACCCTCATGACATCGTACAGTTGGTGGTAATTGCGCAGCAGGTCGGTTTTTCGGTTTTGTCGAATTCTCATTACATGCTAAATAGTGGCGTACTATAATTCTTTCAAACTCTAACAATGAGATTGAAGTATTATTTGCCAATTGATGCAGTCTCCAGGCATCGACAACAGTCATGTTGATCATGTTTGTAAACAGCACCCACCGCCATTTTTTACCTCTAATAGAAATCCTGTAGTTGCTTACTGCCTGGTCGTGTAAATCAACACCACCAATGGATTTATAGTAGGCACTGAAAATGTGTGGCTGTTGCACATCTACTTTCTCTTTGGCTACTGATGACCAGTGCTTGACCGTACTAATAGGTTGCAGTTTGTCATAGTTGGTAACAATTGAGACAGTATTATTGTCTTGCCACCTGATAAAAAGAAGCGCTGAATCACTATCATAGTAGTGCTCAAAACAACCTCTCTCTTTCTTTCTGAATAATTGTACTTTTGTCATCGGACATATTTTGGTTCTGTTTTCTCTTATCGTACCAGTGGCACGATAACCTTGATCCTTCAGCATTTTTAGCAAACCATGGCTACTAAAATAATTATCGAAGAAAATTACATGATCAGAGGGCACTGCAATAATTTTGAGAAGATCAAGAACTACCCGAGATCCCAAGGGTAAATCGTTAACTTGAGGATTTCCTTTAGCACCACAATAAGTATCAAAGGCATAACAATATCCTGTGGAACTACACAGCATCCAGTTCTTATAACCAAAGCGTACTGGTTTTCCCTTTATATATTGTTTACTGGAATGTCGACCATAAAAGTTTACCATGGCTTCATCGATTGACAGGTTTTCATGCAAAACACCCCATAGTTGAAATTTTTGATTCAAAAGTGACATTAGCGGCCGCAATTTAGCCATTTTGTCTTGGATAACCAGATTATCATTATCTACTAGGTGAATGTACCTTTTGATTTCTTGGAATCGGTTCCATGACATAGTTTTTGCGACCACAGGAACTCCAAGATCTTCATCAAGACTCCAATAATTACGTTCGCTTGGTAGTTTATGATAGCCTGTTAGGAGTAAAATCGCAAAAAAAAGTTTTAGATCGGCTTTTGAAACAATGAAGTCGTGTCTATTTTTTTGTGATGAATACAAATTTGTTTGTTGCATCAAATGGTCAAAAATTTCGTCATCGAACAACTTTTCGAATACTTCAACAGGACTACAATTTTCCAGTTCATTTTTTAGAATTTCCAAACGGTCGGCACAACCGGAAGTTGCTGGCATACTAGTGTCAACAAATTTTTTGTCCACTTTGGACCTAACTTTATTTTTTGGCCCATTTTGATTTCAAGTTTTTCAACCTCTCAGACAGTGGCAAGTAATCTTCGTCCTCACTTCCTTCTTCATCACTGCTGTTTATATGCTGCAACTAGATTTCACCGGTTATGTCTGTAGGAAATATATTTTCGGCACCTTCTAAATTATTTTCGTCCAAGTCCTCTTCATCGGTCTGTGGGTCAGCATCAGGCGGTATAATTACAATGTCTACTTCGTGTTCCATAGTCGCTGTAGCAACATCTTGTAAAGCAGCATTTAAATGACGATACTTCCGTCCGTAAAAACTTTTCGGAGGTATTGGTGCTAAATGTTCGAGTTCCATAATAAACTGAAATAAAAACTAGGTATTGCAAAAATAGCCATATGTATTTTATATAGACGGCTTCAGCCCAATGTCCCCAAACGAGGACATCTAACTTACCTGACTTATGTAACCTGCAATTTCAGTAAACTCTAATAAAATTAATTGAAAACACAATGCCTTACACTTAGAACTACACGTTTGGGTATAATAAACACTGCTAAATAATGAAATTTAAATTTTACGTGTCTTTTAGTAAACACATGTACTGCTCTTCCAGACTAAGGCGTGACCTTGCTCACAAAATTGTACCTGTCGTTGCGTTGTCCGAACTGATGAACATCAGCGCCATAAGTTGAGAAGAAAACAACGTAAACTAACACTCTTTCGTACTCAACTGTTGCTATGTGTCGATAGAAGGCGCTACAGGGGAATTTTGTTCGCTGTCCCCAAATGGGTCCAGTGGGATATAATGGGTTAAACATGTGGGTATGAAGTGCGATTAGCTTATGTATTTCATTCTTTCTAGGGGCCTGCTTCTTTATAATGTGGTCTTTAAAATATGTTGCTATAACATTTTTTTCTTTATAAGTCCATGATTCTCTTTGAGCTGATGCCTTATGTTTGCTGAGTCTACTTTTTAGTTTCGTATTGCTTTTATTCAATTCACTCAACTGCTGCTCTTCAGCATTTTCACTCATATTTGAAGTTGTAGGACCAAGTACTACAGCACTATCGTAAACCTGTTCTTCTTCACAGATGGGTTCCAAATCAATATTTATTTCATCAGGAGAAGAAGTTTGCGGTTTGATAAACACTGTCTGGTAATCTGTAAAAATTATAATGTGTATTCAAAGTATGCCCCATGAAACTTGATAGCTGCTCCAAATCTTTGCCTGAAAATTGGAGTAACTGGGTTACAGTAGCGAGGTGTTTTCTCAGCTTTATTGAGGTACATTTTTTACACCACTTTTTTGTTCATATTTATGAAGCACCTTTGTACCATCAACAAAATGTGAACCCTTGGTATGAAAAACAAATTCATTATTCTCTACAAATATTTCCCGTATCTTCAGTAGGAACTCAAAGTGTAACTTCATTTCAGGAGAGAACAGTACTGGCACCCCTCGATCTCGTTTGCCCCTTATTACAATACGACTGTACGTATTTAGAAGAATTTTCTCGGTTTCTGTAAGACAGTTTTCAAATTCATTTTGTGACCTTACTTCTAAACTAATAGATTTATATGTATCGACTTTCAATTGTGCTACCTCTGCATGTCTTCTCCTATTTAATATAATTATCTGACAATACAGCACTTCCTTTAAAGTATTGTATAATAACTGGTCATCTTTGTTATCTTGCAACTTGAGGTAAGTATCCTGTGCCATTCCTCTTAAGAAATCGTTGAGCTTTGTTAAATCAGAAGTAAGGGGTACCAATTCATCTTTATTCCATTTTTTTGAATTCAAATTAAGAGCAGCCTAAGCGGATATTTCACCAGCCCACTGTGACTCGATAAGAGTCTTTGAAACCTACACATCTTTCTCCCGAACATCTGTTCACTATCTGAACTAAATGGATATAAGCTAAGTCGCAACTATTTTAAGATGTTTAAGTAAAAAAAGCAATTTGAGAAGACATAGGAAATACAATTAACGGAATATTCACTTACCTGCTCGCATCTGTTTGAAGCACTTTTGTTCTGGAAACGATAGTTAATCGGTACTCTTGTATCCGATATTTCTGTTTCTATTTTTTCCGCTAAAAGCAGAATTTTTCTCGTTCGGCTTGACATCTTCATAAAAAAACACCGCAAACTTGCACTAATGTATAACTTTTAGCTTTTAACCTGGTGACAATGTTTATTCTAGAATTGTGACTTTATATCACAAAACATCTACTTTTATAGGTTGCTTGTCGGAGTAAGTACAGTTAGCGCCGGTCCTATATTTTTATGATCTAGAGTATCTAGGTCTAATTCCTAGAACTTTTGTGGGGTAAGTGGGTTTTATTAGTTTGGTTTCAAACTAAAATACTTTGAATAAGTAAAATGACACTATCCATATCCGGAAATTGTAAATTATTCGATCGTGGGAGCCTATACATAAACATCTTCCCATTTCCTCCTTAAAGCAAGTATTCGACAGTTCTACACTTTTATTTCACAGTCACAGTGACGTAGCATTCTCAATTTCTATTAATTATTTGAGTAGTTAGATATAATTTTTCCATGGTATATTGTGGTTTTTGTAAAGTTACAATAGTCTGGATTTTTGTGCGACAATTGCTAACAATTTTAAAAAACTTCATGTAATTAACGATTAAAAAATAGACTATTCCAACTCCTATAAAATAAAAACTAAGGGCTAATCTAAAATGATATAAAAATGAAAATTTAAGTGAATCAGCTTCTATATTATTTTTCAAACTCCAGTATTTGTGATGCGGAAAGCGAATAGGGACCAGTTGTCGGTAGAGTTAAATTTTCAGTGTGATTGAACAAAAACTCTCGTTTCTCTCAAAGCACTGTTTTTCCTGTCCGGTACAAAGTATTTATTTTAAATAACTTCAAATAACAATATATTATATTAAACGTGCTGAAGCACTTTTTTAGGCTTATTTCAGAATTAAATAGGGCTATTGTAGAGTAGCATGTCGCGACTTCCGAAAAATTTCAATGCAGTTTTTCGTTTTGGTGTTCCCTGATGCCAAAACCACCCCCCGTTTCGAAGGTTATATATAGGGTACTCCATATTTAGGGATTAAATAAAAAAAGAATTTTGAAATACCCTAAATATTTTTGGATTTTTATATTCTCGCGAAAGAGATGATTTTAATAATAAATACAGTGGGGTCCTAAAGCAACGGATAAATTCATTTTTACGTAATTATGAATGCAAATGAAAAATCTTTAAACAGGTCAATTTTAATATATAAAACTACACTTTCATTATTGTATTATTCCCCATCTTCTTCAATCCCCTAGGGATAATCACTACCCCTTTAAAAATTTTAAATGAAAAGGGATAGCATGTGATACCGCGTTTAAAAGGGTTTTCAATTCTCTATTCAGTAACATGGCACTTTCTGATTTTTGGACGTTGGTAACAACAAGAAATATCCATTTTCAATTGTTCAATTTGTAAAATAATTAATGATTCCATAGAAAAAAATAAAGTTTGACGTAATTAACAATATTTAGAATAATTATAATCTTAATCATATGGTCAAAATGGGCACCGTTCTTTTCTTGACAAAAAATAGATGATGTTGAAATTATTCGACAACGTTTTGCAACATCTCTGCGGTGATTTGAACAATTTCTTGCCTTATTCGGTTTTTAAAATCATCAATATTAGTTGGTTTTCTCTTGTAGATTTTTGTATTTAAATAGCCCCACAAAAAATAATCCAGTGGAGTCGGATCCGCAGAAAGGGGTGGCTATTCAATTTCGCAACGTCAACCGATCCATCGATATTGAAAAAGTTGATTGAGATAAGCTCGTACAGCGGATACATAATGTGTTGTAGCTCCATATTGTTGAAACCATATGTTTCTATTAATGTCTGCGGGGTTAACATTATCAGGAAAACGTTATCGTAAATCAGATATTAAAACATTTTGTAAAAAATCCAAATAACTCAACTCAGTTACTGTCCCACCAAAAAAATACGGTCCCATTATTCTATTATTTATTACGCCAGCCCAAACGTTCACTTTAATAGGACACTGAGTGTAACCTTCCCTCATCCAGTGCGGATTTTGCGTACTCCAATACCGTCTATGTTGCTTGTTAACCGTTCCATTAAGGGAAAACCTTACCTTATCGGAGAAAAGAAAACAACGGATTCCGTTGGCATCTATTCGTAAGTATTTCACAAAATTCTAATGTACTATCAGGATCATCGTCATTTAGTTCCTGAGGTATTTGAATTTTATATGGATGGTATTTCTGTTTTTTAAAAATTATCAATATAGAAGTTTTACTCACGTCCACATCACCACCTACTTCTTTTGTAGGTTTCTGCGGGTTTTCCTCAACAGTTAACGGTTTATCCAATTTCTTTTCATCATCCAATTTTGATCTGCCAGGTTTCAGAAGATCTTGGACAGTTCCAAATTCACGGAATTTTTATTCTGTTCTACTCACCGTAAATTGGGAAATGTGACGGTCAGGATACTTCTCATTAAATATTCTGCATACCAGAATGCGTTATTGTTTTATCACATACTCCAATGAATATTAATATCTCAATTCTTTGGGTCTAAAAAGGCTCATTTTAAAACAATTTAAGTATGGATATTAATGTTAAAAAATTCTTGAACACACTACAAATTATTAACGATGTTTAGCGAATTAACATTAATTTTAAATACGTCTGTACTTTTTGTGACATTTAGATGTGACAAAAAGATCCGATCTTACTTTTTGACAACAAGATAACTAATAGATCAGTCAATCGTGACAGGTACTTAAATTGAGTGCTTCTTGATTTTATGAAATGGAACCAATTTTTTCTTGTGTATTCAAGTTCAAAAATCAAATTGTGCAATATTGCTGAATATAGAATTTAAGACTTTTAAACGCAGTATCACACGCTACTCCTTTTCATTGAAAATATTAGTAGTGATTATCCCTAGGGGGTTGAAGGAGCAGGGGAATAATTCTACAGAGAAAGTGTAGTTTCATATCTTAAAATTGATCAGGAAAAACTCAGTTGCATCCTACAGACTTAGAAAACACTAGAAATATTGCAACTGTACGAATTCATGTTGAAAGGGTTATAGGTTTGCTAAAAAAAAAATTTAAGATTTTTCATGAAATAATACCCATGAGTATGGTGTCTAAACAGAGAAATGGTTATAATGTATTGGATAAAATTGTGGTGGTATGCAGTGCATTCATCAATATGTGCCCTTCACAAATACCACAAAACTGATGAAATTTGTTAATTCTATTGACATTATTTAAGAAAAAATCAAGACAACTATATATGAAGTGAAACAAACATTTTAAAATGATTTGGTAGTATTACTTTAGCTCATAAAACTATAATTTTGATCCTATGTTCTTTGTAAACACATTCACTTTATTGTCATCTTGTATATATAATTGTGTTACTGTTCTTATTTAGGTATGTACAAAAATTGTGAAACCTAGTGGTTCTCTGGAGTAACTTTTTATTATTAACATATTTCAAGTTTTGCCAATCTTCGACTCTAAACTTAAAGATACTTAATTTCACTTATTGAACTATTATATATACATATAATAATTCAAAAGGTGTAAGACCTGTGTCCTTTCACCTAGTTAATTACGAATAAGATATGTTAACAGTCACTTTAAAAATTGTATAAGATCAAATAGGTTTAATAATTATTTTTTAGTAGAACTAAATATATAAAACATCTATTTGAAAATAATTATTCAAATTATATTGTTTATGATCAGGTTTTTATCTTATGGCCCTAAAAATGTAGTAAAATACTAAAGAGATTATTGTTGAAATCATGAGTTTGTAATAAAAAGCCACTCTAAAGCTCATGAGATTTATTTTTCATATTACTATGAAACTAATATTCCTGACATGTATGATGTTTGTTTTTAGATGTAGATAATATGTATTAATCATGAGAAATAAAATTATCATACAATAAAATAGTAGTATTATTTAATGTGTTCCTAGACCAGGCATGAATTGGTGAAAAAGTTGAGAATATTTTGTGGCGTCAGTTAATTTCTATCGGACTAGGGTGAACCCTAGAGGATTAAACTGAAACAGTTTCACAATTCTTCGGCAATTTATTCTGATAGAAAGGTGGAAATCAAACATGTTTCTAAATAGTTTTTTATTTATTTATTTACAAAACAAATCAAAACTATTAAATAAATACAAAGGTAAATATATATATATATATATATATATATATATATATATTTACCTTTGTATTTATTTAATAGTTTTTATATATATATATATATATATATATATATATATATATATATAAATATACAAATATTCATTTTATAATAACTTTGAAATAACTATCAGAAAATGATATTATAATCAATTGCAGTCATAACAAAGCCAAATTAGTGGAGTATTAGAAATATTTATTCAATCAAAATGGAACCACTGAATCTTACAATTGTCATTGTCGCACCTCAACATTGGGCGTCCATCATCTGGTTTTTGGCACAAACACCACAATGTTAGACTACCTATTCCTCCTTTTCTAGTAAAATGTTGTGAAATAATTTCTGGCTTGATTACGAAATTGTGGTAATCTAGGG
This sequence comes from Galeruca laticollis, assembly GCA_963921935.1. Taxonomy (NCBI): domain Eukaryota; kingdom Metazoa; phylum Arthropoda; class Insecta; order Coleoptera; family Chrysomelidae; genus Galeruca; species Galeruca laticollis. The sequence continues at coordinate 49,793,395 of OY998180.1, forward strand.
CTATTGTTAAATTTTGTATAAAAAAATTTTTATCATATAAAACCCGCTCGATATACAATAATTCTTTACACCATATTACAAAATCACAGTATTAATGATTAGTGACAAACATTTAACACTGTACCTGGTAGTAATAACAGTGACTATGGTCCAAAGAATATTTACCATTATTTAATATTAAACAGGTATGTTTTTTTAATACATAGTCTTCAAAATTTGGTTTGTCTTTTAATAAATAAGGACATTTAACTTCCACACACCCCAAACCACAACAATCACATGATACCACACTATCAGGAGATGCACCTATTTGTGGATGATTTTTAGAAATAATTAATCCAGTTCTTGAGATTAAAAAGTTTGTGTGTTGACTAGACATAAGTTTGGAATACTCATCCAGAGCAGATTTCTCATGTTTTGTTCCATATGAAGTCTCCTTACTGTAAAAAATTATCTTTTGTGGGTAGCAGACACCTTTGATAACACTTAACGAAGGCTTTTCTATTGATGTTCTGCATACTGCCTTGAACATAGAAGCTGTGATTCTTCCTGTTCTGTACTTGAACCAGGCATTATTTTGAGATTGTTCTCGAGTTGCTTCCTCAATTGCTTCGATCTGTTTTTCAGATAATCCCATATCTAAATTATTTGATGCAGCTAGTAGATCCTCGTATGATTTACCAACCATGTCTTGAGAATACCAGCTATCCAGAGAAGGTGGTAAATTCTGTGGCTCATTTGTTTTCATGTCAGTAGCAAATGGTTCTAACAAATAGCAAATTGCTGGATTAACATCCATTTGCTGTATTTTCGTAAAAAAATCACACAGTTCCTCTTTTTCAAGAAAAGGAGAGTGTTCCTGAGACAAGTTCCGTATCCCCGATTTTTGTGACCAAGTCATATCTTGTATTCTCAGCATTTCCCCACTCTTCATGGAGGGTACTGGCCAAACTGAAAGTTTTTCGGTGCAAGATGGGCCAGGTCCACTGTCCTCGATGGTGTTAGGACGAGCATGCAAGTAAAATAGAACTGTAGCTACATGACTGCAGACTTCGGATAAACCAGCCATACATGTACAGTGAGCACTGGAAATACTGGTGTCCTTTAAAATAATGACCCACACCTGGAGTAATTTTTCCCTTTTTCTTTGAGAGTGTTGAACCTGCAACAAGAATGATAAAAATATTTTAGTACATACTTGTAAATACATTACATTATTATGAAGTGAAATTAACAATTTGTTCTTTACCTTGCCTAAGACAACAAATGCCTCATCAGTCATCTGTTTCGTGAAAATCCCTTGAATAGAGCCAGATTCATACTGCTTGTAAGCTTGTAAGCTTTTATAAGCCTTAAGCTGTTGGCCAGTGTAATAACTATGGGACAGGATTAAATAATTCACTAGGTCCATCATGGTAATGTTGGGCAACTTAATAATATCATGTCTGCATTCGGCAGGAGTAATAATATATGGGTCTATATTTCCAATAATTTTGATTTTTTCGTCATAACGAACTTTAATATCACCACCAAGGGTTAAGTAGTAAGCACTTAAAGACATTTCAAAGAGAAAAAAGTAAAACAAACACAAGAAAATAAAATTTTAGCACGACTGAACTCTTCAAATCACACAAACTAAATGAAGATTGAAAATTTGTCTGCCACCCAGCCAAAATGGCGGACCTGTCAAAGTCACGTGTTCTAGAATGGTCTATAAGCTCTGTTTCTTCACATGTTACAATATATACTAAATAAGTAAACCTGTGTTTATTACATGAATCCGATCCACAAACTCCTTTAGGTTATGGGCCCAGTCTGTAGAAAGAAATAAATTCGTAAGAAAAAGTAATATTTTCAAGATTTCAAGGGAACCGTGATGATGGCCGGTATAAATTCAAGAATAAATGTGGAACCGCTAAATGGTCGTAATTATTACAATTGGAAATTTAGAATTGAGAGAATATTAGATGAACACAGAGTATTAGACGTTATTAAAACAGAAATAAGTACACAAGGGTTAGAAGAAGACGCTAAAGAAAAGGTACTGAAAAAGGATGCCAAAGCACAAAGTATAATTACACAATGTGTAGAAGATTCACAGTTAGAAAACCTAAGGGACAAAGGTAACGCATTTAAAATGTGGCAAACGTTAGAAGAAATGTATGAGAAGAAAGGAGTACAAGGGCAATTGTTTTTGAGAAAAAATTGATGAAAATAAGAATGCAGTTGAAAGCAAGTGGACTAAAATTGGAAGACGAAGATGTAATATGCAATCTTCTATTAGCTCTCCCAAAATCATACGAGATGGTTTTAACAGTAAGAGAAAACTTAGAAGGCAAACTTAGTTATGAGCAAGTCAAAGCTAGATTAAAAATTGAGGCAGAAAAAAGAAAAAGTACGAGAATAACAACTGAGTCAAATGGAAATGAAAATACAGCATTTTTATCTGGTTGTTACAATTGTGGAAAACCAGGTCACTTTAAACGAGAATGTCGAGCATACAGGGGACATAGAGGTAGTTATTCACGTGGCCAAAATCTTAGAAGAAACAATGAAAGTTTTATTAACACAGAAAGGAGAGGCAATCAAAGAAATCAAGCCCAATATGGAAATCAGAGTAGAAGAGGAAAGGCCAATTTTAATAGATACAGAAAAAGAGAAGCAACAGGAAGATTTGATAATGGTAGTACTATGTTGAATGAGCACAATGCAGAACAGCAAAATGAAGAAAGTATAAGTTTTATGAAACAAGTGAGTGGCGATGTAGAAGGTAATAATGATTTGCATTTTATTATTGACAGCGGGTGCACTGATCATATGGTTGATAAAAAAGAATATTTCACTGATTTTGCATATTTAAAAAATGCTATAGCAAAAAATGAAAATTATATTGAAGCAACAGGTACATGGAAGATTAAAGTATATTCAAAAATTAACAACAAACAAATTCAATGTACAGTTAAAAATGTATTGTTTGTGCCAAAATTAAGAAAGAATTTATTGTCTGTCAAAAGATTAGAAGTCACAGGTATTAAAGTAGTATTTGAGAATGGTTTAGTAAAATTCTTTGAAGCCAATCAGGGCTTAATAGGCGTAGGTTACAGAAATCATCTATATGAGATAAAATTTGAATTAATTAAACCTGAATGTTTAGATATAGAAATAATTAATAATAATAGTTCAATGATTTGGCATAATAGATTTGCACGCATTAATTTTGATAGCTTGAGAAATTTGATAAAAATTTATATGGTTTTAGGAATCAATAAGAATGAAAGCACATCTAAATTGGATTTTTGTGAAGGTTGTGTAGCAGGGAAAATGTCCAGGTTGCCTTTTAGCACTAGATTTAAAAGTACACGATTTTTAGAAATAATACACACTGACGTATGTGGGCCAATTAACCCAATATCATTTGATAGATATAAATACTTTGTAACGTTTATTGAAGATTTTTCCAACTTCACCATAACATATTTAATAAAAACTAAAGATGAGGAGTTCCTTAAATTCCGGGAATATGTAAACATGGTAAATTCAAAATTTAATTCAAACATTTCAAAATTGCGCTGTGACAATGGAGGGGAATCAAAGTATAACTTCAAAACCGTTTAGGCAAATGATTGGAAGCCTTATGTATTTGATGCTTGGTACCACATCAGATATATGCTTTGCTTTAAACCTTTTCAGTCGTTACCAGGATAAAGCCACAAATGAAATATATAATCACTTGAAAAGAATTCTAAGATATCTTAAATCAACAATAAACATGAGATTAGAATATAAAAGGGGAGATTTAAATACAATCTTGATATGTTATGTAGATGCAGACTGGGGCAATGATGAAATTGATAGAAAATCAGTTTCAGGCTTTCTTTTCAAAATATTTGACAACACTGTGACATGGGCAACCAGAAAACAGCATTGTGTTGCTTTGTCAACCTCTGAGGCTGAACTGATTGCTCTTGTAGCAGCTGTTTGTGAAGGTTTATGGCTCAAAAAGCAAATAAATGATTTTAATTTGAAAGTTGATGTTATAACAGTATTTGTTGACAATTAAGGGACAATAGCTATAATTAAAAATCCTAGTAACAACCGAAGAGTAAAACATCTTGATCTAAAATATAATTTTATTTGTGAACATGTTAAAAACAAGTCAATTGAAATCATCTATGTTCATACAAAATGCCAGCAGGCAGATATCCTGACAAAAGGCATACCTTATGTATCCTTTTCAAAATTCAGGGACAAACTTAATTTAAGAGAAATTGTGTAAAATAAATGTTACTTTTATTAACTTCTTAATATGTATTAAGTTTGTATTTGCTTAGGTAATAGTGAATATTTTGTTATTTTATAATCAGATATAATTTTATATTTTGTTTTGGTATTGTGTGTTTAACTGTTTTTTATGTCTACAAGTTTTTAGCGAGGAGGGGTGTTGATATATCGCTAAAAACTTAATAGACCAGGGTCGATAATTTTTGAAACCAAAAAAAATTACAGTAGGATGAAACCCATTAGAAAAGCAGGGGAACATGATCAAAATGAAAGGAAAAATAAATTACGGTCGATCCGAGTTCGGGAAGTGGGAGGGGGTGAGTTTTTAAGGGTGAAAAATTGTTTATCTTGATTTCCGGCGAAACTACCAGTCCTATGGAAAAAAGTTAAATGGCAAAGTTGTAGGTCATAAAAAGATCTACAACTTTTGTATTTACAATTTTTTCACATAACCTCAAAATTTAGGTGAAAAATTCAAAAAACCAAGTTTTTGGTTTTTTATTTATATCTTTTTTAAAAAAAATTTTTTTTCTACGAAATTTGGTGAAAACTTACCTTATTATGTCCCAAATATACTGTAATTTATTTGATTAAAAATATTTATTTTTTCGCCTCATTTTAACTTAATATCAAAAAAGCACCCTAATTTTCAATCGAAAATTCTGACGTCAAAATTTCAGCTTTTTTCAAAAAGTTTGGAGGCTTTTTGTTCTTTGAAATATCTACTTTCTGATGGTGTGAAAAAATATACATTACTATAGGAAATATTATTAGAAAATGCAAAAAATTGAAAAAACCTCAAATTCGAAATTTTTTTTTTAATTACTATGTACAATTTCATCAAAAAAATGTGATTGCTGCAATTTTTTTTAGTTAAAAAGTTTATTTATTTTACTCGAATTACATTCATGTCATAGAAAATCTCATACAAAATAAATATACATGTAAATCGTACTATTGAATTTAGAAACTTAATTCTGATTACGTTATTCGTTAATTTTTTTTTAAAAAACTTTAATCTTGTTATTTATAAATACATTATCTGAAATTCTAATCAGTTATTCATTAGTTTTTGTCTCTTTGGAGGCATTTCTTCATCGTCAGATTCGACAAATGTTTCCAACTCTAGTTGATCGTCGAAATCTTCAAGACCATCATCTTCGTCTCCAATGTTATTTCCAGTCTGCATTGGTTCTTCATCCACAATTTCATCTGAATCATTTACTTCCTCGTAGATTTTTTCTTCCATATTGGAGCAATTTTCAGAACCAGGACAATTAGTGCATAAATTTGTGCATTTTAAACCATGTTTTCGGCAGCCACATTTTAAACTGTTACATCCAGTTTCACAGCTGCAGCAAATAGTTTTGAGCAATACTTCCGGAATTAAATCCTTTTCTGTAAATTTGGGAATAATGCCACGCTGATGTAGCTTCCAGCCCCAATCTGTTGCTGTCAATTCGTTACCCAACCAAGTTTAAAGCTGATAATATGCTCTGTAACAATGTTGTTCTGCTGCTCCTTCTGTGGGTGGGAGGTTTGCCAAAATGAAGGATGATTTAATTTTTGCCAATTGATATTTTTGAAACCTTAATTGATTCAGTGTTAATTTTTCTTTTTTACATTTATAAATAGATTTAATTAATTGTAATCCATTTTTTTTATATTTTCTTTACTTTCATCTTTTTTGTAAAAAACATTGGCCAAATTTGACAAATTTTTCGCGTCTAATATAGAATTAACGATACTTTTCTTTCCTTTTCCGGCAAATCCAGATGTTGTATCGCAACCAGAAAGACAATGTTGAAATGCAATAATGTTTTTGAAGGATTCATGTTTGAAACTATTAGACGTGAAAAATAGATCCTTTCCATTTCCAGAGCCTGGTTTGAGAAAATAAATGTCATGATTATTTGAATTTAATTGATTTAAAAGAACCAAAAGATCAATATCTTGACCCACAACTATGACAGTTTTATTAGTATCTCTGGCAACTTCTATCGAGGTCTTAATTATGTCGGCATCAGCATCTTCTTCAACTTGTTTACAGGAAAATCCTTGTGACTGTAATCTTTTAATTAAACTTTTAATTATTTTGTCCTTGTTTTTCTCGTTAGATAAAAAGTTTTCTTGCGAAAATGTTATTTTTGTATGGTTTTGATAATCGAACTCTGGAATATTGTCTGAGGTTTTTCTACGATTACGTTCTCCTCTTTTAGTTGAAGTAGCTGCTGGTACTGTTGTGACAGTAGCTGATTTTTTAATTTCGGGGTACCCATCAAACACAATATAACTGTAACTATAACTGTAAATTTTAATAAATACCTCAAAATTGTACATAGTAATTAAAAAAAAAATCGAATTTGAGGTTTTTTCAATTTTTTGCATTTTCTAATAATATTTCCTATAGTAATGTATATTTTTTTTACACCATCAGAAAGTAGATATTTCAAAGAACAAAAAGCCTCGAAACTTTTTGAAAAAAGCTGAAATTTTGACGTCAGAATTTTCGATTGAAAATTAGGGTGCTTTTTTGATATTAAGTTAAAATGAGGCGAAAAAATAAATATTTTTAATCAAATAAATTACAGTATATTTGGGACAAAATAAGGTAAGTTTTCACCAAATTTCGTAGAAAAAAAAATTTTTTTAAAAAAGATATAAATAAAAAACCAAAAACTTGGTTTTTTGAATTTTTCACCTAAATTTTGAGGTTATGTGAAAAAATTGTGAATACAAAAGTTGTAGATCTTTTTATGACCTACAACTTTGCCATTTAACTTTTTTCCATAGGACTGGTAGTTTCGCCGGAAATCAAGATAAACAATTTTTCACCCTTAAAAACTCACCCCCTCCCACTTCCCGAACTCGGATCGACCGTAATTTATTTTTCCTTTCATTTTGATCATATTCCCCTGCATTTCTAATGGGTTTCATCCTACTGTAATTTTTTTTAATTTTTTACCATTTTTGAAGGCCTCGGCCCTGGTCTATAATTGGTAGTCACCAAAACTTGCCTAACTGATTGCGCTGTCAAGTGATATATGATTGACAGGAGACAGTCGAGATATAAAGGTTAATAGATATGTTGGCGGCATATAAGCTTGTACTCTGTTTCTTCACATGTTACAATATATACTAAATAAGTAAACCTGTGTTTATTACATGAATCCGATCCACAAACTCCTTCACATACATAATAAATATGTATGTATTAATTTGAAAGCTGAAAAACATCTGGTAATTTATTTGATCACAAAATACTACAAATTTAATTATTTATGCTATTGTATTAAGGTATTGTAATTTTTGATGACAACTGCTGTCCAGTTCTGCCGCGGATAAACTCGAAAAAACTGCTGACACGTGCTGTCATACAGTTTTTCCATCGAGACACCATTTGTAATTCAAAATTGAGTGTTTGTGATTGGTGGACATTAAGACGAGGGTAATAGTCAGTATTAAATCGTCTTTTTTCCTTCAGCCAGACAACGCAACATCGAGCTAAAATCTAATCCTTTTTATGAGATATATTCTTTATGAACAATAAGTCCAATGAAGAATTATTGAATTGAAAATCTTTAAAATGCCTAACTTTCCATTTTTTTTATTTTTGGTACCTTTTTTCTGAATAACAAAAATGAGGAATACATAGGGCGAGACCTTTTGCACAAAAAACAATTACTTTGAGATAAAAATGTCACCCTTTCTAATGTGAAAAACAAATCTATATTAATTTCCAGATTCCCCAATCAGTTAGAAACAAAATCTCATTCGTTTTCGATTGATTTAGAATTTTGTGAAAATAATCGATTTTAATCCAAAACAATACTACTTTCAGCACCGATCCATTTTTCTGTTTTTCAGTTCTATTTGCTACGTGACTTTCACCAAGTAAGGAGAGTGGTTTATTGTTCGTAGCAAAGAGTTTTTTTATGCAAGGAATATACCTTACTGTTAAATACGTGTACACGTCAGAGACTCAACCTATATATTGTTTGACGTGTTTAGGAGGTAATTTGCAGGTGAAGGAGCACTTCCTACATAGGATCCAGATTCGAGGTATGAAAATACTTTGGAGTTGAGTGATCTACGAATTTAGATTTGCTCTCGAGAGTCTCGTACCTAACCTGTAGAATGACGCGCTGAAGCTGAATTATTTATCAGAATTGCTCTATCTTCCTTTGGTTCTCCACTAGATAGGTATAGATAGGAATTTCTTGGATGTTCCTCCTTTCATAAGGGGGAAGCAGTAGAAAGGGCGATGAATCAGTTTGGTCAAACGCTCAAGATTTTTTTTTAATATTCTTGGTCTGAACAAGAAAATTAATTATTGTAAATCAATATAATTTGTTAACACTTATTGTATTGTTTATTGATAACATTTAAATAACAAAGACTTTGTTAATGAAAAAATAAATAATTATACAAAATAGTATAAAGTAAAAAACAAAACATTGTAATAAATCATTGAAGTTGCGCAAGTCTCACTGTTAATATTGTAATTATCATTATTGTAATCATCAAAATAATGGTTGACACTTCTGCAAATATTACCATTCTGATTATCCTGGTTAACTTTCTCAGCATAAGAATCTAAACAGGTTGGTTTTCTAATATTAATTTCTTGAGAGTCATATTCATCGGAATGAAAGGAGCGACACTGGAAATCCCCAAAATGTTAAATGGATAGAGGACCCTATGTTGAAAAAAAGGTTTGGTCAAACGTAGACTTCATTATTTCTTTCAATTTTCTAGAATGCCTCCTGATGGTCGCAAAGTACTTGTCATATAATACACAAGTTATAGACTAGAAATATATCTGATGGAGCCCGATTTAATACAAGATGTCCTTTTGAGAAATTTTTTATGAAGAAAATTTTCAACGTTAATTAAGATGGTTTCTTTTTGTTTAATAAAAATACTTTTTTAAATCTTTTCAATTCATAAACTTCTAGAATATGTGAGAAGATAGGTCTATTAAGAGCTAAGCCATTTCATCAGAATTAACATGAAATTATGGTTTTGTTCTTTAGTAGTAATTTCATGATGGAACTGTTCAATTTTGATGGGACCAGGTTTTTATGTACTATATTCAGGAAAATTCACATCTGATTTCCTCCGTTCAAATTCCCCTGACTTCCTCCGTTCAAATTCCCAACAGTGAATCTGAACCAATTCTCTTGTTCATATATAGTTATTTCCTAATTTTTCTTTGTCCACTCTCACAGTGTCTTCAATATTTTTTGCTGTTCATGAGATATGCTAAGATTCAGGCCAAGCATGACCGGATAACTTGTGATGCAATTGAGTTAGAGATCTGGTCAAACGCCATAATTGTTGCTCGATGACATTCTAGAACAAAATCTCAAATTACTCATTTCGAACCTGACTATAACCTCAAAAATTACTAAAAACGTGGAATGACATAAATTGGGTGGACTATTCTCGAAAAGAATCTTATAATTTTTGCTCACTTCCGACTGCTCACAGAGATATCCAAACAAATCGAAGAGAGGAGCCGAAAACTGCGACCTATCCTTTTTCTCGATTTAATTTTTTCAATTCATTTTTAGTAAGTTTCTTTTGAGGGAACGACGCTATGTGAGCGGATTACGCGAGCTAAATATTCGGAGATTGTTTTTGTGAATAGTCAATTTGAATAATATGCAACTTAAACAGCGTCTTGCATCATTTCACGTGTTAGACTGTTTTAGGGTTACCTTCGGGCTCATGAGTAATTTGAGATTTTGCAAAGCAAAAAATTCTGATATTGGCCTCAAATCTAAGACTCACTTGCATCAAAAGTTACAGCTATGCTTTCTAGCTCACATGTTAACGTGGCTGACCATAGGATAACTCACGATCGGCACTTTGACAAAACCTGAAAACATCAATTAAATGGCTCGGTAGAACTAACTTGGTATATTCGACAACCAAAACCTTGAAATATGAAGTTTAGGTACTATTTTTCATATTGCTATAGAAAAATATTTTTACTTCAGTCACTTAAAAAGAAATTACCTTTTTTGGATGATAAAAAATTTGTTTACGATTTTTAACAAAAAAGAACTGGTAATAATGTTCCTCACAAATGTTGTAGCTACATATTTCGCTCAAATCACGATTCTGAGAATATTTAAAGGCTCAAAGAAGGCTTTTGTAGATTCGTATTAGATTGAATTGAGAACATGATTGACGTGAACAAACTTGCAAAATGATTCAGAATAACAGGCAGTTCAAAGGAAGGGAAAAGTTGACATAAACATATGGTCAGACAAAAGAAAATATTTTGTTTTTTATTATCCAAAACGGTTCAATGTAAAATACCAAGAATTGGCACACCATTCTGGCTCAATAAATTGAATGTATGTCTTACCTTTCTCTGATTTTTAAAGGGGTAGTTTCAGTAGTCCAAAGACGTGATTTTAATGAAAAATTTTCACTCCCATGTTGGACGAATAATTTTTCGGCCTATTAAATTTTGAAAACGTTCTGACCAGAATCTTTAAGTCACTGGACTAGTGCACCGAGCCCTCTGTTACGTGAAAATCAGAAAAAATAATGGCCTAATTTGAAGTTAATTGAGCAATTGTCAATTGCCAATTTTTGGGATTTTACCTTGAACGGTTTATCTTTTTTCAAACTTTCGTCACCTGTATCACAAAAAAAGCCATTCAGACAATGTGTCCAATGAATTGAATTTTTCATTCATTTTCAGCTGAGGAACCTGCCTGTATAGTTTGACGGTGTTATAATTTAATTCCCCACCTAAATTAACATTGACTATCCTATCGCGCATTCTAATCCTCTTTTATGCAACTTTAATCTACTCAGAATATTTAAATTTTACCAAAAATTTGAAGTCACTGTTTGTAAGCAAAAATTTTAAATTGAAAAACAAACGCTCAACCCAAAAAAAGGTAAGTAATAAATATTCACTCTTTAGTAACTTGTACAAATTCGGAGTCCATATGAATCTTTTTTTTTCTATTACACAGTCGTAGACTAGACAAAACTAGAGAAGATAGATTAAACATTGTACAAAAAATGTTTTATGATGATGAAGTTATCTTGATATCGATTTATAGGTCTTTGAATGCCAATAAAAAATTAGCAAAGAAAATCGTCACGTCACTTCAAATCACTTCAAAGACAGAAATCTTACGAAAAAAATTTCTCATTGTTCACAAAATAACTATTCACCATTATATCCCAATTTTTCATTCAATCATAGTAACAAAAAAAATATCAATTATATGTATCTGCTCTGAATTATTGTTATCTATAGAAATAACCGTTAGATCATCAGAAATAATCGCCAATTTATTTTCGATAGCTAACCTCACTAAAAAACTAGTACGATCTTTGCAATTTATTGTAGGTAAACAATTTGTAAAAATAGAAACTTAAAACAAGGGCGCTTTAAAACATATTAAATAATATTTAGGAACAAACAGAATATAATTTTGAGTAGATCTGAAATAACATATGTTATGAAAAGCTTAAAACCGCTTGAAACTAAAGCGGCTTCCTTCAATTCGTCGATCACAGGCACTTCTCCAGTGTATCTACATCGGGGCTTCGTATAATCGTCTTTTAACAATAGTAAATAAATCCCTTCACCTCTCGAAAGTCGGGCTGCCCTTTATCAGTAGAATGTAGTGGGCTTGATATAGTTTGTAATCCATGTGTATATATATATATATATATATATATATATATATATATATATAAAGGAAGTAGTTTTTCTTTTTTCGACCGGGAAATATTTTTTTTTTTAGCGAAGATTTCAGGTTTCCGGTCATAAGAAATAAAAACTGTTTTTTCTTTTCTGCTCAATATTTCGCCGTTATTTAATGGCTTCATCAGGAGCGGACTACAAGATTTATTGAATGAAAATAAAACTATAATAAAACATTTTAAAATTACTACTTACAGAAAATTGGTGTCAGTTAATTAAAATATAAAACAGCACAACACGTTCAACACATTTTTAGACAGTAGGTACATTTTACAATTGAACATGCTGATCAAATTAACAACCAGTTTTTTGTAATAGAAAGTGTAGAACCAAACTAATTACAGGGAGATACAACTGACTTACTTTTTAATTGTATAGAGTGCTACTTAAATGTTATTTAGAATATTACAATAGATATTACTTAATTGATTGACGTCAGATTTATAATTTATGGTGTTTTTTGTTTTATTAATGTAGCACATTTCCAGAAATAACCTGTTCTTATATCTGTTGTCTCTTTCTAAAATTTTTATATTCATATAGTCAAACTCATGTCCCGTATTTATATGGTGTTCCACTGCCGCACAGGTGTTTTTTTTTGTTGCGACAATCGCTTTTGTGTTGAGCGACTCTTTGTCTCAACCATTGGCCCGTCTGTCCTATGTAACATCCATTACAACCAGAACAGGGCAAACTGTAAACAACATTGCTATTAAATAACGTGGGTGTTTTATCTTTTACTTTCGAGAAAATGTTTCTGATTGTTATCGGATTGTAAGGGACAATTTTCAAATTAGGAATATTATTTTTAAACAGTGGTGTAATACGATTATTCAAATAGTGTATTCGAGGAATCTTTTTATAAATTATGGTTGTAGGTTTCTCTTCATTTGTGGGATCATAGTAAAAGTCTGTGTTGTATATTAACTTTTTTAAAATGTTCTTTGGATACCCGTTATTTGCAAAAATATTACAAAGAGATTGTCTTGAATGAAGTTGTGATCGCAGATGTGTGAGATTCTATTTTCCATGGCAATTACAGTGTTATATTTTTGATTGTTTGGATGGTTAGAGAAAAAGTTTAAAAATATATCGGATGTTGTTGGTTTTTGATACCAATCCAAACTTATTTTCTGTGCTTCGGTACGTATTACTCTCGTATCTAAGAAAGACACACAACATTCTTGCTCGATCTCCACTGTAAACTGCAATCTATCCTTAAATAAATTAAATATTTCTAATGTTGTTTGTATAAATAATAAAATAAGCAGTTTTAAACGTAAACACTCGGAATGTTTTAAATGCGGTAAATTAGGTCATCACCCTTCTGCTTTTCTGTTAAAAATGTGACATGTAGTTATTGTAAGAAACTGGGTCACGTACGTGAGTCTTGTTTCAAATTAAAATCAACAAGGAATAACCAACCCATACAAGCCTACATTGATTTTGGCAGTGCTTGTAATTCAATTAAGCTGGAAAAAGCTTCGACCTTAAAACTAAATATTAATAAACAAAAGAATATTATAATACAGGGCTACGGTGGAACTGTTATACATACTATTGGACAGGTGATAGTAAATCTCACAGTTGACAAAGTGACGCGTCCCGATTTACGTTGTTAATAATAATTGTCAAACATTTGATTTATTGATTGGTCGTCCGTTTACAGAATCAGAAAATATTTATGTAATAAAAATAACAGATAAATTAACCTTTTATGAAGAAAATACTTTATTACCAATCGATGTAGAGAAAAATACCAAGGTGCCGATATATACCGATCAGATCTCAACTATTGTTCCAGGCATAAATCATATCATTGTTCATTCAAATATATCCTATGGAATTATCACCTCCAAATTATCAGAACAAAGTCATAATGGCATTCCTATTATTATTCCAGAAAAAAGTATTAAATTTCATAATAATCTCGGGATAATGACGGTCCTAAACATTAGTTACGTAAATGTCATTTTATCAGAAGGACAATGCGTGGCACGGGGAATCTCCTCGGTGTAGTCTAGTTCTACTAGTACTGAAGTACCTGAGTCACCTTGGTCCCTATCTGAAAACGATAACTGGTTATTAAATAATCTTTTAGAAAAATATAAAAACTGCTTTGCGTCAAATAATTCTGAATTGGAAGATACGTCGGTAGAAATGAAAATTGAGTTGACCAGTACCGTCCCCATATGTTACAGGCCTTTAAAAATTTCCTATCGTGAACGTGAAATAGTACGGAACATTGTCTCTGACCTTTTGAAAAATTATATTATAGAACCAACTGTATCAGAGTATGCCAGTCCCATTCTTCTGGTAAAGAAGAAAAATGGTGATTTCCGCATGTGCGTCGATTACCGAAAACTAAATGCAATCACACAGAAGGATCATTATCCCTTACCTCGAATAGAGGACCAGTTAGAACGATTGTCGGGTAGCGACTGTTTTATTACACTAGATATGGCTGCTGGTTATCGCCAATTACAAGTAGAAGAGAATAGCAAACCTTATACTGCATTTATAACTCCAGATGGTCACTATCAGTATAAAAGGATTCCATTTGGGTTATATAACGCACCCTCAGTTTTTCAACGAGCTGTAAACGAAATTCTAGGGTCTTTAAAATTTTCGTTTGCTCTTGCATATTTGGATATTTTAATTATATAAAAAGGAGTTAACGAAGGGCTCGAGAGGCTTGAAATAATACTGAAGATATTTCAGAAGGCTGGACTAACTTTAAATAAAGAAAAGTGCTCATTTTTACAACCACAATTAGAATATTTGGGATCTGTCATCCGATATGGAGAAATCAGACCTTCCCCTCAAAAACTAAAAGCTGTTGTAAACTTTCCACCTCTTAAAAGCGTTCATGACGTTAGGAAGTTTTTAGGTTTGGCGTCGTATTTCCGCGAATATATTAAAAATTTTGCGATGAAAGCTAAACATTTAACTTTACTCACGAAATCTTCTACTCCCTGGACTTGGGCCACGCCTCACGAAAATGCTTTTAGTTTACTCAAAATGGAGTTAAGTGAAGACCCTGTTGTAGCTCTATACAATCCCCAACTAGAAACACAATTGCATACAGATGCCAGTAGAGATGGTCTTGGAGCTGTATAGTTGCAGAAACAAACTGACGGAAATTTAAAACCAGTAGCATACATGAGTCAACAAACCTCGTCAAGTGAGTCTTCATATCATAGTTATGAATTAGAAACAATGGCCGTTGTGGTGGCCATTCAAAAATTTAGAAATTTATTATATGGTCGTAAATTTACAATCGTCACGGAATGTAACGCGTTAAGACTAACATGGACAAAGAAAGATTTGACTCCAAGAATTGGAAGATGGTGGATAGAACTTCAGGAGTATGATTTTGAAGTCACTTATAGACCAGGCACACAGATGCGACACGTAGACGCATTGAGTAGAAAACCTATAATAATTAATTTAATACAAGAAACTGATTGGCTTCAGTGCGCACAGTATGAAGATGATGAGTGTAGTTTACTAAAACGTCAAATTGCTGATGGTACATCAGATAAATCATACAAAATGGTTGAAGGTAAAATCTGCAAAACAATAAACGGTGAGAATAAACTAGTCGTGCCAAAAGACTTTAGATGGAAAGTGGTCAGGTACTATCATGATGACAATGGTTATCCTGGACCAAAACGAACACTAGAGTCAATTTCCAAGAAGTATTGGTTTACTAAAATAAAACAATTTGTTTTAAAATATGTTAACTCTTGTATATCATGTCAGTATGCAAAGACACCTACAGGGCCAATTAAGAAAATTGGCAAACCATTTCACACTTTACATTTAGACCATTTAGGCCATTCTGCAAAAGTCCAAATGGAAACAATTATTTATTGGTAATTGTTGATGCTTTTACTAAATTTACTTGGATGGAAGCTGGTAAGGATACCAGAACAAAATCGGTAATTGATTGTTTAGAACTGATGATTAAATTTTGTGGACTCCCTGTACGCATAATTACTGACAGAGGCAGATGCTTTACAAGCAAAGAAATGGAAACATTTTGCAAAAAGGAGAACATAAAACATGTTTTAAATGCCATTGCAAGTCCTAGAAGTAATGGTCAGGTAGAAAGATTTAATAAAACCATTTTAAGTTGTCTTACGGCCGCTATTGGAGAAGATCATGCTTTATGGGAAACAAAAGTTGTTGAAGTACAGTCTGGAATAAACAACAGGAAAATCTCCTTCCGAACTTTTGTACAGGTTTCGCCCTAGACTCAAATACGATATTGAACTAACGGAAACATATTCAGATACAGGCAGATTAGAACAAATTGAAATAAATCGCGAAAGGGCTTTGAGTAATATTAATAAAACTGCGGACGCAATGAAAAGACGTTATAATAAAAATCGCTTAGCTGCAATTAAATTTAAACAAAGTGATCTGGTGTTGGTAAAAAGATCACCTATAATTAAAGGACTAACTAGTGGCAAATTGGATCAAAAATATATTTTTGAGTTGTTGGATTTATGTGGATGTGTGCTCCAGAAACGTACTGTCGTATGTTTAAAAGCTTATTATTGTATTTGTGTACTCCAAATTAATCCTTGTCGAGTTTAGCAGATTCCATAATTTTCCTCCAGACTTTTTTTTTCTCTGTTGAGGTTGGAGTGCTGTATACTCCGAGTTGATTTCTTTTGTCGAGTACAAATAAAAGAACGATTATGAACTGTTGAGTCTATCCATCCACATATCTAAGAACTCCTATTAAGAGTAAACTGTCCTAATTAAACTGCATATCATTGTTATAAAAAAAATATTGCTGCTGTTTCTTTTATTTAGGTGCTATGTGAGCAGGCCCGGGACGTGCCCAGGTCAGGATAGCCGAATGTTGAAGATCATGGACGCCCCTGTCAAGTGTTTATTTATAATTTGTAAAATATATGCTTACAAGCACGTAGAGATATCGACATCGATAGAGCATTCATTCGATTATCAACTTTGCTTCTGTATGCTTTATTCTTAATAAATTTTTACTTCTTTTACCAAAATCTTTGATTTTTGAGTAGTTAAATAAGTGGTTTTAACAATATATATATATATATATATATATATATATATATATATATATATATATATATATATATATATATTGAACCAGATATCATAGATATTAAGAGAATTAGTTCTATAAAAATATGTTGCTAGTATGAAAATGTATGAAAATAATATAATTTAAGAAAACACAATTAAAAAGGAAACACTTTTCTTAATTCAAAAGCATATCAAGTAAAGATATATTAAATAATAGCCTATAACAATATAATAAATAAAGAAATTACCTCAATAATAATATGAAATATAGAGATTGCCTAACCAATGTAATGATGTAAATAAAGTTGCCTAAGACGAAGAATATCTTCTGTAACGTGATCAGCTGTTCACCTAAAAAGAAACAATTATATAATCAAGTCAAGAGAATTTTAGATATAAGTGGTTACATTAGAATACAAATATAAATATTTAGTAGAATAAGGAGTATAGTTTTCATAAACAATTAAACATAAAGAAAAATGATATATGTCTGTAAAATGAACATAGGATTAAATAATAATTTATTAATTGCGTTAGTAGAAATAAGTTAATACAAGAATTAGATAGAGAATACATAAAAGGATTTATGATTTAAGTTATATAACTGTAACAGGAATAGACTGTTTATGACAATATTAGATAGAACTATTTAAACAACATCTATGTATATAACCAACTCTAATTTATTTGTATGATTAAATTTAAAAAGATTCTCTACAAGTGTATTAGAAATGTGAAATAGTATATTTATGAACTTTTCTATTAAGTAAACCCAAATCAAATAATTCAATTACATAGGACAATATCTGATTGGTTAGAAACAAAATGACAGATAAAATTTGCAATCAACAAGTATTGAAACAAACTTTGGTAGATAGTGACCTGAAAACAAACAAAAGACTTTGTTTGTTGAAAAAAAGTGAAAAATCGAGAGGAAGCGTGGATTATTAGAAGTGGCGTCGATAGGGGTGTACTGTGTGTTAGAGTGTTCCCGAAATTTTTATGAAATTCCCTAAATAACTTAATAAATTTGAACATAACTATGAAAAACAATCTTGTGTAGTACTCACCGATTATCAGACACAGTTGTTCTACAAAAAAACCAGCAGAATTTCTCCAGAAATTGGTATTGGAACTGCAGAGAAGTATTCCTGGGGTCCAGAAGAGTTATCCCAATTCCAGAGCATCAGGTCAGTGTTCTTTTAAACTATTATTGGCCAAAAATAAGCAAAAAACTCAAATAAGTGCTTAGTTTCGTATTTTGATAAACATTCACAGCAATGATCGATCTAAATTATAAAGAAAACGGACTTTAATTAGTTAATAAATTAAATCTTTAATAATAACAAAAAGGCCTAATTTCAATAAATAAATAATTCTAAAGTACGTACGCCATTTTATCATAAGATGATGCTTAACTTGTTTCCATGTAATCTGTCTATCTGTTTATAAATTGTATAATAATTCCATGTCTATATAAATCTTTTAATACTTTTCTTCCACAGCATATTGATAACATTTTCATGTATATTCTTCACAGAAATTTGTTTTAAAACCATCTAAATGTTTCGTATTCGATAATATTATGTCATTCTAATGAGCCACAGAAGCTCCATCTCACGTTATTAAAATTATGTTCATTTTACGCATGACTGTATTATGAGCATGCGCACCGTTCAAAATATAAAATCAATCATTTCTTTAGAGGTGACCATAGGCGTCTCAAATTATTATTATCACATATAAAATATTGAATTTAAATTAAATGTTGTTATAAGTAAAGTGTTTCTTTTATTTAAATGAAGGTAATATGTTTTGAATGCCAGGACTCGAAGAGTAGAAAGTGTTTCATGCTCCCGAATAATTAAAATAAAATATATTACAAAACAATATAATAATAACCAACTGAGCTAGCCAAAATCTAAATAAAAATTCTAAATATAAAATAATAATTATCTAAATTCCACAATAATAAAAGTATATAAATATATATAAGACTACAAATTTATTTATAATTTGTCACCCAAAACGTGGGGCGGTTTATTAAAAATATAGGAAACATCTGTAAAATTTTAACTCAATTAAAATGGCTAAACGGATGACGTTGAGAGATGGAAGGCAGGTAGGAGCAGACAGTGGTTCAGAAGAGGAAAGGGAAGAACGAAGTCATGGTATGGGAGATTACCAAGCGGTATATTTGGAGCAAGGACAACAAGCGGAAGGTGATGCACAGGAAGAAGGTTTGACAGATGAGGAAGCTGTGGAACAAGAAGAGAGGAGACAGGAAGCGCCAACAAGAACAGGTAGAGATGATCAGATGGTGAACATGATGCAACAATTAATTGCTAACATGAACAGTATGAAGGATGAATTAAATGGAAATATGAATACTATGAGGGGAGATATGAACAAAATGGAGGAGAATATTAGAGAAGATTTGAATGGAAACATGAATAAATTGGAAAAGAAGATAGAAGAGGTGAAAACCGAAAGTATTCAAGAATTCAGGAAACTTAGGGAAGAAAATGAAGAATGTAGACAGCAGATAAACAAGGTGAGAGAAGATATGGAGGATCACATATAAAATATTGAATTTAAATTAAATGTTGTTATAAGTAAGTGTTTCTTTTATTTAAATGAAGATAATACGTTTTGAATGCCAGGACTCGAAGAGTAGAAAGTGTTTCATGCTCCCGAATAATTAAAATAAAATATATTACAAAACAATATAATAATAACAAACTGAGCTAGCCAAAATCTAAATAAAAATTCTAAATATAAAATAATAATCATCTAAATTCCACAATAATAAAAGTAAATAAATATATATAAGACTACAAATTTATTTATAATTTATATATATATATATATAATATATATAATATATATATATATATATATATATATATATATGTATATATATATATATTTGTTTGTGTGTGTGTGTGCATTTGACGCAAAAAAGTTACTAAGATTTTTCATAGACCTTAACACGTTCTACAACTTTTGTACTTAACATTTTGCTCTAAAACGTACATTAAAACATTTATTTAAGAAAATTCACAAATTTCCAGAATTTTCTTTTAGTTTTTTGTACATCTCAAAACATTCTATAAATTTTGAATCTAATTTTTTTTTAAATAAAAATGCTACTTTTAATTTAACCCAAAAATGTTTCTTATGTTCTATGTAGAGCTCAAAAATTTATTTTAAAATTATACCACTTTTTAAATGTTTTGTGATGAGGAATTTTCTAACACTTACATAAAAAATATCAATAATCTTAAAGAAACAGCTTGCAAATTTTATTAACTATTTTTGTAAAATAATTTTCTATTTATTTTGTTATTTCAAGGTGGGGGCTATTTTTAATTTTCGATATTCAATTTTAATTACTATTATTAATGATTTTTTCCGTCGACCGTCCATTTACGATCTATTTTAACGCACTCAAAATAGTTGATTAATGACCCCTATTAATGGACGATTTTCTATTCAACGATTTTATTATTATATGCAACCCAACGTACATTGTTCTTATACATTATATATATATATATATATATATATATATATATATATACATTATTGTGACCTGTTGTGCACTAGGCTCATCTATTAAAGCAGTGGAAATCAAGTAGTTGTGTTACTACTATCTGTCATTGTATGTCATTATTTATTTTCTAAAAATTCTATGTATATTTTAAAATCAAAAGTAGGGTCGACAGAAAAGTTTTGTAATGAACTCGTGAGTTAAAATGGCAATGGCACTTTCGTTAAATAACTATAAATTCAAAGCAGCAATGTCATGTACAGACATTTCATTTAAAAAAACATATTAAGTTAGTAAAAAAATATGTGTCAATATTTATCTATTATCAATTTCAATTAAGAATACAGCAGCTGCTAAATTAATATTATAAGTATTTAATAATAATGGTAATTTAAACTTTATAATATTTACTATAGATGGCTAATAAACATCGGAATTGTAACAGCATCAAAAATGTTTTATGCACATATACTTACAGTCATTAATTTATAATACACGTGAAGAGCATACTCAGACGGGATGTATAGACAAAATCCAGGCTCACCGGTGTGAGTAAATGACATAACCATAACATCAGATGCATAACCAACATTTACTTTTTTACATAAAAACGGAGCAAACTTCATGTCAGTGTTTGATAATTCGCTTAAAAGTGCCACCGCTTTTGGACCGACTACATTAATAACTGTATACATTGAAGTCACATCACTGATGTCTATTGTAGAATTATTAGGAAGATTTCTGGTTACCCAATCAAAAACCCTTGTTTGCTGACTAGTTGGTGATATCATAAAAAAACTGTAAAAGAAAATACATATGACTACTATACACTATGACATTTATTAATACATACCAATTTTCGCTTTGCCTAATCAACATACAGTCATTTTCATAACCTCCTCTTTCATTATGCATGCCAGTATGTATTATGGTGCCTAGAGGGATATCAATGTCATTAGCACAGAGATGTTGCAAATATCTCACAATTTCCAATCCTCCTGACTAAAAAAATGAAATCAGTTCTGTATATGATATATATATATATATATATATATATATATATATATATATATATATATCTATTTATATATATATATATACATATATATTTATATATATATATATATATATATATATATATATATAATATATATATATATATATATATATATATATATATATATAATAGGTATCTGTAACTGTAATAAACACATAATTGTACGGACAAGCTTGCTAGTCTAGTATTATTTGTCAGATAAGGTTTGTAGGAGCATAATATTATAGCTTCCATCTATAATTGCGAAAGTAAATGACCGCATATATACAAAATTTATTGAAACGATCAATTAGTTCCATCATAAAAAATTTCGAGAATATTTACCTTGAGTACTATTTTTGAAAAGGAAGACATGTCAATTACACCAACTCCTTCTTTGCATGCTAAATATTCCTCATTCATGAAATCAAAAAACTTTGGTTTAAAATATGAACCCTGTGGCATTTCCGGTTTCTTATCCCCTTCTAAAAAATATTGAGTTGTATTATGCACTGTATATTGTAATATATTAAATAGATACTTTTATATGTTGAATCGAAGTAGAGAGCTCGTTCATATGCCATTTTTATTCCAAATACCGCCCCTTTTGTCTCCAGCACACTATACAAAGGTGAACAACGCAGTTTTCTTGCATACTTGTACTCACATTGGAAAGGGTACAGAATGGAGTAATGTCTAAAAAAATGATTAAATGATCTCTTTGCTAACATTTGGGAGAAAACAATTTTTGTTCTATACAGCATGCAAATTATTAATATAAACACAAAACTTAAGAACCAAAAGACGACAAGACCAAAATGAACAAAGAATATATCCAGTGGAAATTATGTAAGAAAAGTTGATTAAAAGGAAGTACTGAAATCTATTATTTTAAAAGAACAATTCTACATTCAGTTGTATAAATAAAAAGTCGAAAACTTATTAATATAAATGTCAACATTATCTGTATCAGGGTCTATGTGCCCCGACAGACACTAAATTATACATCATCAGAAGAGGCCTGTTTAGTTAAATAGGAGTGTTATACTGATTAACTAGGACACCGACTCACTATTTTAAGTCACTAAGCATAATACCTACCATACCCCAGAATATCTCTTTTAAAAGCTAAAGAACTAAGAGTTAATTTTACAGGTTTGATGGACAACACTTTCAAGAAAAATGATACATTGGCATGTATCTTACAAAATACGAAAGCCTAACACACGTCCACATTTTAAATCTGTAGAATTAGACTAATTCAAATTACCACTAGTTGTAAAGGAAACAGTTTTGTTGTAACACAATTCATCAGTTCAGAAGACATTAAGGGAAAACATGGCTCAATTTCATACTTAAACAAGTTCCAATTTTACGTTCAGGTATTACCACAAACTTCAACCTAAGTTACCATTACCTCCCCTACTGAAAGTATAGTTAAGCTCAGGAGAACTTTTGTTAACAGATTTTGGGATGTTCTGACTTCTAAAAGTCATTTTTCCTGACTGTATATACTACATGTAAAATAAAGTCATAAATCATTTAGAGAAGTTTCCGATGGAGGTGCTAATTTTAATTTCAAACCAATAATATATACAGTGAGTTGAGAATTCAATTTCCTATATTTTCATGGCATATAATTTTATGAAAAACAAATATTAATGTTGAATGTGTGAATTATAATCAGTCTTATGGCTTTTATAAACAATGTAATATATCAAAGGCAGATTTTCTGCTTACCGTCCAACAACCTCTTTTGTTCTTTGTTGCAAATAAAGTCTACTGTTGTGCACATTCAAAAATCTTTGTACATTAAAAGGCAATAAATCTTGTTTCGGTTTTCCTTCAATGATCCAATCAGCAACTGCTTTACCTATGCCACCAGCACCCTTTAAAATAATAAATTTATTTTATAAAGTACATTAAATATATTAGCTAAAAGCATTCCTCATAACTCATATCAATCTAATACTATACCAACATTTAGAATTTAATAAGTAGCAACAAAGTATTGAATATTTAAGAAAAACCATAACCAAATAAATTAATTACGGACCAACAAAAAGGGTAAAAGCAATTAGGGAGTGTTCATATACAAAGCTAATCCCCAAGAATGACTATAATTCAATAGGGAAATAAGTATACTGCGGCCTGTATGATCTATTTTGTCCTCTGACTTGCTAGAGTCCTGAATTTTTCCAGCATTAAAGCACTCTGAACAGGTGAAAAATGACAATTGGTTCCACTTGAGGTAGATACCTTTAGTCTATTTTGTATTCTCTTAAGTGTGTAGTCCTTAGGTTCATCAAGCAATTCGCTTTTTCAGCTATCATTATATTTTTCGGGTATTCGTCTAATAGACAGTGTCTGGTTAGTATATCTTTGCGTAACGATAGTTTATTCTTACTGAGTTTATATGTCACTGGAGTTATTATTTCTTATAAACAATAGTATCCATAAAGTTTATTTCTCTCTCTTTATATCTAATCATTTCGATTATAAAAATTGATATTCAATAACAGTCACCTTCTGTTCATAAATAAGCAATTTAAAATAATATATTAATAAATCAATTACAACCATATACATATTTTCTATACTATGATTTTTTACTATGTTCAAATTAGTTTTATGGAACTAGAATTAATAATTACAATATTGATTTACCTAGGGTTTTGAATTTATATACACTAGCGAACTATGAACTTGGATAAATTATTTTAAAAAACACTCTAAATAACGTTAATTACACCACACTAAAATAGAATACCTTAATTTTATAACAGTTTTTAATCTCATGTAAAATAAACTACTTTTCATCTAATGTATACTTATATTTCGAAGACTGAATGAAACAAAAAGCATATCAAGTGAATACGATTGGCAACAATCTAATTTAATCAGGCACAAAATATAACTAATTGCTAGACTCGACCTCTAACAGTGAATTAATAAAAAGAACCACTGAAAGTTAAACTTCTTATACTGTAAAAGGATCAGTTAACAGTTTAATGAACATGAACAGACAAGTGAAATAATG
Organism: Galeruca laticollis; assembly: GCA_963921935.1. Classification (NCBI taxonomy): domain Eukaryota; kingdom Metazoa; phylum Arthropoda; class Insecta; order Coleoptera; family Chrysomelidae; genus Galeruca; species Galeruca laticollis. The sequence goes on from OY998180.1 coordinate 49,818,128, forward strand.
TGCAGAACTTCATAAACTATAATAAAGAAACAAATAAGATAAAAGTTGAGAAGTTGATAAGCTGATCTGGAATGTTACAATGGAATACAGATATTGAAATTAGCAATCCACATTTGTTCATTTATGAATTTCTGTTTGTATGATAGTAGTAAATACTTGACAGCTGTACTTTTTATAATGTTAAAATATTAAGGTATGCTGAATATTACAAAATACAAACATCAAAGTCACCTGTAGAGAATTTCCATTCATTCCACAGGCAACAAAATAATTTTTAACTTCTGAAGATTCTCCCAATATCCAACGGCCATCAGGAGTAAAATTATCAGGAGAATTTGTCAATTCTGGATTAGTACAATCTTTTAACATTGGTACCCGATTTACAGCCTTTTCCCACAAGGGTCCTAGTAATATGTTAACATTACTTAGATTTAACATATATAACATTTCAATAGTATCAAAAAATTTCATTTATTATTACAAAGTTACCTAAATTCTACGAGGTATTTTATAATGTTCAAGAGACAGTATATAATGTACTTTACAAATACTGAGAACTGGTTACAAGAAACCTTAGGTTTTTATGATTTATTCAATATTTAAATAGTTTCAAATGTTTCTCCAAATAAAATATACTCTTGTTTCAAGTATAATATAACTAAGAATTTTCTAAAGATTCATTACAAAATTATAACAAGGACTGGAAGAAACCAGTCACTTATTTGAAGCTACCACAGTAGTAAATATCTCAGAAAAACAGCTGAAAAACAGTGTTTCAGAATGAGAATAACAGAATAAATTATGGATTGACAACATGGCTGATATTATTAAAGAATTATTTATTATTGTAAGGAGGCAAGATTTCACCCATTGAAGTAAAAGGAATCTGTCTGTTGTCACCTCATTGAGTGTTGATATACCTTCCAATGTGTTACATATGGGAAACTGTTTTACGAAAAAAAGTTAGTTTTTATGAAAATCTCCGTTTTCGAAAATAATAATATTTAGGTATTTACATTTGACATTAGATGTACAAATTGCAAAAGATTAATAGGAATATTTTGACCACTTCAATTTCAACTTAAATTTTGCAAATTTTAGTTGTGAAACACGTCAACATTTATCTTATTTAACAAGTCAACACACCTCAAATGTTTATTTGTTGATTTGAAATATTTTAGCAATGAACTTAAATCAGTAATAAATAAGTAATACCCAACAGAATAATGTACACAATAATGTACATTTTACGTGACACCATCAAAATAGAAGCACCATAAAAATATCTTTACGAGAAATCATTTTTATAAAAAGCTGTGTCAAAATGTTGTTTATAAAGCCTCTTATAAAGATTTTTATACAAATCTTTACAGTGGGACATAGGCTTTATACTTTTTGTCCAAGCTTTCGGAAATTATTTTTTCCATTTTCGAGGATACAAGGTTGATATAAAAGTTGTACATGGTAAATTATATAAAATCTCAAGAGTTATTTGAATTTATTTAAAATTTTGCCAAATTGAAATTTAACGAAATTGTTTTAAACATTTATTCTTTTTTTAAGGAACTAAAACTAAACAAAATAAGATATATAAGATATATATATATATATATATATATATATATATATATATATATTTAAATCAGAAAATCAAAATAGATGATTATTCTGTGGTAATTATCGACCGTACTATTTATATAAGCAAAAGGTGATGATTGTCGGGTATGCGGTCAGTATAAGAAATAAAACTCTATATTCTCATGCTCAATATTTCGCTATTGTTCAATAGCATCATCAGGAGACAAGATGTTAAGAGTCAGTAAGAGTTGATGTACACCACATTAAGGTACTAACTAGACTACATATATATATATATATATATATATATATATATATATATATATATATATATATATATAAACCAAAAACCAAAAGTTGGCAGTTAGTCACGGCTGACTAGTTAAAAAATAAAACTTCAAAGAGTGGTCTTTGTTAAAAAAACCCTCAAACTCGTGGGGATAGCAGCCAAAAAAACTTTACAGGTTAGAGATAAAGTGAATCAAATAGTACATTACCCAAGCTTTCGAAGAGCATTGTCTTCATTTTCAAAGGCTATAATAAACCAGAAAGAAAAAATCGGTTAACTTAATAAAGAAAATAATTTTTGAAATCATTACGACTTACTTGTAGTGTTGATTTAAAATTAAACTCACATTTCACAAATTGCAGGAAAACCTTCATCCACTAAAGACTAAAATGTCGACTAAATATAATTTCTCTCCTACATATAGTAATGAGAGCCAGGATTTTTTTCCTGTTTTTTAAAACCAAAAGACGTACAACAAGAAACGAACTGATTTTGTTGAATATATATTTCAACATGAAATCGACTGCTGTCGAAAGGTAGAGATACAGGGGGCAATTACAAGGTTGAAGTAACAACATTTAATAAAAATCTAAATTTATCAGCAATACTGTTGTGTTTTTTTGGTTGCTTTGGTGAAAACTTCAAAGAAAAACAATAATAGATCAATGTCCACACCTAGGATCACGTCAAGATTGAAAAATTACACCTTTGAATTTAACCATACTATTGTCTGACAGCTGCCACCTGTCGTAATGATTTCAAAAATTATTTTCTTTATTAAGTTAACCGATTTTTTCTTTGTGGTTTATTATATAGCCTTTGAAAATGAAGACAATGCTCTTCGAAAGCTTGGGTAATGTACTATTTGATTCACTTTATCTCTAACCTGTAAAGTTTTTTTGGCTGCTATCCCCACGAGTTTGAGGGTTTTTTTTAACAAAGACCACTCTTTGAAGTTATATATATATATATATATATATATATATATATATATATATATATATATATATATATATATATATATATATATATATATATATATATATATATATATATATATATATATATATATATATATATATATATATATATATATATATATATATATATCTATATATATATAAAACAAAACTTGTGATTTTTCGGGATTCCGTCTAAAGGTGATTATTAAAACTCTTTTTTACTACCCAACGTTTCGAAAATGTTTATTTTCTTTATAATTTTGGATAATTGACTGTTATAGTTAACAAAATGTTGGTACTTACTGCAAGGTGAGTTATGTCTTTAAAACTTTATAAACCATGAGTTAACATTAGGTATGTTATAATACCGTACATTATATTTTAATTTTGAAAATCAAGCAGAAATTTCAACGTACAAGAAAAACCAACTACTGTTTTTATCTAGACAAAATCGAGACCATCCAACAACTTTTAGTACAGGTGTTGAGGTGTGTCAATAAACGTTAAAATTGTTGTCATTTGAACTATTAAGATTTAGGTGTGCTATTATTAATTTTTATTAAAATTGACAAAAAATGATGAGCCAAAACTTATGTTAAGAGATGCCTGTAGAAAATGTTAACCCAATCATCAAGGGTAATGCGGTATGTTATGTACAAGTCGTCAATGTCGGCAGTCCAGTCTCAGAGGCTCTCACCACTCATGGAGACAAACAGCATCCATCCACGAGCTGCGTTCCCACATATCAAAAGTTGGTGAGGTACTGGCCCTGACGTTGAGCACCTCCCACATTGCTCAACTCCAAAACCCATTTGTAGCAGTTTGTTCTCCCGATAGTTCAGGTTTCTCATTAAAATTCCAGCGCAGTATCTAGATATACTCTCACTATGTTCCACACCACGCCCAGAACTTACAGATGTTATTATTTCCTTTCCACGAGACAATCTTCTTAGAAAAGTTGGCTTGTATAGTCGGTTACTTTGTTGATTGTAATCAGATACCGAAGTCCAACATCTGTCACCTGTCCAGACAACGATTCCCAGGTGTCACTGTCAAAATGTAGGTTGATATAACTATGAGGCTCGCTATATTCAGCCGCTGACATGACTCTCACTCAGTCAGGACAGAATGGAACCATTATGTCATCAATAATTAGTACTAGTTTTAATTCAGTATTGTATAAAAAATTGTTGTATGGTGTAACGACACAGTCGTTCTGAACATAAAATAACCCCAATAAATAATCAGAAAACAGAACTCTACGCGAAGCAAACTAGACGGAGTTAAACACCCATCACCGAGAGGGCAGCACCTTCGCCTTTCTGCTAATAACTTGACCGATACTACCAAAGCATACGTTCTGCGATATACCAGGCAAGCTCTACCTTACGTAGAATAACGATAGGAAGCTTCAACTGAAAATAACCGAAGTGTTGCACTATATTCCGGAGCGTGTTGAGCTCGGAATTGTGAACACATAAATATCCCGCTTCTCGTTGACTCCTCGATGTGCGTTGAACTCGAGGCTAGACGCTGAGCGACCCTGCATATCGGACGAAGTCCTAAAGCGTGTTGAGCTTAGGACGGACGCCAACTACCCTAGGTCAAGCCCTGCAGCGTGTTGAGCGCGGGACCGAGGCCTTTCCCGATTAGCCGAAATTCCGGAGCGCGTTGAGCCCGGGACGAAAGCAAACTCCCGACCTCCGAGATCACGTTGTGCGTTGAACGCGGGATCTCGACCCTGACACACACACCCCTTCTGGTTATAGGAACCTGACGTCCCCGTGAGGAAGTTGGACGGCCGAGAAATATATTCCGACGACCACCCTAGAGGGATTGCCAGCCTCCAGGACCAATAAACCTTGTGTATATATCTTTATTGTACAGAATTTTAGGTTTTAATTGTAGATAATTATTATAGGTTGAATAAAGAAATATATCTAACAACCCCTTTTATGCTCTACCAAACTGACCTACCCTCACAATGGAAGCAAAGTAAGAAGTTATATGTCAGAATCGGAAGTTCCAGAGCACAGTAGATTTGAAGATATGCCCAATTTATCGAGTGTAAGTAAATATGCATAAGTAAAAGTGATGTATTGAGTATCTCTCTTTTTGTTCGGAGATTTGCTGTCTAAGGTGGTTTCTAACATTTCCAAACAAGTTCTTTTATAGTAAGTAATATTGATTAGAATGTACTATTTCAATGTTGTTAAAGTTTGGGTGATGCCCTGTTGAGATACTATATTCTGCCAATCCACAAGACATTTTATTTAAGTTGATATCACTTTTATGTTGTGTTACCCTATCCCTGAGGACCCTTGAAGTTTGTCCATAATAGACTCTCACAATTTACACATACATGGAATTTTATAAACTAATTCAATTTTTTTAAGTGTTTCATCTCTTTGCTTAGCATTAGTGAAGATGTCACCCAATTTGAAGTTATATTTGTGTGTGTTTCAACTGTACTTCATCCTTGAAAACGTTTAAAATTTTTGAAGAAATATCTTTAATGTAAGGTATTGTTACATACTTTTTATTTATTACAGAGTTATCTCCATTAACATTATAAATGTTAATTGGGTTAATCTGTCTTCTGGGCTCTTGCACCCTTGTACTGAATATTAGTTGTTTTAAAAAAGTTTTGTTGGATATGAATTGGTTATAAAAATGTCATAAAGAAGTTTTAAATTTTTGTTCGCTAGAAAAGGGTGACAGATTTTATGTATTCTGTTTTTCATTGTTAGAACCAGATTAATTTTTGTCCTTTCTGTATGGTTAGACATATATTTATTGAATCTATTAGAAATCATTGGTTTTCTATACCAATCTCGGACAATTACATTTTCCTGTGTTCTAATCAGCTTCGTGTCAAGAAATGGGATGCTGCCGCCTACCTCTGTTTCTATAGTGAACTGAAAATGCCTGTTGTATGAATTAAAAATATTTAAAATTGGTTCTGTGGAGTTTTGTGGCACCCCACAGATTATGGCATCTACAAATTTTTTAATAAAAGATAATTGAAAATTTAGCTTTGGGATCCAAGAATCCAGAAGATCATCCATCTGCACTCATATGTGGATAGTTAATGGGTGTGTTTTGACGTATGTGCCTTTTAACAACAGTTTTTGTGCAGAATACTGTGAGTTAATTAAACAAATTTTGTACTGAAGGAATCAGCAAAAATCGGTCTACAATGTGCTAATGAATGTTGGTAAAAAAACATTTAATAACGTAATTATTAAGCAGAATTGGAAAATATCAACACAAAGCTAATGTTTTTGTGCTAATTAGCATTCATAAAAGAAATAATCATTAAGTGGTTTTTTGAAAACCTGCTTGCCTACTCTTAATAGTTCAGGAATTGTATACTACTTTTTGGAAATAAAAGATGAAGTGTACTATTTGTCGAAAACCCCCTGATAAGGGAAAAGAAGTTTTCAAGAAAAATATTGCCAAGACTGCACCAACATTACCTCAACTGAATTAAGAGTTATCCAATTAAAAAATAACAGAATTTTAAAATTTATTTGCAAAACTTGTAATGAAAAATCTAGTAATCTCAGCTTGTCTAAACTTGAAACAATAGTGAACAATCTTTATGTTGTAATAAAAAATCTGAAAAGTACTGTCGAATCTCAAAATTCTGCTATGAAACAACAACAAGAAAAATTTCAGGAATTTGTAGAGGAAATAAGATCACAGAAAGTTTTAACAGAAAAACCTATGTATGCTGATAAGATTAAGGAAGATAAAACGGAAGTATTGGTAATTAAACCAAAAGAAAAACAAGACAGTAAAAAACAAAAGGTGATATTAAGCAAAATATTAATCCAAAAAGTTTAGCAGTAGGAGTTGAAAATGTCAAAGAAGGAAAAGAAGGCGTGGTCATTATCAACTGTGACAATAGACAAATTAAAAAAACAGTAGAAAACGAACTCGGAAACCAATATAGTGTTACAGAAGGCAGACATAAAAATCCTAAGATTATAATAAGAGGAGTTGATGAAGAATTTATATTAGAGGATGAAGAAATGGTAATACAAACTATTAGAGATCAAAATGAAACTGGCACAAATGACAATACATTCAAGATATAACCAAAAAGGGAAGCAGAACAAGGGAAATATTATTCTGGAAACTGACATAACTTGTTTCGTAAAGTAACGGAGTAAGATGGAAAGGTAAACATTGGTTGGCGAAGATGTATGGTAAGCGATTTTTTTTCAATAGTAAGATGCTATAAATGCGCAATATATGGACATATAGCGGCAAAATGTGAAAATCAAGTTACTTGGTGCAACTGTAGTAATAATCATAAGACAGCAGAGTATAATTCAGATAGTATTAAGTGTATTAATTGTTTTGAAACTAATATAAAACTGAAAAAAACTTTAAATACTAACCATAAAGTAACAGATTCAGAATGTCCTTGTTATAAAAGAATTATTGATATTGAGTCTAAAAAGACAAAAAGTATCTAGCAATTACAGCTGGCTGATAAAGTGGAGCCTAATAATAATGAATCAATCAAGTTGTTTCATCAAAATGTACAGGGTATTTCAAACTGTGTCAACAACTTAAATGTAATACTAAGTGGTCTTAAAGTTGATTTTGTTGTATTAACAGAACATTGGCAAAGTGCAGACCGAATAAAAGCATACCAGTTGGAAAATTACACAATGGCATAATTCCACCGCCGCACTGCCAAACTTGCACATGGGGGTGTGGTTCTATACTGTGCGGACTTTTTGAGAACAATTATTAGACAAGATATTAACTCATTGAGTGAGGATTATGTTTTTGAATGCACTGCAGCAGAGTTCAAAGTAGATAATGTTTACTATGTTATATGTGTCATGTATAAACCCCCAATTACGAAAACAGACGAATTTTTAAATAAATTAGAGCAATTGTTAGATACAGCAACTGCTGATGATAAGTATGTGATAGTAGCTGGTGATTTTAATATAGACATGCTGCCTCTTCAAAAGAACGTTAGAGATATAAATCTTGTTACAAATGTCTTGAATGCCTATAATATGAAATTCACAGTGGATACACCTACTAGAGTAACTAATACATCAAAAACGTGCTTAGATAATATTTATGTATCAAACTTCATTCAATTTAAGGTGAATATTATTAATAATAATATATCAGATCACTTTAGTCAGTTGATCAGTATTTTTAATAAACAGGTAAAAAAAGAAAACTCTTACCAACGTAAATGTATATTCAGTTCGCAAAATTATGAATATTTCTATAATTTACTCTGCACCGAGGCGTGGTTTTCAGTTTATGAAGCATTAACAGTGGATGAAAAATATAACGCTTTTTGTGTAATAATTTGTACACACTTCAATTTGGCTTTTCCTTTTAAACAATTTCAGTCTAATAAATCTCATAAACCTGAATGGATAACGAATACGGTTATTTGTGCTAAGGAAACTTTAAATCTCTTGTTTGAGCTGTACATTCAAAATCAAATTCCAAAGCAAACTTACAATGAATATAGAGTATATTACTCCGATCTTATCAACCAAGAAAAAAGAAAATATTATGATAATCAAATAAGTGCCTCTGATAATTAAAGTAAGACCATTTGGAATATCATACATAAAGAAAAGGGAATAAAAAAATCAAAAGCTGAAGAATTTAATAGCATTAAAATAAATAATAAAGTAATCAGTTCTCCATCTGAGGCTTCTGCTGCCTTTAATGACTTTTTTGTAACAGCGGCAAGTAATCTTATAGGCACAACAACAATAAATGTAAATCTTAATCACATGTGTAATATTCAATCTTCTATGTACATAACAGAGGTAAATGAGGCAGAAATCTTGGAAATTATCGCTAGTCTAAAATAAAAGAACTCTAGTGGAGATGATGGTATAAGTAACAAGATGATTAAAAGAATGGCCCCCTTTATATTAAAACCTTTAACATACATTATAAATGCATCTTTGTTGAGTGGTATCTTTCCATCGAGGTTGAAAACAGCGGTTGTTAAACCATTATTTAAAAAGGGCGATTCATTATTACTAGAGAACTATAGACCCATTAGTTTATTATCCAGTTTCTCAAAGGTTTTTGAAATTGCGATGTGTAGACGATTAATATCCTTCTTACATTGCACCAAATCAACATGGATATCAAAAAGGTAAATCTACTACAACAGCTGCGTTCGACTGTTTGAGAGAGATTCTTGAGGCTCTAGACAAAGGAAATATCGCTCTTGGAGTATTTCTAGATTTATCAAGGGCCTTCGACTGTGTTCATCATACGACTCTACTCAATAAAATGGAAAAACTGGGGATCCAGGGATTAGCTTATAACTGGTTTAAGTCATATCTAAGTGAACGGTCCCAAAAAGTATGCATTACATTGAATTCTGTTGAGTATATCTCGGACTCTAAACCAATTGTGCTAGGAGTTCCTCAGGGCAGTGTACTTGGTCCAATTCTGTTCCTATTGTACATAAATGATCTTTCATCATATCTATGTGATCACTCAGTCGTTATAACAAATTATGCAGATGATACAAATGTGTTAGTTACAGAAAATAATTTTGATGCTTTAGAACTAAAAGGCTAGCTCGTCAATTTCAAAAGTTTCTGAATGGTTTCACAATAACTCCTTAATCATGAACAATAATAAAACACAGTGTATATTGTTTACACATAATCGTAACGAAACCACATATCCAAAAGAAATAGGAATTGATAATAATTCCATCGAATTAGACAGCAAAATTAAATTTCTGGGTATTACTATTGATAAACATGTGAACTGGATGGATCATGTACAGGTGCTCTGCACTAAACTTAGCCAAAATTGTTATTCATTGAAAGAGTTAAAAAAGGTAGTCAATCAACATACATTAATAACAGCATACTATGTTAACTTCTATTCACATTTATCATATGGGATTGTGTTTCGGGGTGGTACACATGGTCAAAGTGTTTTTATAATACAAAAGAAAAGAGGGCGGTGAGAATCCTGGCTGGTTTGAAAATCCGTGAGAGTTGCAGAGGTCTTTTTAGAGCTCTTAATTTACTTACTGTACCTGCCTTATATGTATATGAATGTCTGTGTTATGTACGTAGAAATCGTGATTATTTTTCTAAGTTTGAAATTAATCATAGTTACGACACCAGACAAGTAGACTTGTTTCGTTATCCTGTACATAGAACAAGTTTACTAGAAAAGGGCTGTTTTTACAAATGTTTATACTTTTTTAATTTGCTTCCTGGGAAGATCCGAGATATTACGTCAATTAACCACTTCAAAAACACCATAAAAAGGTCTTTGATAGCTGCAGAGCCTTATGATATAAATGATATCAACAAAACTATTTTTCTTTTTTGACTCTTAAAAATTCTTAATATTTTATTACTCATAGCTGTACTTACATGTAACATATCTCTATAATAATATTGTTTTACTGTAATGTTTAATACTTAGTGTTTGTTTTTTTCTATGTGTATTTTTATATATATATATTATTTTATATTCTTATATGTGACTGTATTTTCACAAGCAACGTGTTGACATGTACTATACAATGTAAATTGTTCCTGGTACGCAATAAATATCTATCTATGTTGAGCAGCTATGGGAGAGATGTCTGCCCCCATAGGAGTACCTAAAGTTTGTTTATAGTATTTGTTTTGAAATGCACAATATGTAGTATCAAAAATGTAGTCAATTAGTTTCAAAAATTCAGTTTTTGGAATTGTTGTGTAGTTTTGAATAATATTCCATCTTTTATCAACACTAATTTTAAGTAACTCGACAGATATATTGTGTGTGTGGGGGGGGGGGTAACTGGATTGGAATTAAATCCTTCAGCCACAGATTTTTTTTATTTAATGGTAGACTGAACGTGTTACTTGAATCTAAATTTCAACACCGTTACAAATCAAATTTCATTTGTCTAAAAAACTCCACCAGAGTGTCAAAAACGATTTTATTATTCAGCCCCAATAAATGAGCTAGATTTACGGGGAACTGTCTGTCTAATTTACTAAGTGATTTAAAAATACTTTCTCTTTCTTTTTTATATTTTATACAGTTAAATATTATATGATTGATATCTGCAATAGTAACGTTATCACAACTACAAGCAGCAGTATTAACAATACCTAATTTAGCAAGATGATATGGATATTTCCCATGCTGGGATTTCAATCTCAAAATTGTGGATACATAAAATTTGGGAACATTATAATCAATTATATAGGACTGTAGCAATGGAAGTTGAGGGTGTAATAAAAAATATTGATTTGTGGATTTTTGAGCAAGCTCAATCCATTTTACTTTCCATTTCTGTATAGTCCTTTGTTTTAGAGCTGTTTTAATATCCTTCTGAGTAGTGTAATTTATTTGTACCCCATCAATAATAGCATCCTTAGCCAACTGGTCAACTATTTCATTGCCTATAATACCTATGTGACGACTCTTCACCCAAATAAATGTGACGTCTATATTACACAACAATTTTTTAATATTGCATAAAATATGAGATTTATGTTTATTTAGGTGGTTATATTTAATTGCTTCTAATACTGATCTTGAATCACTTATAATCACACCCTGTTTGATTTTATTAATATTTAAGTATGTTATGGCTTTTTCTATGGTTACCGATTCAGCAGTAAATATGCTACAAATATTCGGTAATTTATATTTTTCATATATTTTGTGATTTAAAACATATATAGAACATCCTACCCCTAAATTTGTTTTTGAACCGTCAGTGTAGATGACTGTGTGTTCTATATAGTTACCAACAATATATTTCAGGAGAATATTGCTGATTTGTACTGATTCTGAGTAATGAGGTATTATGATCTTGGGATAGTTTATAAAAGTTGTGTAATCAGTTGTGTATATAGGCACGAGATTGCTTGTATTAATATATGATTGATATTTTTAACATTCAATGAAGGCATCTGAGAGAGGAGGTGAATTTTCCTTATTCCAATAAGGATTGGTTAAGTTTTCTATATTTAATGACGATAGAACTTCTACTAGACATGTCTCAAGGCTACTTATCTTTATAACATAATTTTGAGCAAGTATTTGACGACGAAATTCTAATGGAAGTTCATTACTTTCAGCTAATAGGATTTTTACTGGGGTTGAAATCATTGCTCCTAGGCATAACCTAAGGTATTTGTATTGAATTCTATCTAGAATTTATAAATTACTGTTACTTGCCGAACCGTATAGACAGCTACCATAATCTATAGTTGAACGCACATAGGCCCTGTAAAACATAAGTGCAACTTTGGGGTCAGCGCCCCACCTATGGTTCGTTATGCATTTCAGATAATTAATGGCTCTTTCACATTTACCTTTTATATGTTGAATATGCCCTGTCCAGAGGAGTTTTCTGTCGAGAACAATACCCAGATATTTGTATTCTTTGACCACTGGCACGCTACACCCAGCCAGTACTAACCTAACACTAACATTATAGAGGACTTTTCAGGGGATAATGTCATACCAGTTTCAAGAGACCAGTCTAATACTATTTGCATTACTAGTTCCAGGGCTTTACGGCATTCTTCATATGTGGGACAGAACAGAGCGTTGGGGCAAGCCCTGATAGAGAGTTCAGGGTCCATGAAGTACATTTTTATGGTAGCGTATATGAATTGTTCTGGCATAATATAGATTTATTAAATTATCACAGATTTTCCCACTGAATTCCAAATTCACTAACTTATGTTTCAGAATATTGAGATCACATAATCATAGGCTCCCTTCAGATCAAGAAACAGACAAATCAAATATTGATTGTTAGAATATGTCATCTGTATATCTGATACTAATTGTGTAACAACGTCTAAAGTACCGAATCCTCTCCAAAATCCAAATTGGTACCTAGGTAACACCATATTTTTTTCTAAAAACCACTCCAATCTTAGTTTAATCATGTGTTCGAATGTTTTTGTTAAACACGACATCAATGAAATTGGTCTATAGGAAGTGACCAAATTTTTATCTTTCTGTGGTTTTATCAAAAAAGTAACAATTATTTTCTTAAAATGATCTATATATGTCTGTTTAACCCACCAATTATTAAATATTTTTAACAGTAATTCTTTACCAACTACAGGTAAATTATTAATTAACTCATATGTTATAAAATCATCCCCGGGAGTTGTACTTTGGTATTTTTAATTGAAGCATCTAAATCCGCAAGTTCAAATGGTAGTTCAAGTTCTGTACATTTATTAGATACTGCATCATTTCTTATTATGATCAAATTATTATTTACATAGCTTGGGGCAAGTGAATCAAGAAGTTGATTTATTAAGTTCTTGGGAAGGGGATTCTTCTTACAAGCAGCATTTTTATTTGAAATTTTTTGAATGACTTCCCATATTTTTGATACAGGAGTGTTTTTATTTAAAGTATTCGCATAATCTATCCAACATTTTTTTTTTGTTTTTGTTTAAAAATTAATTTACTTTGAGCTTGTTTCTTTTTGAATTCTATATAGTTTTCAAAATTTGTTAGTCTTTGATAATTTATTAACGCCTTTTTCCTTTCCCTAGCGATATGGTCACATTCTTGATCCCACCATATTGGATGTGCTGATGTTGTTGCTGTTCTAACTTTCATAGAGTTACAAATAATTCTAATTGATCAGTATTAGAAGTGAGGTTATTGTAATTTTTTAAATTATTAGAAATATAGTCCTGAAATGTTTGCCAATCAGCTGATGACTCTATCCATTTTCTCGCAGGCTGTATTGGAGCTGGGTTATAACGCTGATTGATTTTAATATGAATAGGAAAATGATTCGAACCTAGCGTATCCTCCAAGATATTCCACTCACATTTTGCCATCAAACTTGGAGTTATAAATGAGAGATCCACTGGTAATGGGTTCTCATGCGGTCTAGTAAGTAAAGTAGGTCTACCGTCATTTAAATTTATTAGTCTTACATTATCTACGGCTTCAATTAATACATTACCTTGTTTATCATCTTTAACGGAGCCCCATCGACTATGGTGTGCGTTGAAATCACCGCATATCAACATGTCTCCTGTAAATTGCGAAAATAATTTGCCCCAATCATTTTTATTTACATTTATATTAGGAGGTTTATATACGCTGCAAATTGTTAAATTGAAATCCTCTATAAGGATCACGCAAGTTTCAATTTTGTTATTAAAGTTTCTCTTAATAGCTATTTCAGAGAAAGTAAGGTGACTTTTTATTAATATCCCGACTCCTCTGTAACCGTCGTGCCTATCGCGGTGAATAAAGTTGTAACCCTTTAGATTGAATGTTTTTGTTTTAGATAGCCATATTTCACTTAATATGATTATTTCAAATTTTACTGAGGTATCTAAAAAGTTTAGCTTTATTTTTTATTATAGATCCGCAATTCCATTGTAAAATATTTATATTTTTAGTCATCAAATTACATATCACCATCTGTATCCAATCCAGTTTGGACGTCCAGATTACTATTTATTAATTTTTTAAGGTGCTGTTGAGTTTCTAAGAAAGCCTGTTCATTAGATATTCCGTGATTAAATTTCTTAAAAAGATTTTCTATTATCATGGGGATAGAATTCAATACAATATATTCTAATTTTTCTTTGTATGCCCTAAAGTCATCTCGATGTGGATTTGGTAATATTGAAGAAGAATTGCATGGTTGGGATCTTATGATAGGGGATCTTTTAGGATTGTTCCGGAGATCGGAGTCGACTAACCGTTGCTTAATCTGTCGTGTAGCTCTAGGTTTTTCCAACAAGTTGATATTAGAATTAACACATCTATCAATATCATTCAGGCTAGGGAAGTTATTTTCATTATTTAATAGGTTAAATCTATTGTTACTCAGAATATTAGCATACGTTGGGTTTTTTTCTAACTCTTCTGCTTCTTTAAATGATAAGTTATTTGTTGACATAATTTTTTTAATGTTAAATTGTTGCTTGTACTTGGGACATTCCTTAGATATTGATTTATGTCCTTCTATTTGGCAATGAATACAGAACTCTATATCGGTGCATTCAAAATCATCCACCCCATGAATATTGCCACATTTTTTACAAGTGTCATTTTCACTTTTCGAAAAATTTTGTGTGTGACCATACCTTAAGCATTTAAAAAATTGAACTACCGGATAAATGTACGGTTACACGGGGAATCTTACTAAATCTATAGTTACTTGTGAAGGAATATTGTTTCCTATGAACGTAAGTATCAACATTTGGCGAGGAACGTATTCAATTTTTTTATCAGAGTTTATTATTTTTCGTTTGATTCTTTTAACCTCCACGACCTGTTTAGCGCTAATAATATTTTCTTGAATATATTTCTCTTCCAGGAACGTATGAACTTGTCTTACAATTCCTTTTTTATGGTTGTAAAAACGCAGGATATATGCTACCAAATTATTTGTTCTTATAATCTCATGGTTAATAACTGAATTAGCAATATGGAGGTTATTAAAGATTATTTTGACTCTGTTTCTACCTACTAATTTGATGTCTTGAATATCGTTTTTAAAACTAGTTTCTTTAAACAAATAATGACCGACCTTGACCGCCGATAATCGAATGTTTTTATCAAGTGTTTCAACCAAAACAAAGAAAGGTCCCGTATCAAAACGTGAATATTTATTTTTAATATCATATGTTCTGTTCTCTGTTACCTCAATATCACCTTTGTCAGGAGGCGGTTCGCCTCCAGCCGATGAATCTCCCATAAATAAATTAAGTTACAATGCTTACCAGGATAAGTTTATTCGCTTGAAATTAATCCAACTAATTACCTATCATAAATAAACACAGCACAAAACACTATCGTACTAGTCGAAGTGCTCGGGCCAACTGAACAGATATATTGCTAAACAAAGAGACCACGTCCAGACTTATAAGTCTGTGGTTTTCAGGTAGTTTCTTATTATTAATAAATTCTGCAAAATCAATAGAGTCTTTAATGTAATATTGATTATCAGTATTGTAAGCTGATGTCAGTATATCTGTTACCAATTTAGAAATGTTAGAAGATACAATGGATCTCAAGGAGAGAATAGGTTTATGTATTTTTGGTAAACCATAGAATTTAGGTGATGTTTGATTATAAATTGTTAGCAATTTCGCTTGTTGTTCGTCAATGTAAGACTGAGATTTGAGTATTGAAACTATTCTATTTGCTTTTTGCTGATAAGCAGAAGTAGGATCCCTGGTTAGCATTTTATAATTATTTGTATCATTCAAAATTTTATTTGATAATACTTCGTAATCCACCCTTTTCATGATAACTGTAACATTTCCCTTGTCAGACCTAGTGCCATTATATCAGGATTTTGTTTTAAAAAAAAATTTGTTTTATCCCTGAAACTGATTGACTTCATTTTTGATACTACATATTGTGCACTTCAAAACAAATACTATAAACAAACTTTAGATACTCCTATGGGCGCAGACGTCTCTCCCATAGCTGCTCAATATATAATGGACGATCTTCTGGATTCTTGCATCCCAAAGCTGAATTTTCAATTATCTTTTATTAAAAAATTTGTAGATGACATAATCTGTGGGGTGCCACAAAACTCCACAGAACCAATTTTAAATATTTTTAATTCATGCAACAGACATCTTCAGTTCACTATAGAAACAGAGGTAGACGGCAGCATCCCATTTCTTGGCACGAAGCTGATGATTTCTAACAGATTCATTAAATATATGTCTAACCATACAGAAAGGACAAAAATTAATCTGGTTCTAACAATGAAAAACAGAATACATAAAATCTGTCACCCTTCTCTAGCGAACAAAAATTTAAAACTTCTTTATGACATTTTTATAACCAATTCATATCCAACAAAACTTTTTTAAAACAACTAATATTCAGTACAAGGGCGCAAGAGCCCAGAAGACAGATTAACCCAACTAGGTAACATTGATAATGTTAATGGAGATAACTCTGCAATAAATAAAAAGTATGTAACAATACCTTACATTAAAACTATTTCTTCAACATTTTTAAACGTTTTCAAGGATGAAGTACAATTGAAACACACACAAATATAACTTCAAATTGGGTGACATCTTCACTAATGCTAAGCAAAGAGATGAAACACTTAAAAAAGCTGGAGTAGTTTATAAAATTCCATGTATGTGTAAATTGTGAGAAAGTCTATTATGGATAAACTTCAAGAGTTCTCAGGGATAGGGTAACACAACATAAAAGTGATATAAACTTAAATAAAATGTCTTGTGGATTGGCAGAACATAGTATCTCAACAGGGCATCACCCAAACTTTAACAACATTGAAATAGTAAATTCTAATCAATATTAAAAACAAAGTTCAGTATGTTGATGATTTTGCCTATTACACGATCCAAAATTCACACCAAGAGTGTTTGTGTCTTCTCAAGAACATGATGAATACTATTAGATAATCCTTACATGACTTAGGTTTTAACATATCACTTGAAAAATGCGCTGTCCTTTTTTTCACGAGACATCGATATCAGTCACCCGCAACAGTGCTCATCTCTGAACGTATACCAGTGGTGAATAATTATACCTAGGCATATTTCTGGATAGTAAGTTGTTGTGGACGAAACATATTGAGTATATCAAATGTAGATATGAAAAAGGGATAAACATGTTAAGATGTGTTTCTAGGTTAAAGTTTGGTGTTGGTGTGGCCATTTCATTTAATGTTTTATAGAGCATACATCCGCTCAATTCAAAAGCAGCATTGGAAACTATATGAACTAAAAAATTATATAATCAGGTAAAAAATTCCCTTTTATGGAATATTAAAAACTATCTATACCTATTAAGTAATTCTGATACCAAAATAACATTCATCTGGGTAACATGCTGGCATTCAAGGGAATGAAATTGTAGATAGCCTTGCCAAAAATGCAGTTTTGGAAAACAAGTTTTATGATTTTTATTACACACTTGACCTATTGCCATCACTTAAAAGACAAATCACTCACAGTTGGAATAACCCCTGTTGAGCTAACACACCCCCCCCCCCCCTTGCAGAAATTAAAATTCAAGTAACGCAAAATTACGAGCTATTTATGAGCTTTCACATCCTGCAATCCTTAAATTTTTTGAGCTCGTCACGCTGAATAGGAATTTAATATTTCTTGTGGGGGGCCGAGTCAACGGACATATCGAATTGATCTTCACGGCTAAATTAGGAGCTATTTATGAGCTTTAAAAGTGGTATAGTTTCGATTTTTGAGCTCACCCCCTTAATCCCCAAACAACCCCTTATTTGATGCAACTAAGAGAAGAATGTTGAGAAGAGTAAAAATACGACGTATTGCGAATGTAGCGTATAAAATCAAAAGATAAGCTCTTAAAATACGTTTATCTCGAATATCGAGTTACAACCCCTTCGCGAGAAAACCACCCCACATCTCCACTGCACAAGAGAGAAAACTATACTTAAAACGATAGAAATTAATTATTTGACGACTAAATATTGTTTACTGATTTATGAGCTTGCAAAATACGTGCATTTCGAATATCGAGCTCCAACCCCTTTGTAAGAAAACCACTCCACATCTACCCGGCACAAGAGAGAACTATATTTAAAATGATATAAATTAATTATATTTCAACCAAATATTGTTTACTAATTTATCAGTTCCTACGGTTACGGCGTCCTCTCCCTCCCCCAATTACGGGGACAAAGTCGTCTATCGCGTAACGACTGTCGGCATCAAAAGCCACGCCGTGACAGAAATTAACGGGGGAGGGGGCGGCTTGAATCTCTGCTTACAATAAAAAATATAAAAACTACCGCTTAAGAAAATACCCTACTTTTGTGGAGATCCGATATACCGATTACACATCTTTCGGTTACTTTTAAATGATTGAAGTCGGTTTGCGGCGCGTATTAGATAAAATACTATAAAGCCACGCCGCGAACCTTCTCGAAAACACGCGGCATCGCTAATATCTTTTGATCTATTTCTATATAAGAAGGATTTCCAGTGTTTCCGTCATCAGTCTATCAAGAGCGCTTACGTTGTGGTTTAGTCCTGCAAGTCCGTTTCGCTAAAAAGAAAAAGTAAAAGTGAAAATTTGTTCATTACGATATGGCACTTAGACGAAGGAAGACCGCGTGTGTTGAACGAAGAAGAATTAAGCGTACTCTTCTCTGCTATGCACAAGAAATTGTAACAAGCCAAGGTAAAATTATATCCAAGCACAACGAGATATGGGTAACTATGTCAAAAGAAATAGAACAAATTGAACCGCATGCTCTATATACTCTCGTTGTAAATAATCGTTTTAATATCAAAAGCATCTTGCTTGATAATACAATCGGATTAGAATCAGAAATAAATAAAGATCTTTCGAAAACTAGTTCTTTGGATGCTAGCATTGCCAATTCATCAAGATCAACTGCCTTCATCAGATGAAGAATCGGGCCATAGTAAAATAAATGTTGTATTTAATAGAAATGAATTTGACAATCTTATAGAGACGAAACAATATGCAAGAACGGAGAAGAAAAAATCCAAGTTAGCTTTTAGACAATACCAAGTATTAAAAGCAGGAAAATGGCAATATGCAATTACAACAAAATTATGGGAAGCATGTAAATTGCAATGTGGATATCAATTTAAAAGAAATAAGATTTTCAATAATACTTTTAAAATATGCAGAAAGTGTAATTGCGGTAGCACTATAAATGGAATTGCGGAAAATATTACAGATAGTGAATAAATTATAATTAAATGTACGGTAACAAAAGAATCAGGAAATTGCAGTAAAAGATATTTACGAAATCCGATACGTCTTGAAATAGGTGAACAATTATATAATGAAAATGAAACCGCTATGATTTATAGAACTAAAACAGCTGCAAAAATAATGTAACCGGGCGATTGTGAACCTCCTCATTTGTATAAACAACAAGCTCTCCGTAGTGCAGTACACGAATATATAGATTTTTGATAAAAATCCAATCATATCGTTGGTTATAGCAAAACGAACTGTATTAACAAATATTATTGACAACATAGGACTGGATCCTTTTTATACAATATATTGGTTAAAATATCAGCTTGATACTTACATACAGTATACATTTACGGAGCCCGCCTCTATAGCTATTGATGCTACTGGTAGCATTATCAAGAAAATAATTTATCAAGATAAATCGCGATCAAAACAAATATTTCTTTATACATGCGTGGTTAATTCATGTAAAGTAAAATATCCGGTTACGCAAATGTTAAGTGAATCGCATACCACCATAGCGATTTGGAAGTGGTTAATACAATGGATTCAAAGTGGTGCTCCTTTTCCGCGAGAGGTAACTTGTGATGCATCGACAGCCTTGCTTACTGCTGTCGTTCAAGCATTCACTAATTATAATAATAATGATTTTTATGCCGATAACATATGGGAAGATAGAGAAAAACCTTCTTGTTACATACGTATAGACGTTGCTCACTTTATTAAAAAATACGCAATTTTTTTAAAAATTACACGTTTACGCGTAAAAACATTTTATCTGACAAGTATTAGCCAATTAATATTAGTTCGCAATACTGAAGAAGCGGAAAGTATATTATTTTCTATTTTAACTATTGCGGATAATGAAACGGAAGGAAATAATCCCGATGCAACACCCACATGCTGCGAAATTCATAAACAGAAGTTAAAATGTTTATTGACGAGCGATACCTTAAAAAATGCAGAAGTTTATGCCGCAACTAATGGTGAGCTTGAAGATGAAGAGTTAGATGTCAATGACGATACAAACGTAGTGAATCGATGGCAAAAATGGGCAAATAATATTAGTAAACGTGTTCATAAAAATTTGAATAACAACGGCGACAGAGAAAATGGTCATCATCTTCCTCAATTAGAGATAAAATTATTAAAAGACATAAAATGGTTTCCTCTTTGGTCAGCTGTGTATCGAGATAAATTCGGATACGGAAGAGTACCTGCATCCTGTGCAGCTGTTGAAGCTGAATTTGGTATTACAAAAACGCAATTATTTCAAATATTAAATTACCAATGAGGGCAGATTTATTTATTATAAAACATGTTGAATATCTCAAAGGGCGTCTTAATTTAGCAAATAGCGTTAGGTTGGAAAAAAATACTGACAATGAGCCACAAATCGAAATGTTAAATACATCGCAAAACATCGACAATGAGATTATAAGTACTAATATTAATATACAATCTAATACAACAATCACATATGACAATCCACAAATTGAAGAATGTCCCGCTTGCAATAATAATGATCTTCCGTCTGGTGCTCACAAATGCCACATATGTAAAAAAAATTTTCACACATTAGATGTCTGTTCAAAAGCTATTGAAGAAGAAGACGAAGGATTTGGACAAAATCGCATTTGTAGATCTTGTCAACGTATGTCACCTCGTATCACAAGTAAGATGTCAAGTCTTAACGATGTAGAGAATTGGGGTGGATTAGCGGCATCAAAATCGAAATCGCGATATTTACACAAAAATTTCAATAAAAATGAATTTATATTACACGGCAAACTAAAGGCTGTGAATATAAAACGAAGAAAACTAACGCTGGCGAATACTTGCGCTTTTGATAGCGTATTTCAATTATTTTTAGCAGCAGTTTACGATAGCAAAGCATTTGCAAATAAGTGTAGTTTCATAGCACAAAAATATTTATTTTTCCTAATGGTGTTAGATACATCAACAAAAAGGATTTCAAGAAATACGTATTATAATTGTGCCAAAATTTTGCAAGATATTTTTCCGGTTGAATTAGGATCTCACAATTGCGGCTTTATTAATTGTGAAGTTACTGTTGCATATTTATGCACAAAATTATTTTTAACAACGCCAAGTCTAGAAGAAACTTCTTCGTGTGATGAAAACTGTCCTCCGCGAAAGAAAAATATATTCCAACATTGCAAATCCAATATGCATTTCTCATAGAACAATTTAGCAACATGGTTGAAGGACATTTTCTTTTTTGCGGCGCTAGTAAATGTTGCGGAACAAATTGTATTGGTGTTGAAACAACTGCTCCACCCCAAGCAGGTATAATAAATATAAACTTTTATTTTATTAAATATATTTCTTTATAGTATTGCAATATATATGTATAATACTTATTGTTAGTAGACGTGGTCGACGTAGGGTTAAAATGGATAGAAATAGTAAAAAAGCGTTATAATGAATATTAAAATAAATATTCTTTTTCTGTTAAATTGTTCCATCTATATATGTATTTTATTATATTTTATATTTTACTAACATAAGAATGATTTTTATCTTACAGGGGATTTTAGAATATTTGAATTATATGACATCGAAAATGTAAATAAAACCATACGACTGTCTGACATACCAACTACTCTAAAATGTAGTTTTATGTCTCAACCCTATCACTTAAGAGGAGTGGTTAATCTAAGATCTTCTGACCCAAAAATAGGACACTTTACAGCTATTTTCCAAAGACGAGATAATTCCTGGATACAGTATGACGATTTAAAGGAGACAGAAATTACTGTATCATCAAATTTCAACGGATATATACAGTTATTATTATATACCATTTAATATTATATACTCTGAAGCATTACATAATATTATGTAACTATTTATGTTAAGTAATGTTATTTAAATAAGCTATACTATAACTAGTTGTAATACATAGAATGTATTTAAAATATATTTTCCTCCAATGTACTATTTTTTTTATATAAAAATGCAAATAACATGCAATAATAATATAATAGATAAATTTATATTTTTTAACAAAATTAGACAGTAAGAATTGTTATTAATTCCTTCATATCCTTTCGAATAGGTGTAAAGAAATTATTAAATGTTGTAATAGAATTTAAGATCAAATATCTGCAGCAGCCTTCTATACCTATTTGACATATTACGTAATGATATAGATTTATAAAAAAAGCAATTTATAAAAAGAATATATGTATACTAATAGACTCATCAATATATAAACTAAAAATTATCGTAATTTAACTTTCTTTCAATTTATAGTTTACAAGATATAAAAAAAATTATTAAATTGCATACTTTGAGCTATTAAAACATTAATTTAGGCAAAATATAAATTAATATTTTATAAGTGTAATTAAGTATAATAAAGTATATTTTTTCCAGAAAAAGAAGTTAAAATTCAACAATCAGATTGCACATATTTTAAGAACTGACAAATTATTAAACAGTATTTGGTTCAAAAATAATTAATTTCTATCGTTTTAAATATAGTTCTCTCTTGTGCCAGGTAGATGTGGGGTGGTTTTCTTGCAAAGGGATTGGAGCTCGATATTCAAAATGCACGTATTTTGTGAGCTTATAAATCGGTAAACAATATTTAATCGCCAAATAATTAATTTTTATCATTTCAAGTAGTTCTTTCTTATACCGGGTAAATGTGGGGTGCTTTTCTTGCAAGGGGGTTAAAGGTCGATATTTGAAATGCACGTGTTTTGCGAGCTCATAAATAAGTAAACAATATTCAGTTGCCAAATAATTAATTTCTATCGTTTTAAGTAGTTCTCTCTTGTACCGGGTAGATATGGGGTGGTTTTCTTGTAAAGGGGTTGGAGCTCTATATTCAAAATGCACGTATTTTGCAAGCTCATAAATCAGTAAATAATATTTAGTCGCGAAATAATTAATTTCTATCGTTTTAAGTATAATTCTCTCTTGTGCTGTGGAGATGTGGGGAGGTTTTCTCGCGAATGGGTTGTAACTCGATATTCGAGATAAACGTATTTTAAGAGCTTATCTTTTGATTTTATACGCTACATTTGGAATATGATGTATTTTTACTCTTCTCAACATTCTTCTCTTGAGTTGCGTCAAATAAGGGGTTGTTTGGGGATTAAAGGGTGAGCTCAAAAATCGAAACTATACCATTTTGAAAGCTCATAAATAGCTCCTAATTTTGCCTTGAAGATCGATTCGATATGTCCATTTTTAAAAGGTCGATGGGGCTGAGTCAACGTTGACTCACCCACCCCACAAGAAATATTAAATTCTTATTCAGCGTGACGAGCTCAAAAAATTTAATTTGCAGGATGTTTAAGCTCATAAATAGCTCGTAATTTTGCGTTACTTGATTTTTAATTTCTGCAAGGTGGGGGGGCCAGCTTAACAGGGGTGTTGGAATAGTGTATGGCAGGAATACGTAAAATAGTCTAAAAACCCATACTCACTTTCTCACTTATACATCCAGAAATACCCAAAACAATACCACATATTCAAAAATACAATTCAAATAAATACTACACTATGATTGAAACTAAATCATGGCATCTTTCCTGCGCACCTTGCTAAAATAGGAATTATAGGCTCTTCCATATGTTCATGTGACAATAGTTCAATAGCTGATCTTAACCATTTAATTTTTTCCTGTAGAAATCACCAATATCAAATAAATATATTTCTAAATTTTCTCATTATTCACAATATTTCTTTACTGACACATTTAACTCACCTATTAAGTTTAAACGAAAACTTCTTTTAGACGCCTTAGTTGAGCTATTTAAAAGCGCACAAAACATTAAAATTAAATAATTTTCGTGGCTAAGAACTAAGTTTTCTACGGCTAAAATTTCACACACACCACACACACACACACACACACACACACACACACACACCCTCACACATCTATAACTTAAGGTGAGAATAAAAGGACAAGTTTTGGTTGAATTCTTGTTTTTTTTGTGTTTTGTTTTTGGGTTGAACTTAATTATGTTTATAAAATATATATACAAATATACACTGAAAAATGTATTGAAATATGGTACACTGAGAAATGTTGTTAATTTATTAGGTTGTAATATATTTTGCTTAGATTATTTGTATCAGTATTTGAGTTAATGAAATGTCTAATTTTTGGATATATACCATTTCAAAGAATTCCAGTTTACTCTTGTTATTTTCAGTTTTAAGTATTTTTGTGTTTTCAAAATTAAAATTATGTTTTTTTCTTTTATGTGACTGCTTAAAGCAGTTTTATTTTTTTGTCATATTTGTGACCATTGATTCTATTTTTTAGATATTGACTGGTTTGACCAATGTATACTCCATTGCAATTGTTACAGGGTATTTTGTATACCACAAGTGTTTTTTGATTTTTGGGGATGGTAGTTTTTAATTTACTGATATTCCTTTTTAATAGATTACCTATGTCCTTTATTACTTACAGTGACTTTTTCATTTTTAAATATATTTTGTATTTTTTCTGATAGATTAGGCATATAGGGTAATGTTAGAAAATTAGTATTTGTTTTTCCTGTTTATATATACACACACACACACATATATATATATATATATATATATATATATATATATATATATATATATATAAATATATATCTTTTTTCAACACAGACAATTACGATAAGCAACAATTAAGAAGCTCATCATTGCCTCATCTTAAAATTAAAAATAATAGTAAGCAGTTATAAACTTACGGAAATGATTGAAATCATTAGTTATATGGTGTGTCCAGTTTTTAGGCACTGTACTTAGTTCAAAGGCTGGTTTGGCTTCTAATTCAAACCAACCAACCATCAAGCCATTTTCATAACTACGCATATATGTTTGTGCATCATAATCTCTAACAATAGGCAAATATTCTTCATTTACTGAAAAAATCACTTTTAATTACCAATAGTTTTAACTGGTTCTGAAGATAACATGAGTTTAGCAATTAGGCAAGATTCACAGACTTTTCAAAATAATGTATGCTTCAATTGAAAACAAAAAATAAATACTAATCATAAATGCCGTTATTGATATTTGGTGCATATATGAAAGTTTCATGCTTTAAAGGGCTCAAATAAATTCTTTAATTAGAAAAAACGTTCGCCTGTTTGGTATAAAAAAAACTTCGTGCCTCATTGCTATATGCATGATTTTGAAAAAATAAGATAATCTGTATGTGGGTTACATATGGTGGCAATTAAATTGTGATATATTTGATTCTAACCTTGTGACAGTGGTCCAGTAGTTGCATAAAAATGTTGAGCTGGGTATGCAGGTATACTAACTGGTGGATCACATTGGAGACCTAACTCTCTAGCCCACATTCCAGTGCAGTTAACAAAATAATCACATAATACATTGCCTTTATCAGTTTCAACAGCATAGACACTTCTATTTTTTGTTAAAATTCTTTTAACACTAGTATATTCTATGTATTTTGCCCCTCCTTGATGAGCTAAACAAGCAAGAGTATCACAAACTGATGTCGGATCTATAACTCCATCCTCTGGAACCCACACAGCTCCTTCAATGTCATCTATTCTTAAGTATGGGTGTAATTCTTGTAATTTTTCTTTACTAACTAGTTCACAATGTAATCCTGTGGGACTATTATATGCCATTCTTCGTTTAAGTGCAATTAATCTATCTTTGGTCTGAGCTATATTGATACTTCCAGTCTTCTTCATATGTAGATTATATCCCATTTGTTGTAACTCTTGGTATAATTTGATACTATACCAAATCAAATTTCTATGTTCAATAGGTTTAAACAATCCCAGGGTTCCAGAACCAAAATGAGAAGTACCACTACCTATTGTACCCTGTTCTATCAACATTACATCTTTCCAGCCATTTTGAACTAAGTGGTAGGCTACTGAATTAGCAACAACTCCTGCTCCAGCAATAACAATTTGCGCCTGGGAAGGTAAATTTGGACTTGTAGATCGCATAGACAATTTTACCGAGAAATGTGCTGTATTTTTATAAAACAATGTTATCGAATTTCTTGATAACATACTTTTTATTTGATATATCAACAATTTAAAATTAGGTGTTACAATCTCACAACTAATCACTAATGACCAAAAACCAAAACATCAATTATCAATTCTCTACCAGAGAAAACCCTGTACAATCCAGTACAATTTCTTCTTCTTCTTTTAGTTTAATGGCCTCCGCCTATTACGTATTTACCCAGAGTAGGTTTATTTACTTAATATTTCGGGAATATTCCTTACGGAATGTGTGGAACTCTCCATCCTCCCTTTGACAAATTCTTCTGTTTAAGGCTAGACATATTATAAGACAAAACAACACAGGTAAAGAATCTCTCGGGGGCACAAAACACGGAAGAGGGTTGAATGAAAAGCTAGGCATTTCCGGTAAAACCTAAAACTTACAGACACAACCACTTAGCGCTGAATGCAGTCGTATTTATTCTACTTTCTATTAGAGGGTACCATGTAAAAGAAAACTTTAAGTAATATACCATTCTTATCTCTATTCTCGTAAAGATGGCGCAGTGTGAAAGAGGTTTAGTTAGCTGGGTGATGATCTGTGACACGGAATAAAAAACAATGTTGACATTGTGTTCTGTGTCGATATCATAACCACCAATCTAAGACCTCAGATCCTTGTTTAGCGTATATATAAACAAGGCTCAGATTAACAAATAAAATAGATATGTTTGCTCACTTGCGGGACACTTCCACTGCTTTGCCATATTTACACATCCTCTTTAGTTGCGGGAAAAAAAAATTAGAAGTTTAATTGAAAATTTGTTAAAAAGTTATGCAAATAAAAAAAGTCATACTAATTTCTACATTTGAGTCGCTGCTTTTAAAATTAATTAATTATACTTGAATTTTATTTAACAAAGGCATATTCTTATATAAATTTTAAACAAGTATTTGTTGTATCCTTAGATACCTATATGGTTATAACTAAAAGTGGCAACATTGCTCAATATTTCAGTACCTGTTAATAGGCGATTTCGTACCACTTTGGTTGGTAGAGACTTTGGTTAACCAAATGGTAGGTCTACGTAACCGGCGTGACGTAAAATACCAATTACAGGCGAAATCGTTTGGTTTTTAATTGGTATAGCTGATTGATGAAATTTACATTTACGTTTTGTATTGCGATCGGAAAAGTTGTTTATTGAGTTTTACTATATTGTCTTGGAGTTTTGAGTTAAATATATATAGCAAAAACCCAAAAAAACTTCTTGCCATTTACAATAAAATCAACAGATTCCATTATTACTAGACAAAAAAAAACAGACAAAACTTAAAGAATTTTAGAATATTGGCCAAAAATTCAATTCATTTCAACGACTTTGTTTGTTTACAAATAAAAAGCAAGACAAAAACTACTTTGAACAAGGATAGAAAGCTACCAATTTTAGTAACCCTGCTGCACTAGGAAAGAGAGGGGACTCGTAACGCTGTCAACTATTGTGATACCAATGCCCACCAAGTCATAAACATCATTATCGATATATGATAGTTCTAAAGGGCTAAAATTTTTATTTTATAAATTAATCTTTATAGATGGGAAATTTAAAAATAAAACTATAGTGATTTATTCAACTTATATCAAAATTGTAGGCATTAGTAATTATGATCTTTTGGGGTTAGGAATTCCGAGAAACTGAACAATAAACTCGGTAATTTTCAATGAAAAAGTTTCGTAATGTCTTTTCTACTAACATAATTGAATTTATTATGAAATACGTTTGAACTCACTAGTGGGGTTTTATGATTAAAAGCTTATTTTTTAAGATATAAAGAAAAAAGTAGCTACCAAAAAAATAAGTTAGATATAACTTACCTATGAAACGAAATTTCAGGTTCTTTCTTTCTGCTAGAACTCTTACACTGGTAATCACAACAATTAACCATCTTAACAAAATCAAAAGTCCATTTTAAAATCACTTTAATCGCTCAATAATCGCAAAAAACTCTCCGGTGTTCACTATAGCGTTGACCACCAAAAAATGGCGTCGGCTTTGAAATATGCATCAAACCGTCACCACAGCTTGCATAGAGAGTTACGCGTACCCTTTCTTTCCTAGTCTAAGGTGCTGCATATCACAAATCACCCACCTTCTGCATATCTCGGTATGTGATTTGAAGTGCGCATGCGTCGAAACCGACAGACGACCATAGAAAAAGTATATATATATTGCATATACATATAAAAATATACTGCGCCTAGCGGTACGGGAAGCGTGGCGATCATCAGAGTGCCGACATATATATGTCTGCACCGTCGGTGGCCAAGATCAATACGCGCATGCGAGTCACGAGACGTTGCATTGTTTAATATCATTGGCTGTATCAATCCCGCTTTGAGGCTTTTATACCTTCAGAGGGGTGGCAAAGGTTGTTAGCATAGACAAATAATATATATTATTTTCTCTATGGGTGTTTGTTTGGACACAGCATAGTAAAATTAGGATGTGGTTTGGATGTTTAGTGATTTTGTTATTTGTTTTATCATTGTGTTGTGATTTTTACATGTTTCTTTTATTTAGATTTGTATTAAAAACTATGTTTCTGTAGGATTAGGTTATTTAGAGGTACGTCTGTACGTAAGGTAGTCACTGTCACTAATGTAAAGTTGGCAATGAAAGCTGTCATGGGCAGTGACAGTCATGCGATGTGCTCGAACCTTGGCTCACGTGTATGTACTCAATAAAGAACAATACAAAATCAAGTGTTAATGTTTAATTAATAAATCCTAATATAAAGAAACAAACATTAACATAACATGGCGCAGTCAGAATAGTTAGACAAAGAAAGTTAAAACCAGCGGTGTAAAATTTTTGCAATATAAAGAAAAATGGGAGACAGCCGAGGAGTAGCACCCATGCAAATGGCGGGAAACTTAGCAGAAAATTGGAAGCTATGGAGGTACCGTTTTGAAAACTATTTAGTTGCGAGTGAAATTAATAAAAAAGATGAGGCCATTCAGTGCGCACAAGTTCTTCATTTCATTGGGGAAGAAGGCTTCAAAATTTATACTACATTTCAGTTTACTGACGCTGAAAAAGATAAACTTAATACTTTACTCGATAAGTTTGAAGCACATTTTTTGCCTAGAGAAAATTTAACCTACGAACGATACAAATTTTTCTCATTTAAGCAAACTCGGGGACAATCTCTAGACCAGTTTATAACCGAAGCAAAGAAAATGGCAATGAAATGTAAACTAGGAACTTTGCAAGAAGATCTTACAAAAACAGTTATTATTTGTGGGGTCAAGAATTCATCAATTAGAGAAAAATTATTACAAGAAGAAGATTCCACTAGTTTGGAAAAGATTATTGAAAAATGTGCAATTCTGGAAATGTCCAAAGAAAGAAGTGAAGCAATGAATGAGATACATCATGAGGCGGCAGTGGATTATGTTCAGAAGGAGAAATTCAATGGAAAAATCAATCGTGGAAAGAAAAATGTAAATCCAGAAAGTAAGAAATTTATTAATAATTGTATGAGGTGTGGTTTAAATCATCCAGTAAATAAATGTCCTGCTCATGGTAAGATGTGCAATTTTTGTAAATTTCAAAATCATTTTGAAAGTAAGTGCTACAAGAAAAAGAATAAAAGAAGAGTGAATGAGATAGTAGAAGTAGAAGAAGTAATTAATGAAAATGCTGAAAATTCTTTGTTTATAGGCTCTATAGACAGTGTAAATACAAATGACAATGTGAATGAATGGGTAACTACACTAGAAATAAATAATAAAATAATTAAATTAAAAATTGACACAGGTGCAATGGCTAATATATTGTCATTTGATCTCTTCAAAAGTCTAGGATTATCTCCTAAAATTATTAAGATATCTGATTACAAATTAAAATCATATACTGGTGATGAATTAAAAGTTTGCGGAAAATGTAATTTAAGTTGTTTTAAAAATAATAATGCATATGATTTGGAATTTTTTATTGTAAATAGTAATACTTCTGCAATTCTAGGGTTGATTGCTTCTCAAAAGTTAAATTTAATTAAAAGAATTGAATCAGTTTACATACAAAATGAGTACACAGAAGTAATAAATAAATATCAAGATGTATTTTCTGGCATAGGTTGTATTAGTCAAAAATGTAGCATTAGTCTAGAAGCAAATGCAAAACCTGTCGTTAATCCAATAAGAAGGGTAGCCTTTCCTTTGTTGGAACCCCTAAAGCAAAGTCTAGAGGAGCTAAAAAGGGAGAAAATCATTGAAAAGGTTGAGGGTCCGTCTGACTGGGTGAATGCTCTTGTATTAGTACGTAAACCAAATGGTAAATTAAGAATATGTCTGGATCCTAAGGATCTAAATAATGTAATTAAAAGAGAATATTGTAGAATTCCTACATTTGAAGAAGTGTCCAGTAAATTAGCTGGAGCAACTATTTTTAGTACTTTAGATGCTACAAGTGGTTTCTATCAGATCCCATTAGATGACGAGAGTTCAAAGCTCTGTACATTTGGAACCCCATATGGTAGGTACAAATTCTTACGATTGCCTTACGGTATAAAGTGTGCTCCTGAAATTTTTCAAGAACGCTTTAAAAGTATTTTTGATAAAATTGAAGGTTCTGATATTTGTATAGATGATTTAATCATCTGGGGTAGAAATAAACAAGAACATGATCTGAGATTAAAAAAAGTTTTGGATACTGCTAGGAAAAATAATGTTAAATTCAATTTAAACAAATGCAAGTTTGGACAAAAAGAAATTAAGTACATGGGTCATATAATAAATAATAAAGGTATTAGTCCAGACAATTCTAAAATTAAAGCAATTTCAGAAATGCCATGTCCTAAAAATAAACAGGACATACAAAGACTTTTAGGTATGCTTACTTATGTGAGTAGGTTTATAAAAAACTTTTCAGATAAAACTGAGCCCCTTAGAAGTTTATTAAAAAAGGAAAATGAATTCATTTGGGATGAGAAGCTTTTGTAGATTTAAAAGAAACTCTCACAACAAATCCGGTTTTACAATTTTTTGATATAAATAAACAGTCAGTTATTTCAGTAGACTCCTCAAAATCAGGAGTAGGAGCTTGTCTTCTGCAGAATAATCTTCCATGTGCGTATGCCTCAAAGGCATTAACAGACACTCAGACGAGGTACGCACAAATCGAAAAAGAGTTGTATGCTGTTTGTTTTGGATTAACTAAATTTTATCAGTATATTTTTGGTCGTAGGGTAATTGTTGAAACAGATCATCAACCACTTATTTCCATTTTCAAAAAGCCGTTGAATAAATGTCCTGCAAGGTTGCAGAGAATGTTGTTACAACTTCAAAAATTTGATTTTGAGTTGCGTTATAAGCCCGGAAAAGACTTGCTTTTAGCAGATGCTTTGTCTCGTGCATATCTTGTAGAGAAGGAAGTGGATTTGTTGGATGATGACATTGAGGGTCATGTATGTATGGTTAAATTAGAATTGAATGCAACACCTGAAAAAATAAATGAATTTGTGATTGAAACGAATAAAGACACAGTTTTGAATGATCTTAAAGAACTAATTAAAAACGGTTGGCCTAATTCAAATAAAAAAGTTAAAAATCAAGTTAAAATATTTTGTCCTTATAAATCAGAATTAACTGTCATTGACGGATTAATTTTTAGAAACAATTGTCTGGTAGTTCCAAAGTCACTTCAAAAAGAAATGTTAGATCATATTCATTATAGTCATTTAGGGGTAAACAAATGCATAAAATTGGCACAAGATTCTTTATTCTAGCCTGGTATGGTTGATCAAATAAGACAGAAAATTTCAAATTGTCACCAGTGCCTTACTTATGCCAATTCTCAGAATAAGGAACCTTTAAAGCCACATGAGATACCAGCTTTACCATGGAATAAAATAGGCTGCGATATTTTCGAAATAAAAGGAAAAAAATACCTTTTAGTCATTGACTATTTTTCAAAATATGTAGAAGTAGCAGAATTATTGAATAATCCAACAAGCCATATGGTCATAACAAATCTTAAGTCAATTTTTGCTAGGCATGGGATTCCAGTAACCTTGGTAAGTGATGGCGGCCCACAATTTACATCACAAGAATTCAAAACTTTTAGCAGACAATGGGAATTTAAGCATATAGTTTCGTCTGCAACCTATGCTCAGTCTAACGGCATGGCAGAGAGACATATACAAACTATAAAAAAATGTTTAAGAAAATATTTAATGAAAAGAAAGATTTATATATGGCTCTTTTACATTATCGTACTACACCCATTTTTGAAAACATATCACCATCTGAAATTTTGATGTCGAGAAAATTAAGAACAAATTTAATAATTACAAAAAATCAGTCAAAACCTAGAATTGCAAAAGAATATAATAAAACAATTATTAAGGAAAAACAAGAACTGCAACAAAAATATTATAATAAAAATGCAACTAAAAACTTACCTGAATTGTACACAAATCAGTCAGTTTATGTTCAAACAAAACCAAATGGTAATTGGTTTCTTGGTAAAGTTGTTAGTAAACTAAGAGATAGAACATATAGATTGCAAATGAATAATGGTTCTATGCTAATAAGAAATCGGAAATTCATTAAACCGGTAGGAAATAAACATTTTCTAAATAATTCAGAAAACCATTATTCATCAGCAAAGGAGGAAAATCATAATGAAATTAAGTATTTTATAGAATTAAAGGATGATGATAATATCAGTAATGATAAGGAAAGTGTTAGAGAAGAGAGAGTGGTTGTAGATTTTGAAAATAGACTTGAAAATGAACAATGTGAAACTACCGAAGATGATAATCATAATGAAGAAAGTGTTAATGATGGAGATTCGGAATCGAACAGTGATGCAAGTAGTGTTTATGAAGAAAGCATTACTATAGTTGTAGATGAAAATAAAATGAGGGACAGTTCAGAAAGTGATTCGGATTTGGAGGCTAAATTTATTAAAAAAACTTGTATCACATCATCAGGTCGAATTTCGCGACCTCCTCCAAAACGGAATAAGTTTTGATTATCTTACTTAAGAAAGGGGGATGTAGGATTAGGTTATTTAGAGGTACGTCTGTACGTAAGGTAGTCACTGTCACTAATGTAAAGTTGGCAATGAAAGCTGTCATGGGCAGTGACAGTCAAGCGATGTGCTCGAACCTTGGCTCACGTGTATGTATGTACTCAATAAAGAACAATACAAAATCAAGTGTTAATGTTTAATTAATAAATCCTAATATAAAGAAACAAACATTAACATAACAGTTTCCACAACGGTGCTTTTTATGTAATGAGATTGGTCCTAATTTAAATTTTCATAGGTCTACAGGTACATAAAAATAAATTCCGTTTGAAAACAAATCATCCCATGGGGTACTCCATCCTCATCTAATTTGTCAATATGTATGGCTATATTAGTGTGTAGATATCGAAGAAATGATTTATAAAAATAATAACTAATTGGTTATGTGCTCTCTATATATTTCATGTTTATCTACTTCATTTCTATTCCTTTTGAAGTAACCTAGACAGCTATAATAGACGTTATTTCAGATTTATGTTAGAAGTGAAAAAAATGTAATTACATAATTACACTTTATTTGGTCAAATCAAAATTCAGACACGAAGTTTTTGTTGCCTCAAATATCTTCGTTTAAAAATATTACAGGTAGCAAATACAGCACTTGCGCATAACTAACATGGCCACACAGAGTGTAGTCGGACATCTCACTCTTAATGGAACGCATTTCGCTTATTGGAGATATAGGTAGTTGGCAGTATATTTTATTTATTACGTATATGATATATAGGAAACTCGATACATATACTTTTTTTATGCAGGCGACATTGACAAAGGGGCGTCTCCATCCATATACATATAAATCATATACGTAATTATATGTATATGATATAAATAAATAGCTTTGTTCGCGGGCCTGATTCCGAACCAGTTTAGGGACTGGCCGCATGCGCACATTCAGAACTGAGTGAAACGAGAACGACGATTTTGAATGTGCGCATGCGGCCAGTCCCTATTCGCTAAACTGGTTCGGAATGCGACCCGCGAACAAAGCTAAAGTCTCCATCACAAAATTCAGTTTGTTGGCCGTTTTTTCAGGTTTTGTTGTGATTCATTCATAGATACGAGAACAGATTCATTGTTTATACAGAAGGTTTATACCATATACGTGTTTAATATTTGTATCATACTCTGTTGAT
Organism: Galeruca laticollis; assembly: GCA_963921935.1. Classification (NCBI taxonomy): domain Eukaryota; kingdom Metazoa; phylum Arthropoda; class Insecta; order Coleoptera; family Chrysomelidae; genus Galeruca; species Galeruca laticollis. The sequence continues at coordinate 49,852,943 of OY998180.1, forward strand.
TTTTGTGCCCCTAATCTATGTTTTGTGTAGAACTGGTTTTGAATCATCAAAATGAATTATGAAGAGGCGTTTTTATAGAAACAGTAGAGAGGTTTCCACGTATTTGGGATTTAAAAGATCCATCACATAAAAATAAAGTCGCGAAAGAAGCGGCTTGGTCCTCAATTGCCGACGTGGTCGAGGAGGGTGGTGAGTTTTTCCAAAATATTTATATAACTTGAGGTCTATTAATTATCTACTGTTTTATTTTTCAAGTTGAAAAGTGTCAGGAGCTCTGGAAGAGTATTCGCCTGAAATATCTCAGGGAGAGGAAATTAATTAAAGATATGCCATCAGGATCCACAAGGTACGCCAGAAACTGGGAGCTCTTCCAGAAACTTGGCTTCCTGGCACCTCATGTGCAAGTCATAAGGTACGGTGAAAGTCTCGAAAAAGTTGTTGCCTAGTTTGGACAATTGGGGCCTTGAGATTTAATTTATATAATGTTCATTACTAAAAGCAACTTTGTGCTAAAAAGAAAAGCAGAGAATATCTCTGGTCCGTCAAAATTTTGGAAGTTCCTGGAGAATGAGACATTAAGTCCTGGTACCTCAGAATCTTATAGCAGAAATCTCCTGAATGTAGCAACGTAGAATAAAGAAAGTCTGCAGAGGAACCATTGTTAGTAGCTACGCCTTTGTCGTCTCCCTGTTTGAAGCATCCAAGCACTTCAACACAAGTTTTTTCAACAGACACCAAGTAGTTTAAGGCAGAAAAGAAATATAGATCAGCAGTGAAGAGGTGGGAAGGACGGAGATATAGTTAGTAGCTTCGCCTTTGTCGTCTCCCTGTTTGAAGCATCCAAGCACTTCAACACAAGTTTTTTCAACAGACACCAAGTAGTTTAAGGCAGAAAAGGAATATAGATCAGCAGCGAAGAGGTGGGAAGGACGGAGATATAGGCAAAATTGTAAATACTGTCTCGACAGTTGGAGAGAGCCTACAACAATTTTCTAAGACACACACAGAGTGATACTCACGAGTAGTTAAATGAAGAGGATCGGCACTTCGGTCTCAGCCTAGTAGGGACACTGGATAAAATAAAAATTACTTTTAAAAGGCACGTTTTTAACTATGGCTGCTGAGTATTTTGACTCAGACAATGAATGAAAAGTTGTTTTTTATGTATATATAGTATATTGTAAGGGTTCTTCAGTGTGGTAGAGCATAAAAGGGGTTGGATGGTTAGATATATTTCTTTATTCAAACTATAATAAATATTTACAATTAAAACCTAAAACTCTGTACAAAAAGTATATATTTATATATACAAGATTTATTGGTCCTGGAGGCGGGCAGTCCCTTTAGGGTGGCCGTCGGATTGGGTCGCGGATTATTCTTGTCCAGCTTCCTCACTGGGACGCTAGGTTCCTATAACCAAAGGGGTATGTCAGGGTCGAGATCTCGCGTTCAACGCGCAGCGTGATCTCGGAGGTCGGGAGTTTGCTTCCGTCCCGGGCTCAACGCGCTTCGGCTAGTCGGGAAGGCCTCGGTCCTGCGCTCAGCACGCTGCAAGGCTTGACCTAGGGTAGTTGGCGTCCGTCCTAAGCTCAACACGCTTTAGGATTTCGTCCAATATACAGCGTTTGCTTAACATCTAGCCTCAAGTTCAACGCACACCGAGGGGTCAACGAGAAGCGGGATATTTATGTGTTCACATAGAGAAAGTAATAAGAGAGTGTTCGTTCCCGTATAAACAGCTGGCATCGCGTCGATCTGAGCGCACCCCTTGCGGGTGGCAGAACTAATTCTTAGAGGCGGGATATTTAAATTTGGTAGTTTGGATTATTGGTAGGTAAATTTTATAGTTTGTCTTAAAATTGTTTATTATATAATTATTTCATTTCAAAAAATTATATTTCATTTTTTGTAATGAAATAATTATAATAAACAAGTTTGAGACAAATAATTTAGATAAATAAGAAAACAGCAAACATTTAAATTTTTTATTAACCTGCACATAATATAAAAAAAATTATTAATCACAATTACATATTTCTAATAAAATTACATTACATTATATTTAAGAAAATAAATCCAATATCACATCAAATTGCACATTGTTATTTTAAAATTATTGACAACAAAACCAACAAACATTTTAATAAAAAGAAGTTAAAAAGTAGATTCTCCATATCCATGAAGACAGGAACAGGTCTGAAACAAAAAGTAAATTAAAAGTAGTACGTTTTAAGAGTTACAAAAAATATTTTTGTTTGTTAGTCCTCTTACCATCATTATATTTTTCAATTAATAAGGGAACACAAACTTTTATGAATTGAGAAAATACGTATGATTTATGTTCTAGACAGATGCATAAATCAAAATTTATATGACCTTTTGCAAAGTGTTATTTTTTTCAGTAATATTTTCTACATGAACGAAAAGTGGTGAAATATGATAACAAAGTCATGCAGTGTTGAAAGAAGTTTAACAACTTCTCTGTACACAAATCAGATGTATTTTATCATAATTTTCTTTGGAGGAGGTGGTGAACAACTAAAATATCTCTGTGCAAATTAGCCTTACATTCTTCGTAATTAAAAGTTGTACGAAACTAGAAACATAGCTTATTGTTGAGTGTCAACATTTGAATTATGTTATGTATTTAAGAACGGGAATTCAATTTTTTCCAATTCATTAATAGTTTTAGAAGTGAATGTTTTTGGTTAATTATGAAAATTTTAAAAACTTTAAGTTATCTAATAAATTACATCGTCTGCTTTACATTTTCTCGACTATCAATGTCACAAAAAATAAGGTTTCTTTTTACAGAAAATACTGTACTTTAAAAAACTTGGATATTATTACCATGTGGTGGTGTATGATGTAAGGATTGAAAAGGTAAAGCAAATTTAAGTCTTTTGCGACATGTACTTGTAAGTGCATCATCATCAAAATGATCTTTATACCTATGATCATTAGATGTATAAGTTCTAAAATTTTGTACCACTGTTCCCGTTGATTAATGTCAGATGAAAATTTGAAAAATGTTTTGTTCTTAAACCCAAATTGCGAAGTGGTCAAAAATATTCACTATTAACAATTTTTTACAATACAGCTATGACGAATTATACCTGGTAATGACATTTTTTTTAAAGGTTCACTTACTTTAATTTACTTTATTAGAACGGGAAACCTGAATAAATTGAACAAAACTATACTAATTTTACTAATCCTTAGAACTTGTAAACATAACCAATATAACCAGTAGATAATACACGTATGTTCTGTGACACTTTATCGGATGAACAGGCGGATGGCCTATGGGTGGTTACCGATAGGAAGAAGTTTCCAGAGGGTTTACAAGAAGTAAAAGGAGTCTCTAGATGGTTAGCAAGTAATGACGGTAGCGTCTACGGGGGTTATGCAAAAAGTAAATAAGTGTGTATGTTGTTACGTGTATAAGGTAGAGGGTGGTTTAGAAGAAGCGAAGGGGTTTTTAAGGGTAGCGTCTACGGGGGTTTCGCCTGGGCCAATTGTCAAAATTTTTGGGATAATGACGGTAGCGGCTACGGGGGTTATGCAGAAAGTAAATGAGTGTGTATGTTGTTACGTGTATAAGGTAGAGGGTGGTTTAGAAGAAGCGAAGGGGTTTTTAAGGGTAGCGTCTACGGGGATTACGCAAGTAAGGGTGTATACAAGAACGGGGGTTATGCAAAAAATAAGTGTGTTTGTTTTTACGTGTATAAGGTAGAGGGTGATTTAGAAGAAGCGAAGAGGGTTTTAAGGGTAGCGTCTACGGGGGAGGGGAGCGTCTACGGGGATTACGTAAATAAGGGTGTATACAAGAACGGGGGTTATGCAAAAAGTAAATAAGTGTGTATGTTTTTACGTGTATAAGGTAGAGGGTGATTTAGAAGAAGCGAAGAGGCTTTTAAGGGTAGCGTCTACGGGGGGTTGCGTAAAAAGTAAATAAGGATGTATACAAGAAGTAATTAGAAGAAAGAAAATATATGGAGGATTGTGTGTGTGTGTGTAAGAGATGAGGGGTAGTGCTTACGAGGGGGAGGGGCTATGCAGTTAGCTGATTTTTTAAGGGTTCTATATTTTGAAATTCTCAAAGGAATGTTATTAGATTGATAACCAACATTTTTTTTTAAAACGGATATGTGTGTGAATTCATATCATTTTATAGAAGGTTTTTTATATTGTAATAAATGAAATCTCGCATTATTATGAATACATCTAAGACAAACAAACAGATTACAGCAACCACATTAGACGTTGCAACTTAGCAATAAGTGATGGGGATCCAACCATTGGTACAATATTTTGAAATTCTCAAAGGAATGTTATTAGATTGATAACCAACTTTTTTTAAAACGGATATGTGTGTGAATTCATATCATTTTATAGAAGGTTTTTTATATTGTAATAAATGAAATCTCGCATTATATTAAATTCGCTTAGTAGGTAATATTTATGTGTTATTTCTATAGCTAGCAAACACGTGCAGACCAAATCATTTATTCAGACAATAGCGAACTTGTTTCAAAATATGATAAGATTGGAATGTCATGATTTCTAGTTTATAATTGTTAGTAACAGATTAGATTGTACGAAATCGTAGAAAAATATAGTTTTCTGGAAATATGATGATGATATCAAAAATAACTCATTGGACTTGTGCATCCCCTCTATAATAAAATATTCTTTTAAATAGTGCTCACAGTAAATACTAGACAATAGACTGTACTTAGGGTTCCAGTGAAAAGTTGTCGTTTAAGGTTCCACAATTCATAGTAAGTTATTTATAAGTTTACTATTTTTTTTTTCATTCATCTTTAACTATTTTAAAAAACTTAATTGTTAAATTATTATTATTATTATTCTGTTATCTTTTCAAAATAATTCTTTCTTTATTACAGATGAATTTTTTAAATGAGATTAATACAATAAGCACTGCTTTTGCAGAAATAAAACCCGTTATAAAACTGAAAGATTTACCAAGGGATACACCACATAGAATAAACAGCGCAAAGGTGCACCAGGGGCAATTTGGAGTCCAAATACTTCTGGAGCTGGACGAAAATATAGTATTTCTCCCCAAAAGAGTGACGGATGCATTTGCGTCGCATGTAAATCAATTTACGCCGGGGAAGTTCAGCATTACATTCCTGGGACTTCAAACTTTCCAAAGGGTTTCCCCGAGGACCCCCTTCAAAATAGAGGAGAATGTATAAAAAAACATAACAAAACAGTACATATTGAATTTCAACACCTTGAAAAATAATCTGGACACAGGTGAACAGCTTCAGTTTTCAAAATCGTAAGTTTTTATAATTTTTTGAAAATGAATTCTGAGGAAATAGCTCTCCTGACTGATAATATTGTTAAAAAGTTTCAAGCAATTGAAAATATTTTCAAAAAAAAAATTGTACTATTTATGATATAGAAAAATGGTCAAAACAAGCTAAATGCCACATTAGACTTTGCAACTTAGCAATACGTGATGGGGATCTAACCATTGGTACATTACGTAAACTACAAACCAACTTGGGTCACTTAAAGCGGTTTAGAACAATAATTCAGAATCTAAGTAAATCTGGAAAGGGGCTTACTATTAATAATAAAAAAAGAAGTAATAGAGTAAAATGGGAAGATATTAATTCAATTTTTGAAAGTAGAGTTCGAACCGGGATTATTATAAATAAATCTCATAAAGATATCTTACAGTTTTTTGATGATTCGTTGTTTCTTTTCAGCACTAGAATGAAAAACGCATTAAAAAAAATGCAATATGTTGAAAGTAAATACTTGTTTTTGTGCAGAATTTATTAGAAAATCAGGTGATACTGAAATTACAGAAAATAAATATTTTTCTACAAAAAATGAAATAATTGATAAGACAACTGACTTTAAAAAATGGTTTGCAGTTAATGTAAGAGATGTCATTTTAAGAAAACTTTCAGAATATTCTGAGGAAGGATCGGGGTGGGCCTTAAGTAAAATTATATCTCTGGAAATCAATATAAATAAATACGAGGTGGCTAGTGGAATATCATCATATATTAAATTACCAGACATAATAGCTAAAAGAAAGGCGTGTATCAACGTTCAGAATGACGATAATGCATGCTTTGCTTGGGCAATTGTTTCAGCTTTGTTCCCTTGCGTTATTAATAAAAATCCTACACGTACTTGTTCATATCCTCATTATAGCAAAGTTTTGAACATAAACGGTCTTACATTTCCTGTACACCCAAATCAGATTACAACTTTCGAAAAAAATAATGTTAATATTTCGGTTAATGTTTTTGAATTGGAAATTTTCAGACCATCAAATTTTAGTGTTGTGCCAGTACGTTTAACAAAACAAAAAAGAGAAAAGCATGTCAATTTACTGATTATTCAAAATAAATATTTTCCTAAAAAGAATGATTGCGAACCAGAGTCAGATAATGATGATTATGATTTTAGTGATGATATACAGTATCACTATATTTGGATAAAAGATTTGTCAAGACTTTTATCCAAGCAACTCTCTAAAAATACTAGGAAAAAATATATATGTGATAGATGTTTGAATTATTTTGTTTCTCAAGAAAAATTGGATGACCATTTCAAATATTGTGAAAAAATTGATAATAATTGTAAAATTGAGTTTTCTAAAGATCCATATGTCAAGTTTAAAAATTTTGTATACAAAGAAAAAGTACCTTTTATTATTTATGCAGATTTTGAATCACTACTTATTCCTTATATTGATGTAGATGCTAGAATAAAATCTCAAGGGATATGGTTCGCAGTCGGTAACGAGAAGTGCTAGGTATCAAAAACATAAAGCTTATAGTGCTGGACTATATTTTAAATGTAATTTTAACGATAACTGGTCATTTTATGATAGTAATCGAAGTTCTGATTGTATGTTATGGTTTGTAGATAAAATTGAAAATATTGCAAAATTTGTAATGTCAAAATTAAAAAATGTTGAACCAATGAATGTTGAAGTGAATTTAAAAGATGCTTCAGATAAATGTCATATTTGTGAAGAGATATTTAAGGAAGGTGATAAGATTGTTAGGGAACATTGTCACCTAACAGGTAATTTTCGAGGTTTTGCTCACAACCACTGTAATCTTAATTATAAAAAATCATTTGTCATTCCAGTAGTTTTTCACAACCTAAGTGGTTATGATTCACATTTCATAATGAGAGATTTAGCTAACCGAAATTATGTTCAACTTTTACCTGTTAATAAAGAAAAATACATAAGTTTTACAATCTGGGATAATAATACAAATATTAGGTTTAGATTTATAGACTCTTTTAGATTTATGGGATGTTCATTAGATTCATTGGTATCAACATTAGAACCAGAAAATTTCATTCCACTTAGAAAAGAATTTTCTAATCTAAATACTGAACAATTTAGTTTATTAACTAGAAAAGGTGTTTTCTTTTATGATTATTTAGATGATATAAAGCGATTAGATGAAACTGCATTACCTAGTAAAGAATATTTTTACAACAAACTTAACGATGAACATATAAAAGATATTGACTATAGGCATGCAAAATTAGTTTGGTCAGCATTTAATATGAAAACCCTTGCTGATTACAGTGACTTGTATATGAAAACAGATATTTTACTTCTAGCGTCTGTTTTTGAAACATTTCGTGATACTTGCTGGAAAACATATGGTTTGGATCTGGTCATTATTATACAGTTCCTGGTTACACTTGGGATTGTATGCTCAAGTATACTCATTGTAAATTAGAGACAGTGCAAGATATTGACATGCTGCTATTTTTTGAAAGAGGTATAAGGGGTGGAATATCTCAGTGTTGTAATCGATACGGTGAAGCCAACAACAAGTATATGCCTACGTATAATGAAAACAAACCTGTGAAGTATCTTTTATATACAGATATTAATAATCTTTATGGTTGGACTATGAGTCAGGAGCTTCCCTACGGAGGATTTAAATGGGTAGATCATAATATTGATATAACTCAAATTCCAGATGATTCCCCTGAAGGGTACCTGCTCAAGGTTGATTTAGAGTATCCAAAAAATAAACACGATCTACACAAAGATCTGCCATTCTGTGCAGAACATATTTCACCACCAAATTCTAAACAAAAGAAATTAATGACTACTCTGTATAATAAAAAAAATTATATTATACATTACAAAAATTTAAAGCAAGCTATAGCTCATGGATTATTGCTTAAGAAAGTTCATAGGGTATTAAAATTTCAGCAAAGTTGTTGGTTGAAGCCTTATATAGAATTGAATACTTTGATGAGATCGCACGCAAAAAATAATTTTGAAAAAAATTTGTATAAACTTATGAATAATGCAGTATTCGGGAAAACGATGCAAAATTTGCGTAAACATCGGTTAGTGAAATTAGTTCGAACGTGGTATGGCAAACGAGGAGTTAGAAATTTAATTGCAAGTCCCACATTTCATAGTCGTGTTATATTTAACGATGATGTTGAGAATCCTTTATTGGCTATAGAGCTTAAGAAAACTAAAATTGTATTTGACAAACCTCTTTATATAGGATTAGCAATTTTAGATATTTCAAAAATATGTGTTTATGAATTTCATTATGATTATATGCTGACCAAATTTTCACCTGAACAATGTAAATTACTTTATACCGATACTGATAGTTTAGTATACGAAATTCAATGTAATAACATATATGAAGAAGTAATAAAGGCGGATATTCACCGTTTTGATACTAGTGATTATCCTGTAAATAATGTGTGGGATATTCCTCTAGCTAATAAGAAAGTACCCGGAATTATGAAGGATGAAAATAACTCAAAAATTATGACACATTTTGTAGGTTTACGTTCTAAACAGTATGCCTTCAGAGTGTTAGGTGAGGAAAACGATGTAAAAAAAGCTAAAGGTATTAAGTCTAATGTGGTAAAGAAAAAAATAACTTTTGATGATTATATTCTCTGTTTGCAGAAATTTATAGAAAATCCTCAAGAAGAGTGTTTCATGCATGCAACTCAACGTTGTATACTATCAAAGTTACATGATGTATACACCATTGAACAGACAAAAATTGCTTTAAACCCATCAGATGATAAAAGATATTTGATACCTGGTTCACATGACACTCTTCTGTGGGGACATTATAGTATTATGGAGTTATAATAAATTGATTGGAATTTATTTTCAGATGAAGAGTTTGGTAGATCTATGTACTAAGATAATTTGTAATCGTATTACTAGAATTTCAAGTTTTCTTGTACAAGCTCAAATTCCTCAGTTTTTGCTTTTATCTGTATAACTATATTTAATATGTACTGTCAAATGTATAATTTTCATTTTGCCTTTAATGTAATATGTACTGTTTTTTTATTTGATGTAATATGTATATAAATACAATTAATAAAACAATATTCATATAACCTTGAAACTTGATTTTTTATCCTAGCTCCTTCCCACAGGTTTTCAAGAATTTTTAACGTTATTACGTCGATTTGAAGTTTCATAAGTAGTACATGAGTAAGAAGTGCTGTTCCTTTAGACTGGTGTTTAAATTGTAAATTTGGAATTTTGTTGCCAAATATGCCTTTTCAGCAACATATGACGGTGATGCTTGAGGAAAATACTGATTTAGGTTAGTCTTTTTCCCATTTTGTTCTAACGCGATACGAATGTTCACCATCATGATCGTTTTCATTTACACTACATCGAGGTCGCTCTAATAGTTGAATAGTTGCAGGATTTAGAGTGCCATCTACAGGAAAATTTAATTTCTCTTGGAAAGCTTTTAAAATCGATGACATATTTGTGATATCATGTTCCGACTTGTTAACATATCCAAATCTTTCGATAATTTACATCAATTTTCTCAGATGCCACTAAAGGTAGAATTATTATTAATAGTAAAAGAAACATCCTTCACTTTCGATGTTCAATACTGATTCCAAATCAACATAAAAGTTTTCATCATCAGCATTACTTGTGTTAGAGGTGAAATGAAACAAAGAATATTTTCATAATTTTATAATGTTAAATCATTGATTACATGGACTTTGTAATAGTACAGATATTCTCTAAGTGCTCTTCCTATTAAACTGCTGTTGTCAAGAATAAATATCACAAACAGCATACATTAAATCTAAACAATTGGAAAAGCCACATATTGGATTCGATTTAAATGTTTTTAATAAATTAATGATATTATAATAAAAATCGCAAAAGTTCACTTTATTTAAAATTGAAATGTGATGTTGAAGCAAATTCTCATGAACACGTTGAATTTCTACAACTTCTTCTTCATCGAGGAAAACTGTTACATCATCTTTCTGAATTTTCACAAATTTTTGATTATCATAAATAACTTTAGTTATTTGACAAAAATCTTGATACAACATGATGGGATTAGAATCTACAACATCATCATCTGGAGAATTGAAGAATAACTCGTTACTTTTATGCAGCACTTCTATGATCTCATCCCATTCTAAAGTATTGAATGACATTTTTGAAGGTTCCACGATAAACGATGATAAAATGATGGCAGGTGCAAAAGTTCTGACAGGACTCAGGCAACATCCAACTTCAAATCGACGACCAACATTGAAAACTGTATGCAATAAATAATGTCTTTCTTTTCTTATTGCAATTTCATAATTAAGTACAATTTGATCTAAATCACGATCATAATTTGGTTCTTCATCATAACTACTATTATCACTACATGACATTGTAACACTATAATACCCAGAATCGTGACTACTCATTATGATGACTTCTAAACTAATGTCGATCAATTTATATGTTTATCTCTGTCCTCCACTCAATTAAAGTTGATTGGTTGCTGGTGATCTATACTACTACGTCATCAGTGTTAATCCAACTGTTATGTTTTTCATCTAATCCTAACCATTTAACGTACATTTTGTTACGTTTCCTCTTCAACACCTTTTCAACGAGATAAATGTGGGGATTTTTGGTTTTTTGTAATTCTTCTTCATAGAAACAACCTCTAATAGGCGATCCAGTCATATCTTCTATCAAATACGTTACAGGATTCGTTATTTTGACTTTCGTAATTTTGAATAGTTCAGTTGTAAAATTGGGAGTGTAACCTTTTTCAAAAGCATGTTTCGCTTTACTTATTCGCACAATATCTCCCACATTTAATTTTCTGGGTCCGGCGATTTTCAAATAACTGAATTTCTTATTTAAAATCAATTTTTCGTTACTTCGATTCACCTCTGATGGTTTGTATCCAGTTTTACTATGTTTTGTGTCGTTGTATTCCTTTGTGATTTGAGGTAAAATATCGATCCATTGGTATTTCCCAATTAAGCTGAAATGTTTATAGAGTTTCGTTTTGAGCGTTCTAATAACTCTTTCTGCAATTGCAGCTTTCTTCGTACTAAATGTACTATAATGATTGATATTATGTTTTTTCATTAGCGATTTGAATTTACTATTGTAAAATTCCGTTCCCTGATCTGATTGTAGATTTTTTGGTGTTCGACTCCTGATAATACTCGAAAATGCTCGTGTTATTTCTTCGGCTGTTTTCGTCTTGAGTGGACGAGTCCACATGAATTTCGAGAAACAATCGATAACCACCAAAATCATTTTAAATCCTTTATTATGCTTTGCATAAGGTCTCATTTCGGCTAAATCCATTTGCCATAAGTCATCAAGACCTTTGATTATTGTTCGTCGACGTGGATAATTTCGTCGAATCGGTTTATGCAATTCTTTAACAAGTTGAATCCTGTCTGCAGACATGATGTATAGTGAACAAAGAAGGTTATTTTGTTATATATATATATATATTTTCTAAAGGTCAATTATTGTTCTTCTTCTAAATTACACTGTACGAGAAGATCCATACAAAAATAATCTCTACTACCCAATTTGAATTCTATTTTATCGTTCTTCTTTATGCTAAGGCCGTTTAACTGTTGATACTGATATTCCATATTATTCTTCAATAAAACGCTGCCATCAGAAGCATAATGTTTACAATTTTCAATTTTACAATCAAAAGGGAATACAAAAGCCGTACCTTCCGTATCCAAAACGTAAAAGTTCTTGTTGAATTTCTTCGTGCCCCTAAAGCTGATTAGACACTTTGTGTGATACTTTTCTGCGAATTGGTGTATCTGTCTGCTGATATTTGTCGATGAAACGAGATTATCGACATATTTTTTTATCGGAATGTTTGTATTGAGAGTAGCAATCCTTGAATCATAGTTTCTATGTATTTCATCCAATGTATCTTTCATTTTTTTGTCAAGTATGTTTACTATAAATTTTCTATTTGATTCTATTGCATTATCCACATACTTTTGAGTTGATCCATTATTTATCAAGGATTTTATTTTATCATTTATTTGCTGAATACTTGTGTTCAACGACAATTGAGCTATTTCGATTTTTTTAAATCGTGCTTCGAGATTTGTATCATACTTCTTTTTATATGCGTCAGAATGTCGACCAAACTTGTCGAGACTCATTTTGAAAATGAACATAAATCAATCGATGGTTAATGTATATAATCGGCTTCACGAAGTTCATGTATAATGGCAACAATCTCATTATCATTGGAAGTGTTACCTGCATCCTTGGAAGCTATTAACTCTCTAAGTCTTTCAACAATCTCGTTTACATCGTCCCAGTAAACGTACTCTATATCTTTATCATTATAGGTCATGATGTGATCAGGTAATCCTTTACCTACGATGTTAGTGGTAGTGTTTCGTCTTATAATAAATTGCTTTTTAATAATATTAATATACTTCCACCGCTGAGAACCTTTTAGTGTTCTATCTTTTTTCAAATGAACCCCCGTTCGTTCCAATAATATTTTGTATGTAGGTAAATCATCTTCGATATATTTGGGATGTTGGTAGAAAAGTAATTGGTAAAGACCTGGAGTAGCAGGTATTCTATCCCATCCTTTATCTCCTTCTACGAATATATCTCCATTTTTTGCGTCAAAGTTTATGCGTTTATTCCCCAGAGTCCACTGATCGTTTTCAGCATTATACTTTGGACCGTACAAATCATCGATTTGTGAGTTTTCGTTAAAGAAATCGATGACACATTGTCGACCCATTGTAGGATATTGTTCGATGTACTCGTTGACTGTTCGTGGTGAGAAATGTTCACTAGTATTCACTTGAGGTTCACCATCATCATCATCCGTAAATACTGATTCATTTTTCGGATCATAACTGTATAATTCTTCATCACTGATAAAATTGGGGACATGTTCTTTTTTCTCTTTAGATGATGGGGGCTGTGGTGGTGGTGGAGGTAGGGTTGCTGTAATCTGCTTGTTTGTCTTAGATGTATTCATAATATTTACGATATCTTTGAGTGGATTAGATATAGGTTTGAAAATTCTATTTAGTGTCTCATCATGCTCAGTTTTGTTCAGTTTAAAAGATAAATACTTTTTTCTAATCATTCGTTTCAGATCTGCAATTTTTCGTTTTCGCAAAGCGTCTGCATCAGATGACATCATAATGAAAAATGAATGGTTAAATAATTATTATATTTTTATATACATATCGAATCCTTTACGATATCTACCATCTTGTAAATCAAAGTCTTTAACAATAACCAAAGCGCCATATTTATCATTCCAGCATTAAGAGCACATTTTCTTGAATTGTTCAAATGACATGTCGGGGGAAACGTGTTCGTTGAAGGCATGTTTAAGGTTAATTTCACCCTGTTTAAACATTACAATCATATTGCAGTTATCAGGTATTAGCTGCTTTGGTATTTTCGAATAAGTCTGACATAGGTAGAAGACATCAATACTTCTGTGCCTACACATGGAAAAATATTCTTGAATTGTTTGTTGTTTGTCGCATGACACATCGTCAAAAATGAAAATCGAATTCGGTTTGGATTGTGTAGGACTTACAATTTCATCGTTTTCTTTAAACGGATAATATCCCACACCTTTTACACCAGTCAATACTTCTTCGAGCAGTTGGTATTTTGGTTGATATAGAGATTTAGAATAAACGTAGACATTTTTAAATTTTACACCATTTGGATTGAACAGCAATGATAGCACAATATTTGTTTTCCCACATCCGCTGGGGCCACAAATAATAGCACGAAACGAATCAGGTAATAAAAGTCCATGTTTTCGGCTACGTCTATCTTCCAAAACGCTATCGAAATTTTCAATCGGTAATGACTGCTCTTGTTTAACAATCTCCATCTTATGATACTTTTTCAAACAGTGCAGCTATAATTATAGGTTCCATCGTGAACAAATAGTCAGTCATGTTGATTCACGAAGGTGAAGGTGTGCTAAATTCACTCATAAACAATTTGCCTTTTGAGCTTCATTTTCCTGGCTACCAATACTGTGGACGTAAGTTTTACTATTTTTATTTTTTCACAATATTAAATCCTCTATTTATATAGCTGGAACGCGTCTGAAAAAACGGCTACTACGAGGAGATACAGGTGTCCACGCTCTCGACGCAGCTTGCAAAAATCACGATATCGCATACGCATCTAACAAGTCACTCACAGATCGTCATAAAGCTGATTTGGTACTAGAAAACGCCGCTTGGGAGCGAGTAAAGTCAAAAGACGCTAAATTAGGTGAAAAGGCAGCCGCCTGGCTCGTTACCACTGGAATGAAGGTCAAACGCAAGTTGGGAATGGGTATGAAGCCGAAGCGTCGTAGATCTTTTCATCGTGATGTTGTTATGAAGGTGAAGAAATCCATGAAAAAGGGATCTTCGCTGTCAGATACAGCGATGTTTGCATTGCGAGCAGCAAAATCTCTTATTCAAAAATTCGGAGGCCGAAAACATGTTCCAATACCTAGAATAATACCTGTAGCTAAATCTGGAGGATTTTTACCTCTAATACCTCTTTTCGCTGGACTTTCAGCTTTGGGAGCATTATCAGGCGGTGCTGCGGGAATTGCGAAAACTGTGATCGATGCAAAAATGCTCAAAAGAAATTGGAAGAAGATCATCGTTATAATAAAGCTATGGAGCCTATAGGTAAAGGATTGTATTTGCGAAAGAACGCTAAAGGTGGATATGGATTATTCTTGAAAAAAAACTACCATTGAAGCTACCCAATAGAGCATTATTCGACTATGAATTAATCAAGTTTGCCAAATTATTGAAAATAAAATATTTTCGAGATGTGTACATGCGCGATTCTCTACCGAAAAACGGACCTCGACGATGTGAATCAGCAATACTAAATTTGGATGTGTCTAAAAACTCAGGCACGCATTGGGTAGCATATAGGAAGATGAATGACTGCGTCGAATATTTCGATTCATTTGGTAATCTGAAGCCTCCGAGAGAACTTGTCACTTATCTTGCTGGCAGTAAAATATTTTACAATTACGAGCAATACCAAAATTACAATCAGATCAACTGTGGACATTTGTGTTTGCAATTCCTCTATAATGTTTGAAGCATGGTTGGTTGGCGAAACACAATTGTTGTCGTCTTTTACAAGTGCCGAATTGAGAACTATTCCTCTAAATTATTTGGTAGAGCGAGTTAAACCTTGGGATTTATTAGACAATTGGCATAAATTACCAAAAGAATATCAATCGAATTTCAACTTGCAAATTTGCTTGCCTTGTTTTGTGCATTACAATCGACCGGATCAACGTACTCATGTCGATGGTCCGGTTAGCTCACAACGCAACTGTCATGCCTGTAATTATTATTTGAAAAAATAAAATTGTTTTTTCTAATCTAGTAATATTATTTAAATACACCACTCCCATAAACATCACAGTCATGTCTCAACTGTTGAACTTAACGTCCACATCGAATGAATTCTCCTTCACTCCTCCCACACCGATAATATTGAAACCTGAAAAAGAATACTTTATTGGTGTGTTGGGGTTTCATTCGTATCATTCTATACCGAATATCGATGGTGAGAAATTTTATTTCTACAATAAAAATGATCGTAAGAAAGGACTCATCACCATTAACTTCCCGTCAGGATGTTACGAAATCACAGATATTGAAGCTTATCTCATCGATCAATTCAAATTGAAGACGGATACAACTGTGGCCGATATATCTTTGAAGCCCAACAACAACACTCTTCAGTGTGAAATTTACAGTCGACAGCACGCCATCGATTTTGAATACTCTGATAGTTTGAGTAAAATACTAGGATTTTCTCCAAAGATACTAGATCCTGGTAAAGTCCACCGTTCCGATCTACCTGTTAACATTTGTAAAATATCAACTTTACTATTCGATTGCAATATTGCTGAAGGATCGTTTGACGGAGATAAGCCTGCTCATACAATATTCAGTTTCCCAATTACAGTGGACCCTGGTTATGCAATCAACGAACGACCGAACAATCCGATTTACTTAGCTGTGAGCAGCACAAACGAAATCACCAACATTACCGTAAGAGTGTTGAATCAAGATCTCGAACCAGTAAATTTTCGAGGAGAAAAAAGCACGTTACTTTTACATCTATTGGAACGTTAATGGGTCTACTTATCAACAACGACTATTATAAAAGTCCCTCATCATCTACAACAAAATTAGTCTCTTGCAGATCGTTCAAAAGAACGAAGCTTCATCTAACTCCTGCAAATCGGGCGTTTCTCAAAGCAATCGGATTAAAGTTGAAGAAGAATGACACTAAAAAGAAAGTACGTGCGTTCTGATAGGACACCACCATCAACGAAAATATCTTCGATATTTGACCTTTACCACAATATGAAGAGTCGATAAGAAAAGAAGGTTTTCACACCTATGTTCCTTATATGAAATCATTCAATAACAGCGATTCTGTGGAATTTGACATACAACAAACTGACGCATTTTTTCTCATGTACGAAACTCAACTTGAAATTAAGGGAAAATTAGAAAATTGTGGCGGAGGAGGACATGTTAATCTAACGCCAAATTGCGGTGCATTCCTCTTCGATTCTTGTTCCTACATTCAAAGTGGAAAGGAAATAGAAATAGTACGAGATCCCGGTATTGTAACTACCGCAAG
Source organism: Galeruca laticollis (assembly GCA_963921935.1). Classification (NCBI taxonomy): domain Eukaryota; kingdom Metazoa; phylum Arthropoda; class Insecta; order Coleoptera; family Chrysomelidae; genus Galeruca; species Galeruca laticollis. The sequence goes on from OY998180.1 coordinate 49,869,972, forward strand.
AAGTTTGTTGTGTTATAATCCACAATCGAAAGAAATGGCTTTAGCTGGCTGGAATTATCCCAATAAACCGCTATTGAATGATGTTGATAAATCGTTTAGTTTGTTGATTCCTCTAAAACACATTTTCAATGTATTCAATGACTATACTAAAATCACATATGGAAAACAAACTTTTCGATTCATACGTTTTCGTCATGATAACGATGCTGTAATAGTAAATGAAGTAACAACAGGTACTACGACATCTAACACTACAATAAAGTTTGTTATAGATAGCATGGCATTGAAAGTTAAACACGTCTATCCTAACGATGAAATAAAATTACGTATGATGGAGCAAATAAAAAGTGATCGACCAATATTCATTCCGTTCAGGAAATGGGAACTTTGTGTATTGCCTACGTTAACGAAAGACGCCAAAAATGAGATTTGGTCAGTTAAAACGAGCTCGTCTGTCGAGAGACCTCGATATGTTATCGTATGCTTTCAAATAGATAGACGCAACAAGAAGACAAACGATCCTTCGCAATTCGATCACTTGAACACCAATAATGTAAGATTGGCTTTGAACGGAGATTTTTGGCCCACCGAACGATTAAAGATGGATTTCGGAAAAAACGACTATACTCTTGCCTATCATAATTACGCCTCATTCTATAGAAGCTATACCAATTCCAGCATAGTACATCCAACATTGGACAATGAAGCATTCAAAGATCGTGCTCTCTTTGTCATAGACTGTTCCAAACAGGAGGAGGGTATGAGGGCATCGACAGTTGATATAAAAGTGGAAATTGAAGTAGGTGTAGGATTTCCTGCAAATACTAGAGCATATTGTATAATTATACATGACTGTTTATTAGAGTATTACCCCCTAACGGAAATTATCAAAACGATCATATAATACCAGTGTTGAAATACACAGCGAGACAGTTACAAATAAACCACGATGAGAATAGCATTCATTGACATTCAAGGCTTCATTATCGAGGGTACATTCCATCCTAAGGAATTGTCCATCGAAGTCGGATATAAACATAGACACTACATATTTAAGCCGCCACAACCCTTTCATTTGCTAAGCAATCAAGATAAAATAACAAACAACTTTTTGGAACACCATATCCATGGAATCTAGTATTCTTCTGGCGATGTTGATTATTCAAAATTGGACGAGATTTTGAAAAGTACAATATCTAATGTCGATTGTATTTACGTTCGCGGTAATCAGAAATATGAATTTTTACAAAAGAAATGTGAAGAATATGGAATTTCTACGACAACTGTTGTTGATGTCTGCAAGTTTGATGGAACGTCCTCAGCCATGGAAAGTTTAAAAAAACATTCGAATGCTTGTCATGCCGATGGGGCTTTCAATTGTACACAAATTAATGTAGAACGATTACGATGTTGGTTTTTAAATGTAATACCATTGTAATTTTACTCAAATAAATAGAAAAAATTGATGAGTTGTTTTATTGAAACACATTGTATACTCATTTATGTCTATACTACATGAAGACCTAAACTTTCGTTTTACAATATTCAATATAATTTTCAATATTAAAATAAATACTGATGTTAAAATTATACATGTCATTGCAAAAACGTTATTAATTTCATCCTTGATGGCATCCTGTTGTTCCCGAACCTTCTGTATCCAAAACGTAAAAGTTCTTGTTGAATTTCTTAAGAAAAAATTGATGAGTTGTTTTATTGAAACACATTGTATACTCATTTATGTCTATATTACATGAAGACTTAAACTTTCGTTTTACAATATTCAATATAATTTTCAATATTAAAATAAATACTGATGTTAAAATTATACATGTCATTGCAAAAACATTATTAATTTCATCCTTGATGGCATCTTGTTGTTCCCGAATTGTATTATTCATCATATTGTAGCCGGTTCAATTCTGTGGATATTTTTTTGTAGGCGGCGATTTTTGAAGACGTTATCCTCCAAGCACATTCGCTCCAATTGCTTTATCAGTTTAATCTTATTTTCATAAATTGAAATATCTTTACTCAATTCTCGAACGCTTTTAGAAAATTCCTCCAATTTGCGCCTATACTCTTCCGATGACATTGTGATACAAACACTCAATTCTCTCATTCATTTATTATAAAAGAAATCATGCACATGCTTTCAAGACTTTCAAAATACCCCGTATAAAAAAAAGACATCAGTTAAATATGATTTTAAAAAAACTGCAACATAAAATCTATTTTTATTAATTCGATAGAAAACTAGATTCTGCTGTTTCATGAATAAACTCAGTTTAGATTTTATCGTAAATGACTAATACAATATCAAGTTGATATCATATATTTTTTAAAAGATACTAAAGTAATATTCCGTAATATGAAGTAATATTCCCTTATCATGACATTCCAATCTTATCATATTTTGAAACAAGTTCGCTATTGTCTGAATAAATGATTTGGTCTGCACGTGTTTGCTAGCTATAGAAATAACACATAAATATTACCTACTAAGCGAATTTAATATAATGCGAGATTTCATTGATTACAATATAAAAAACCTTCTATAAAATGATATGAATTCACACACATATCCGTTTTAAAAAAAGTTGGTTATCAATCTAATAACATTCCTTTGAGAATTTCAAAATATTGTACCAATGGTTAGATCCCCATCACTTATTGCTAAGTTGCAACGTCTAATGTGGTTGCTGTAATCTGTTTGTTTGTCTTAGATGTATTCATAATAATGCGAGATTTCATTTATTACAATATAAAAAACCTTCTATAAAATGATATGAATTCACACACATATCCGTTTAAAAAAAAAATGTTGGTTATCAATCTAATAACATTCCTTTGAGAATTTCAAAATATAGAACCCTTAAAAAATCAGCTAACTGCATAGCCCCTCCCCCTCGTAAGCACTACCCCTCATCTCTTACACACACACACACAATCCTCCATATATTTTCTTTCTTCTAATTACTTCTTGTATACATCCTTATTTACTTTTTACGCAACCCCCCGTAGACGCTACCCTTAAAAGCCTCTTCGCTTCTTCTAAATCACCCTCTACTTTATACACGTAAAAACATACACACTTATTTACTTTTTGCATAACCCCCGTTCTTGTATACACCCTTATTTACGTAATCCCCGTAGACGCTCCCCTCCCCCGTAGACGCTACCCTTAAAACCCTCTTCGCTTCTTCTAAATCACCCTCTACCTTATACACGTAAAAACAAACACACTTATTTTTTGCATAACCCCCGTTCTTGTATACACCCTTACTTGCGTAATCCCCGTAGACGCTACCCTTAAAAACCCCTTCGCTTCTTCTAAACCACCCTCTACCTTATACACGTAACAACATACACACTTATTTACTTTTTGCATAACCCCCGTAGACGCTACCGTCATTACTTGCTAACCATCTAGAGACTTCTTTTACTTCTTGTAAACCCTCTGGAAACTTCTTCCTATCGGTAACCACCCATAGGCCATCCGCCTGTTCATCCGATAAAGTGTCACAGAACATACGTGTATTATCTACTATAACCATATTTTTAGTTTTGACACTTCACTTTGACAAACACAAGCCGTATTCACACAAACCAATGTAAGATTGATTTTGTATATTTTCATTTTTAATGACTTAAAAGTTAATATACTAGGATATTTATAATATTTATTCACAATAAAGGCAATGTGTTGAAATTCATTGTCATTTATAATATTTTAAATTGTTTTATTCTATTTTGTTTATGTAAAACAGTCTTGTACTTCGCGCGACTGTAGAGACTCCATGCGCGGGTGGCGGCACAGAAACGTTGTGCCACTTGCCGCCTATGCATCAAACCGTCTCTTATATTATTTGTCTATTTGTGTTCACGATTCCTAAGCTAAACACGCTCCGGAATATAGTGTAACACTTCTGTTATTTTCAGTTGAAGCTTCCTATCGTTATTCTACGTAAGGTAGAGCTTGCCTGGTATATCGCAGAACGTATGCTTTGGTAGTATCGGTCAAGTTATTAGCGAAAAGGCGAAGGTGCTGCCCTCTCGGTGCTGGGTGCCCAACTCTGTCTAGTTTTGGCTCGTATAGAGTCCTGTTTTCTGATTATTTATCGGGGTTATTTTATGTTCAGATGACTGTGTCCTTACAGTATTGTAGATTTCAAGTATGTATTTTTATTTAATAAAAATGAATAATTTATAATTAATTTTGAATAATGTTTATATTATTGTCCTTAACAGTCAACTCACAATTGCAACTTCTTCCAGGTATTAGTGCAAAGATTATTAGTTTGAAATGCAGGCTAAATAGGAGAAAATAAGAAATTGACAGTACCATAAGTTCATCATTTCTGTATACTTTATTCTAATCTTAAACATTAACCAACATCTACAAAAAGTTGACACTTCTTTAAACAAAAAGTACATGTGTTTAAATAATCACTTTCTTCTTTTCTTCCGAAGAATCATTTTATTTGCTTAGGGTCCAAAGTACGCCACCGATTATCAAAAATATATAATTATAACATCTCATTGTTTTGTCAGTTATTTTTTTGATCATATTTATTAGGTATGTCGATTAGCTATTTTGGAAAAATAAAAGGAATGTCGAAAAACAGCCTTTGTTCAGTTTATACTGGATCGAGATTTACATTAAGAAATGTTTGTGAAAAAAAAATAAAGCAATACTTCCATTAAAATTTAGAATACCTTGTCTGTAAATAGAGAGCTAATCTAAAATATAATTTGAATAAATGTAAATAATACTTATTATACCTAATTGTTATTAAATAACCTTACAGAAAAACTTTCTTTTGCTAGGAATAAAACAATTTTGTTCATGTACACCTAAATAAAACTTATTATACCTAATTGTTATTAAATAAACTAAAAGAAAACCTTTCTTCTACTAGGAATTAAATAGTTTTGTACAAGGACACCTAAATATAACTTATTATACCTAATTGTTATTAAATAAACTTACAGAAAAACTGGCTTCTGCTAGGAATAAAACAATTTTGTTCATGTACACCTAAATAAAACTTATTATACCTAATTGTTATTAAATAAGGTAAAAGAAAACCTTTCTTCTGCTAGGAATTAAATAGATTTGTATATGTACACTCAAACAGATTAAAAACGTGGTACACCGCCTTCATTGACATAGTCTTCCTGCCACGGCAGCCATCCTTCTTTAGCAACAAAAAAGTCAGCCAGATGTCCCTATTGCTTTTTGTGATGTTTGTATAATTGTTTGAGCCCAATTTGCTCACTGATCTAAGTTTTGATCCTTCGAGTCTCCAACTCCCTTCGTGCAACCTTCCATTTTCATCAAAATAGTCAGTATATCCAGTTGGGCAATACTTCCGGTCTGATGGAGAAAGGTCATTTTCAGCACTTTGAATATAATTGTGCAGAACAATTGTAGCCTGCACAATTAATTCCGCAACCTCCACACTGGTATTTATGCCTACGTAGGAGCCAGATTTCTTTGGTGCAATTATATTGACATGTTTACCATCAACTGCTCCAATACAGTTGGGTAAGTTCCACCTAATTAAAAAGATGACTCCACAGCCTGGAAAATTTCTTGTGTAGGAGTGGGCAATTGGGTGGGTTGTAGTTTTTCCCACAAGACTCCGCATGCTTCTTTTATGATAATATGAGCTGTGGCTTTCCCTATCCTGTAGCCCCCAGGCGATTTCCTGCATAGAACATCCCTCGGCCAAGTAACTGGAAATATTAATAGATAAAATAAAGTTATTTTGCATATCTTAAAGAGTATCAACTTACTGCAAGGTTATGAGAAGTCGTTCAGCAGGACTGATATGTTGTTTCTTCATATCTTTCTTGAATGTCGCTGGATATCATTCTTAACAAATACTTGAACTGATTTTTGGTCATACACGAAAACTTAAAAAATTGTTCGTCACCAATATGCCACATATCTTTTAGTAACGTAGCAAAAATACCCTCTTCCTTCCATTTGTAATTAATAGGTCTAGTTTTCCACCTTCCTTGCAGCTAAATTACAGCCACCGCCGAAAGTGCAGCAAAACTCAAAAATAAATAAGACATAATGTTTTAAGCACCTCCTGACTAACTTTCATTTTTTGAAAATGTGTACAATGAAATGACGTTTGACCACTGGTTTGACGTTTGTTTTACTTATCAATGGCTGTAGGCTAACTTCATTTATATGAATCTTATTATGCTTATAACTGTGACTACTAAAATTGTATAAACGCCTTTTAGAATTGTGATTAAGTTTATAATTCTGACTCAGTGGGTTATCTGTGATTCTGACTATGTAAATGTTGTATAAACCCGCCTTTCAATGTTTAAACTATAACACTACTTGTAGAATTCGATAAAAGTTTACAATATCTCGGCTACTTCTGCTTCCACTCTGAACTATACAACAAAACGAAGGCATTTTTATATAAGCAAGAGCCACACAACCACTAAACACTTCCAATTATCACTTTTGTTTACAGAAACAATTTTACTTTGTACCACAGATCATATAACTACTATTACCAATATTTTTCCTTCAGCCACCATATTTGTTTTAATTTGACAGGACTCTGGACCAGTGATGCAGGCCTAGGGAATTTTCCCCTAGTTCTAGGGATTTATTGATGCAATAGGGAAAAAGGGAATTTCACCTAATATATAGGGAATTTTCAACTGCTTCGAACTAATCGACCTGCTATGCTCTCTGGATTTTGTGTGAACAGATCGAGTTAAATTACCTATATGAAAGTAAGTATGAGAAAACCACTGGAAAAAATATCCTGCTAGATCTGAACTCACGCGGTATTTGATAAGACAATACCATGAATGTATTTTTTGGACTTGATTTTTCGATTTCCTTTACTGTTTCTGCCTCGCAAATATTTCCAAATCTCGACATACTTGCTGTTAAATCCTGCTTTGACGTTTACAATTGTAGAAATGATGCGACGCTCAACTCTTGATAAACAAACGGTAAATGCTAGCGTTGCTACAGTATCGTGTAATTTATCCGACATTTTTATCCACTTGCATTTCTGTTCCTTCCTATTTACCCGATAGCAAATTACGATTTTTGTACTCACAAATGGAAATTATTATACATAAGTGGGATTGTGAATGTAATTTTGATCTAGAGAATTCTAGGGATTTTTCTACATAAAAATTGAGAATTTTCGACGAACTCCGTTGGCAACACTGCTCTGGACTGTAGAGTGTGCATCCACATGAGTACGCGATCACGGATCTGTTGTAATCACGTGACGACTACCAACCAATCAGAGTGCTGGATGGTTTTACGTACGTCCGTGAAGGTCATCACGGAGAGAAGATAGTAGAGAGTTGAAGTGATGTCATGAACGATAACGTAAACGTGTAAATTGACAGTTGCTCATGCGCAGTGAATAAATATTCACGTTAAGGTTTACGGACCTCCGTTAACGTACGTGCTCTCACGTAAGCGTCTAACGTTAATCGATGCTGTCCGAAGCCCTGCCGGAAATTTCCGATTCACTCTATTCTGTTATTTGGAAATTAGAACTTAGGTATACAATGCACATAACACCTCGATACAATGTAAAGGGATTGTCTTAGATGTGAAGGTTATCTATTATTTATTTATCAACATTTACTGAGGTATTACAAATAAGTTTATGTATTCTTATTTATCTGTATTTGAGAGTAAAATGGATAATTTCTCGAAATGTTAAATGCCAAGCTAAAATGTTCGCAGAAAATCAGAAAACAAAAAGTTAGGTTCGTTAATGTATGTAATCAAAATTTCACGTTAACGGTTGATGACTTCATCTGGTACTTCAACTCTGAATTTATACAGTAGAACGTAAACGTAATATTCTTGCGTTAACGTCTACGTACTACAATCACTTCAAGTCTCTAGTTAATTTCAACTTCAGTACGTGTTTTCTGTCCGTTTTGTTTACATTTTTTAGATTTCTTTTAGCGGCTTTGTTTTTGGGGTTTGGAACGTTTTTAGTTTGTGTTTTACGATGTCGGCTGAACAAACGCAGTTCAAATGCGGATATTGTGGCTTTGACTTAATCGTTGCCAGACAGTTTTCGTTTTCAGCCATTGGACTTAGCTCCAAGGAGTAAAAGAAAATTATTACTAATCATTCTTCAAAAAAAAATTAGCAGCCTCAGGCCTCATCCACATGGGTACGTGATCACGGACATCCTTATCCGTTACGCCATCCAAATAGAGCATCCGTTGTTACGTATCCATGACTTTCATCACCAATAATGTCATTTCCTTTTATTGTAGTTTGGTTTTGTGGACTATTTTTTTAAATCTTTTGAACATTTGATTTTCCGTATTTTATTAATATTTCTATGTAAATTGTTTATTTTCTGTCAGAATCTCGTTTATTTTGAAGAATGAATAGTAATAATTATCTTTTACTCCTTGGAGCTATGTCCAAGGGGTTGAAAAAGAAAACTGTTTGGCAACGATTAAGTCAAAGCCACTATATCCACATTTGAACTGCGTTTGTTCAGAGGACATCCTAAAACACAAACTAAGAACTTTCCAAGCCCCAAAAACAAAACCTCCAATATAAATTTAAAAAATGTAAACAAGACGGACAGAAAACACGTACTGAAGTTGAAATTAACCAACTTCTCTCCGTGATGACCTTCACGAACGTACGTAAAACCATCCCGCACTCTGATTGGTTGGTAGTAGTCACGTGGTTACAACGGATCCGTGATCACGTACTCATGTGGATGCACACTGAGTTCAAACGCAGTTCAAATGTGGATATTGTGGCTTTGACTTGATCGTTGCCACACATTTTTCTTTTTCAACCCCTTGCACATAGCCCCAAGGAGTAAAAGATAATTATTACTAGTCAATCTTCAAAAAAAACTAGATTCAGACAGAAAATAAACAATTTACATAGAAATATTGATAAAATACAGAAAATCAAATGTTCAAAAGATTTAAAAAAATAGTCCACAAAACCAAACTACAATAAAAGGAAATGACATTATTGGTGATGAAAGTCATGGATACGTAACAACGGATGCTCTATTTGGATGGCGTCAAATTCACGTATACGTTTAACGCATACGGATGTCCGTGATCACGTACCCATGTGGATGCAGCCGACTCTGGAGTGGCCTCTTATCCATCGATAAGAGAATATTATATACACCTCTTATCAAACTGAGTAATACCATTGTATAAGAATGATACGGTTGCCTCTTCCCAAGGTGGAGGGGAGAAATGAAGTGTCGATACTACGTCACAAAAGTACAGCGGCCAAGTTACAAGTTTATGAAGATTATGTCTTTTATATTTTGTAATTTATTGGAGGTTATTATGAATTTTTAGTGCAACAAAATATTTTAAATAAGGTAAACATTGGTCTATGGTATTGCCTCAAACACAATTTTTACACAATTTTAGAATGCCGGGTAGAGGCTGCAGTGTAGCCATTTATGGAAATAATTATACAAAAAAAGTCTGGAGTCTAGAGAATTCAATATCTAAACAATTATTTGAAAAACTAGCTATCTAACATCTATAAGAGAAAACGGGAAGTTGATATTGATGATGAATCTCGAAAAATTGTTAAAAAGATGAAAAAAATTTAAATTAATATAATCAATAAACCTATTATAATCTTAACAAAATAAATATATAGCATATAGAAAAATAAAATGATTTTTATTTCATAAAACAAATGTAAAATAATTCTCAGAGCAACCTTATTTATAATAAATTAATGTCATAATATTTATAATTTACATTACTTTTTGATGTGATATACTTTTTAGAAGTTCATTCATAATTTATATCTTTGTTATAGGTCTAATGATGGTCTTTGTGTACCGAAACTATAGTCACCATTTCATAAACAAAATTATCACACATTTATATTGGGAAGATTTTGAGTTTAATTTATATAGTGATGACAACTTACCTGTATTAGATAAAATGGATAATTGTATATATTTAACAAGTGGCTATTTTACGAAATGTTTTACAATGATTTCGTCTTCAAATAAATTTAGTCTCAGATTTATCTGTTTTTTCTAATTACTGATTTCAATGCAGAAATCACATTTTTACTTCATAATAATTATCAATAATTTGCTGAGTTTCTCTTTTTCCTCGGTATATTAGGATATAATCAATAAAGAAGCGGTTATTTTCACATAATATACCGAATAAAAGAGAAACTGAGTATTAGAGAGATATGAACCCTACAAGATAATTTGCTCTACGTGTTGAATGGCCAACGATTCAAATTCTGTACTGTCGTGACGTAAACTCGGGCTTGATTCTTATTGGTTAGTCTGTATAGGCAACCGTATAGTCTACAAACCGTGCCCTTGTATGACCTACCGACGAAATGGCCGCTCTTTCAAAGTCACGTTACTCAAAATGATCTACCAAAAAAATAAGTTAGATATAACTTACATATGAAACGAAATTTCAGGTTCTTTCTCTCTGCTAGAACTCTTACATTGCTAAGCACAACAATTAACCATCTTAACAAAATCAAAAGTCCACTTTAAAATCACTTTAATCGCAAAAAACTCTCTGGTGTTCCCTATAACGTTGCCCACCAAAAAATGGCGTCGGTTTTAAAATAGGTATTCAAACTGACTACACAGCTTCCATAGAGAGTTACGCGTCCCCTCTCTTTCCTAGGTTAAAATATTTCGGTTCAGATTTATCTCCCTACCTCTAGATGTAATAAACGAACGGTTCAGACTAGAAAGATTAATCAGAAGCAAATAACGAGCAAAAGGATTTACATCGGCCTCATCCGAGCGGAATTACCGAACGGTTCAGATTTATCTCCATACCTCTATATGTAATAAACGAACGACTCAGACAAAAAAGATTGATCAGACGCAAATAACGAACGCAGCAAATTTAAACACATTGTAGGGCAACATATAAAGTTCGAGTTGAGCATTGGAATGTATTCATTTCTTTTATGGAAGAAAATCCAGACGTGGCTACTGGACGATGCAACGGCATCACCAGTAGGGATGACTACAAAAAAAATGGGCAACGTTATGTAGCCAACTGAATGCTCTTGGTTTTGGGGCCAGAACCGTGCACAAATGGCAGAAAACGTGGACAGATTATAAATGTAATCTAAAAAAGGTAGCAGCTCTAAAAAGTAGCCATAATGCCACTGGTGGTGGACCACAATTGGATAATAAATTAACTGATATAGAAGAGCGAGTTCTCAGCCTTGTAGACAAAACAGCTTGGGAAGGAAGTGGTGTTGCCGAGCGTGGCCTTGGCACTTCTGGTACAAACAGAAAAGACTCTGATGAAACACCAAGCTGTTCATTTACCAATTTACAAATGGAACCAGAACGACAGGAAGTTAAGAGGCCCGTATGTTTTGAGGAGGACCTATTAGCCGACCACTCGTATTCTGTTCAATACACCCCCAAAAAAAGAAACCGAAAACTCAGGAGGAAAAATTTGCTGAAAAGTATGACGAAACTATAAAGTGTATGGAAGAAATAAAAAAAACTATTTCCGATGGATTTAATAAATTAAATGATACAGTGGCAGCTGGATTTGCATTTATATGTGAAGTTTTAAAAGAAAAAAATAGTTAATTGAAAATTGAAATAAAGTTTACCTTGTATTTCTGCGTTTTTATACCTACTAACATATGATTAATATTGGAGAGTTTTGAGAGGTTCTCAAATTATGTAGGCATCTTTTATATTTAGCTGGTTGGACAGGGCTTTGTCTTGGTAAGTATTCTGAGAGGTATAAAACCTCTGTGGATCAATTTTGTTCTGAACATCTGTCTGATCTGATAAGTTTGGTGGGTGGGGGAAAGACCCCACAGCACCCAGGCCTCATTAAGCACTTTGTGCATCCGCCTGTTGTTCTGAACATATATCTAATGAAAAAAAACGAACTAAAGCAGGTCAAGAGCTTCAAATACGTGGGTAAGTAGACTTGTAAGCATTAGATGTTTAAAATGTTGATTGCTTAGCACAGAGAAAGTTGTATAACTGTTCTAGCTCTCCCAAAACATTTTAAACAGAAGCAACTCTTTTTTTTGTTAATGTTGTTAGGCATTAACATACAATTTCAGATATATTTTGGTGTATTCTAGATAAATAAATCAATACTACATATGCGTTTAGATTTCCACAATAAATAATAGACGGTTTCATTACTTTATTTATTAATTATTTGCAAAGTATCTATTCACTAAATTGATTCTAACTTGTCTTCCTTCATTTAAGACATTCTCCTGAAAATGTTTATGACGGTTTATATTTTAATCATCATCTGCTACAATAGGCTCAACAAAATCTATGCCATTAGATATGCATAAATTGTGTAGCACAGCACAAATAAGTTTGCCCACAAACTGTGGATTGTACTTTGCAACTCTCTCTCTTAGAAGGCAACGGAAACGTGCTTTAAGGAGGCCGATACACCTTTCCACACAATTCCGGGCTCTTACATGGGTTGTATTATATCTAGATTCAGGTGAATCCTCAGCAGGATTCAAAAAATGAGTCATTAGGACAGGTTATAATAGGTAACTAGAATCATCAATGAGCCAAGTAGCTCGAACGCCATTATTATATAAATTCCACATAAACGTTTTCATATATGAATTACGCCATATAAATGCATCATGGGACGCTCCAGGATAATTAGCATTTAGAGAAAGGATCCTCAAATCAGCAGAAGCAACTATTTGTGTATTAATGGAATGGAATCCTTTCCGATTTATGAAGTTATGTTCTTCATGTGTTGGTTTTAGAATGGCCATTTGGGTTCCATCAATTGCACCTATAACACCAGGAAAATTGTAAGCATCCATAAATCTCCGCTTTTGCTCGTTTATCTCATTTGGTGTTTGTGGAAAACGAATATAAATTTCGCGTAATTTATTATCTATTGCTTCTGTTACTTCGTGAACGTATCTGCAAAACAATATAGTACATTGAAATTTGTAGTCAGCAAGTACTTTTTTAACATACCTATATGAATAGATGTCTGACTAAGCCCTAAATTTAAGCCTTCTCCAACTGCTCGCTGATAACAACCAGTCGCATGGAAACGAAGAGCTACTAATAATTTTTGACGAACAGAAACAGGATTATTGTACTTGGCTTCATTTATAATCGGTTGCAGCTCTTTTTCTAATCGATAGAATATTGCTTTATTTAAACGAAATAGTTCAATAAACCGTTCTTCCGATTAAGTTTCCAAACTAAACGAACTCCTAATGAATTTTCATTTATTCTTTAATTGATTATTCATATCGTTTCGATGCATTCTACGTAATATTTCATTAGCAATAGGTAACATGTTACAATTTAAAAAGAAAATAATGTATTGAAATAGGGTTAGAATGCAATTATTTGACAGCGATTTTAAGATTTTCTACGACGAGACTACGATACTGTGACGTCACAAAGTCGATATTAAATGAGAATCGCCAAAACTCGACGTGTCGAGTTTTCTATCGTGTCGACTTGTCGAGTCGATACGTGTCGAATTGAGGAATGACAATCCATGCCATGAACAGATAGTCCTCAAACGAACCGCCCGAACAGCTGCAAACCTCTAAGGTATATGAGAATCCTGAATCTTGGGTCCAAGGTATTTCCAGGAATAATTGGAAACAGGTATTCCAATGATGATGGGTATACGAAAGAGGTCTAAAATAATAATTCTGTATCATCTTTTGGGGGTTAAGGTAATTGTGATATCGGACACTTTAGAGGTATATGGAAACACTACCTTCCTACACTATGGTCTTTATTTGTAACAACTATTGTAATTATAAGAATACAATTTATGAGACATGTGTTTAAGTGTTTTATAACTTAGATCTTATATCTAGGTTAGTAACATATATGGTTCTGACATATGATAGTTGACTAGCCAAGGTTATCTACGTGCAGGGGTTGACTCAATACATTACATTCCCTTCCTCGCAAGTTACGAATTTACAAATTTAGACGATCAGGTGGCTTAATGACTCGTTGGGGTCTGGTACTTCCAAAACTTCCTGATTCCACTGTCTTTTCTTCTAGTTTCTTATTTTCCCTACTTATCTCATTCTCCTGCACCTCCAACACTTCCGATTTTTCCTTAAGACCGCTCTGAAAAGAATTTTTGTTTATTTCCCTTGCCTGTTCTAGATTGCCTTCATTGCCATTTTCAATGTCAACCAAATCTGGTGTATCCAACTCTATGCTAACATTATTATTTACAATATTAGACTGTTTTGCAAAATAATCGTTTGTAGACTCATAAAACTTACCAACTTGGACAATTTGATCAAGATGCCTTCGCCACTGTACATTTTGCTCAAGCATAGGTTTACAGAGATATGTTTAAAGCCCCAATTTTTTTACAACTACAGCTTTTGTCCAGGTTGGTTTGTTTGGGTTATAGCGATAGTCTCTAACATAAACAATCTCCCCCTCTTGTAAATTTATAAAACGATTACCTTGGTGGTACTTCATTTGTTTTTGTTTTGCTTTGTCAACAACTGATTTATTTAAAAAATCAAATCTAGTTTTAATTTTTCTCGAAAACATTAATTTTGAAGGAGTTTCATTAGTCACACAATGTGGAGTATTTCGGTAAGAAAATAGGTACTTACTATCAAGGTCGTTAATTCATCTGAAGCCGTTGTTGCATCTGCTAACATTTTATTTAAGGCTTGTTTAAATGACTTAACACTATTTTCAGCGGCTCCATTAGTTGAAGGATGATAAGGCACCGATGTTAAATGCACTATGCCATTATTTTTGCAGAATGTTTCAAATTCTGCGGACACAAAAGATAAGCCGTTACCGGAAACTATTACATTGGGTAACCCATATCGGGAAAAACATTCCCTTAATTTATTTAATGTAGTACGAGTATCTACTCTAAGCATCTCATATACTTCAGGCCACTTCGAAAATGCATCCGTAATTATTAAAAAAGATTTTCCTTTAAATGGACCTAAAAAATCAATATGTATGCGATCAAAAACGTATTTTCCCGTTTCAAATGGAATTAAGATTGATTTATTGGGAGTTTTCGAATGTGTCATGCACGCATTACAACTTTTTACATAGTTCTCAATGTCTGCATCTAAATTTGGCCACCAGAAGTATTGTCTAGCTAGAGCCTTCATTCGGACCACACCATTGTGTGAGCCATGTATTTCATCTAATAGTTGATTCCTAAATTTTGTAGGAATCAAAACCCTGTAACCCCACATCAATATGTTATTTTCTATACTTATTTCTAAATACCTCCTGGAGTATGGTTTTATTTCTTCAGTTACTACTTCGGCCCAGCCCTCCCTGGCATATAAAAAAACTTGACTCGAAATGGGGTCGTTCTAATCTCTTTTCTAATTAGATCCGCTGAAATTGGAATTTGATCAATTAAAAAATTTAAATAATTATAATCCCCTTCCATGCTCTCAGTTGAACTTACTGGCATTCTAGATAATCCATCTGCTCCCCCATTATCTGTCCCTCTAATAGATTGAAATGTGTAACTAAACCCACTCAAAAATAAGGCCCATCACTGCAATCGACCTGCTGCCATTTGTGGAATACCCTTGTTCTCCCTAAAGAGTGCCTTTAAGGGCAAGTGATCTGAGCACAAAATAAACCTGTTACCCATCAAGTATTGGTAAAACTTCCGCACTCCCCAATATATAGCCAAGGCCTCTTTTTGTTGTTGACTGAAGTTGAGCTGGCTCCATTTTTCTCTTTTCTATCCACTTGTGAATATTTGGGTTTGATGCTCAGTTTGTGGATTGGTGCATAAGATGTGACTATGGTGGCTTCTTTATTTAGTGCTACCTCTACTATATCATTTAAGTCTTTCGTATGATCTTCCTCCACTATTCTGTCCAAAATGGGGCCTTTGCTTAACCCCGATACGAACCGGTCTTTTAAAACTTCATTTAGTATGCTACCAAATTTGCAATCTATTGCTTTATTCTTTAATCTGACGTAGAAATTTTTTATGGATTCATTTTCAACTTGTTTTATTTCGTAAAAATTAATTCTTTCTTTAAACACAGATACTTTTTTGGAAAACTGCTTCCTTAATATTGTGCAAAGTTGTGTGTAAGTCTTTAACTTGGGTAACTGGGGATCACATAATCCTCGTAAAATCTCATAAGCCTGCTCTCCTACTATTGTTAATAAAACGGGTACTTTTTTATTTTCTTCTATATAGTTGGCTGCAAAATACTGCTCCATCCTTTCTTCGTAAACACACCAGTCATTCCCTATTCTGAATTCGTTTAACGACCCAATAGTGCCTCTCATGGTCGTAGCCGGATGCATGCTTGCGGTTTCGTCCTGATTGTTTTCACTCATATCAGGAAATTATTAACCATATCTCGTCGCCAATTGTGGTATCGGACACTTTAGAGGTATATGGAAACACTACCTTCCTACACTATGGTCTTTATTTGTAACAACTATTGTAATTATAAGAATGCAATTTATGAGACATGTGTTTAAGTGTTTTATAACTTAGATCTTATATCTAGGTTAGTAACATATATGGTTCTGACATATGATAGTTGACAAGCCAAGGTTAACTACGTGCAGGGGTTGACTCAATACATTACAGTAATAATAAAAATATATCCAATTTAAATAGGTAAATCAATTATTGTCTCAAGATATCTTATATTGATTTGTAGATTTTTATCTAGATAAATTTGACTACCTCAACAAGTTAATTTTATAATTGAAAATTGACACTATTAATATGACATACTAAGCATATCCTAATACCTAAAGCTCCTACGGGAAACTGAAGCTTTTTCAAGAAATAATACAGTTAGCGCAGTTACGATTTGAATTTCGAACGGTACGGATCGGTGTCTGAATTGTGTTTAAATCGAGAAATATCTTTTCGGAACTTAAAACTAAGAAATTATAAATATATGAGTAATCATCTGGGGGGAAAACCTCCTGACCCTGGGGGTGGAGAAAGATTAATTGGATTTGATAATCATGGCATTGCAGCAATGGAAATGGATCAAATAGATGAGATAAGTGGTAACGTACAAAACATTAAACTAAAAGTAAATTATCAAATCAATGCAAATGTAAGTTCTTTTTTCAGTAATTTAACACAAAATAACAAATTGAGTAATAAAATAAACAATATTTGGAAATTACGAATAAAAACAATCCGGTTTCAAATAATGATATAGTCGATAAAAACGAAGAAAAAAGTCTTGATAAAACGGAAAGACAACAATTTAAATATGAACAAATGAACTCAGGCCCATACATAGTATTAATTGAAAGTCAAAAAGCAGATAAACGACTCAGCTCAAAGAAAATTGGTGATTTGATATTACGTCAATGTCCAGAATTAGACAATAAAATTTAAAAAATTTATCAAGTGGGAAAAAAGCAGAGTGAAGATAACTTTCAATGATGGCAAAGTAGCAAATTATTTAGTGGAACACAGTAAATCTCAAATTTTCGTAAACAATAGAATAGAAGCATATATTCCGAAATTACTTCTTTACCGCCAATGTATTATTAGAAACATTGATCTGGAACACAGTGATGATTATTTAAAAACGAGAATTAAGGCTTATGACTGTCATTGTCAATTTTCGGTCAGTAATGTTAAACAATTAAATTGGAAATTTCTAGAAAACGGCGAGGTAAAATACGCTCCCACTAAAACTATCATAGTTAATTTCAGAGGTCAAAATTTGCCTAAATATGTTATTTTAAATAAAGTTGGGCTAGAAGCGATATTGTGTTACAATTGTTGTCAGTATGGACATACTGGGAAACAATGTCGAAGTAAACCTAGGTGTTATAGATGTCGACAGGAACATAAATCAGACCAATGTACAGGTTTTGACTAACAGGAATGCATACCAATGTGGAGGCAATCATTTCGCTGTTGACTTTGATAAATGTCCTGAGTTTAAAAGGCAAAAATATATTAGAAATTTAATGTCAGAAAAAAACATTACATATAAAGAAGCTAATGCCCTTGTTAAAAAAAATACATATGCTGAAACTCTGACAAATTCATACCAAACAGCTAGTAACCCGTCAAACCAATCACCTGTATTCCCTTCAACTTCAACACTTCCAAATACCTTATCATATCGACCACCTGTATTCCCTTCTTCTTACACACTTCCAAATACCTTATCATATATATCTACCTAACTCCAGTAATCAAAATAGAACATGCCTTACAAGTAATACTTCTAGAAAATATACCATTCTGAAAACACCAACAAAACGTATGAGATCTTCACCACCTAACCCGGTGTTAGAAGAACATAACAATATCATAAAACCAATATCAATAGTAACATTAGGTGGAATATTAAACAGTTTAAAGAATCAGAGTAATACAAATAATCAACATTTTGATAAGGATACCCAAGAGAAATTGGTCGATTCATTAATAGAATTGATAACGACAATACCACAGCATATGTGACAATACTATTAAACACAATAAACACACATCTCAGCTAAATCCGATAGAGTTAACTAAAGCTGTGAAAGATTGGCTCTTGTCAAGTTCCTTTCTAAAATTAGATAATAAAAATGAATTCTAAAATCATGCAGTGGAATTGTAGATCAGCAGTAGTAAGTAAAAATAATCTAGAATATATTCTTTTCCAAAACAAAAATATTATATCCTTACTGTCTGAAACTTGGTTCAAACCAAATGTGTATTATAATTTTCCAGGTTTCAATTGTCTTAGGGAAGATAGAACAGACGAGAAGGAGGGAGTTGCAATTATGATAAAAAATGATATTTGACGAGGCGTCAACCACCACCAAAAAATGTGTACACACCAAATTTACACCTTTGCCAGACATTCGCCACATTTGCTAGACATTTCTTAATGTTATCCATTTGCAATTATATTTGCTCCACAATTATTATTGTCTTAATATAATAGATAGTTCTCAGATAATAATTAAGTTCTCGCATGATAAGTAGGAATATTGGATCTGTAACACTAATAATAACTGTGAATAAATTTTCTGAATTTATTAACATTTTTATGAGGTACCTTATGTAGATTTTTTAATTTTTTTTTAGAATACATATAACTAACAAATTATCAATTATTATTATTGATGAATTTCTGTTACAATTTGAATACTTGACAGCTGTCAGGCTGCATCCACATGGGTACGTGATCATGGACATCGTATACGTGAATTTTACGCCATCCAAATAGAACATCCATTGTTACGTATCCATGACTGCCATCACCAATATTGTCATTACCTTTTATTGTTGTTTGGTTTTGTGGACTATTTTTTAATGTTTTGAACTTTTGATTTTCCGTATTCTATCAATATTTCTATGTAAATTGTTTATTTTCTGTCAGAATCTAGTTTTTTTTGAAGAATGACTAGTAATAATTATCTTTTACTCTTTGGAACCATGTCCAAGGGGTTGAAACAGAAAAATGTGTGGCAACGATCAAGTCAATGCCACAATATCCACATTTGAACTGCGTTTGTTCAGCAGACATCGTTAAACGCAAACTAAGAATATTCCAAACCCCAAAAACAAAACCGCCAAAATAAATTTAAAAAATGTATACAAAACGGACAGAAAACAAGTACTGAAGTAGAAATCTTCTCTCAGTGATGACCTCCACGGACGTACGTAAAACCATCCAGCACTTTTATTGGTTGGTAGTAGTCACGTGGTTACAACGGATCCGTGATCACGTACTCATGTGGATGCACACTTAGTCTGATTCAGGACATCATTTTTTTCAGTTACTACATATTTAGGTATTTTTAAAATTAAAGCTAAGTAACAGTTTAGTGAAACACAGTATCAGGTTTAAGCTGTGGTTAAAGTATTAATAAAATGTTGGATAAAATAACAAAACAGTTTGTAAATTAATAGTTCAACTTATTGTTGATGTTAAAACATATAGGTACCTTTGATTTTTTTTTCAGTAAAAGCACTTTATATAAGAAATACATTTATAAAAAAAATTTGTAATGTAATTCTTATGTAAAGTACTTTTACTGAAAAAATAAATAAATGAAAGGCGGTTTCCATTTAAAAAAACATTGTTTATAACTCTGTTTATAACTTTATCTCAGAATTGTAAACAATTTTTTTTGAAGCAAAGACCACCACTAAGAAACAATTTTATTGTCATTCAAGATACAGAAATTAGTTTTTTTTAAACTTGACAGTTTTCCCATAATTCTCTTGGTTCCATACTTTTGGACAACCCGGTATATTGTATGTAAGACGACAAACTACCGTTGCACGCGCTGCTGAGACGGTAACAGCCTTTCAGCGGTTCAACTAAAACGTTGCGATGAAATGGTATGAAAGCATTTGGCCACTAGATCTCGACCGATCTTGACTAATGAACGGTCCATGCGTTAGTGGTAGTACAGCATCTCAAATAATTCTAACGCTGGACATAATGCTGCACAACACTAACCTTCCTCAAAGCATTGTACTCTCCCAAGCACGCACAGTAACTTGGAGATTAAATAACTATTGTATCACATCACTTCTAATAATAATTATAACACTACACTTTTCCTCGACTTTTCCATATGCCAGAAGAAGAATGTCGTTATTGCGTGTTTGTCAAAATTGTCAAATTATCAATCAATAGGAGACGTTCACAGTTGACAGATCGCGACTGATTGGAAAACCAACACAACGTGTTTTTGTAGAAATTACCGGTACAGGCGGTAAAGAGTGGAACAGTGTTCCGTTCTTTGCATATTTTTGACGTTATTTCGTGAAATAAAATTTAATTTATTAGATTTATTATAATTTAGATCAAAATAGAGCACAAAATTAGAGGAGTCGCTGTTAGTGAGGTTAGTTTTGATATTTTTCTTCTACCATTGAAAAACGTTAGGTATTTGCGAGGATATTTGTAAAGATTTTTGTGAGTTAATAAACAATAGTTGTGGTTTGTTTTCTTGTAGATGAATATAGTAAGGCAATGCTCGTTGCAACTTAGAAATTTTCGTTTTGTTGGTCCTCCAAACAGTACACGATCTGTCAACTATGCACATAACCCTTTACTGTTCAAATTATGTCTTTCGGTTTTATTAATAATTTGCACTAGATATTTTTGTGTTGGCTTTTACACTTATTCTGGGATAACCTAATTTTCATTTTCCATAAAATTACTTCACGAGAAAAAGTAATGTTTATCTTTTTAAATCATGAAAGAAAAGAAAAGTATTAAAAAATTGTTTTCAAATGATTAATGTATGACAAATATGAAGAACGCGAGAAGGTCCTTTTTGTTCTAAAAGATTTTTTTGAAAAGGTGTTAGGCATTATGAATTTTGAGATCATTTGAGATGTCCCTAATTTGCGTTCAAAGTTTCAAAGAAATTATAGTTCAGTAGCGAGTTCAATAGTTTCTAAGATTAAGTGTCTAATAAAATTTCCATCAGACAGACGGCAGCGAGACGGAAGGTATCTGAATCTAAATCTGAAACAATAGCTTGTAATTTTATTTTGCAAAATTTTATAAAATGCTTCATTCTGTGTGTCAATTATTTACATTTGCCAGACATGTAGTATATTTCCAAGATAGTTTTCACATTCCCCAAACATGTTTTACATTTGCCAAGCACTCACCACTTGCCACATTTAGCAGACATTCGCCACATTTGCTAGACATTGTACACCACATTTGCCAGGTGGTTAACCCCTCGATATTTTATATGATGACATTCCATTACCTACATTCCAAAATATTCAAATTAAGTGTGCATGTGTCAAACTGGGTCATATAAAGAAACTCTATCTAGTATCTCTATATATCAAACCATGTATAATTGGTGGGGACTTTAACGCACATAATCCATTCTGGGGATCTGAGGCTAAAAACAGGAAGAAACTTACTACAAGCAAGTATTGAAGCAAATTTAGTCATATTGAATACAGGAGAACCAACATTACTAACAAGACCAGAACAGAGAAAAAGTGCAATAGCTATTACTATATGCTCACAGGATATCAACCAATTATTTGAATGGAAAGTAATAGAAGACCCACATGGATCGGACCATCTGCCTATCCTCATGACGTGTAATGCTGCAAATACTGTGCTACCAATGAAGACACATAAAATTTGGAACTTAAAAAAAAAGCAGATTGGGATAAATATAGTCAATACCTAAATATGAAATACAAGAAAGATTCTCAAGACACTTACGTCAAATTACTAGCCGACATCAACCAAGCAGCAAACCTGGCTATCCCCAAAATTCAGCAAGCCAAACCACATTCTTCAAGAGAATGCAACCCATGGTGGACGGAAGAATGCAACATTGAGGTGAAGAAGAGAAAAGAATTATACAAAAATTACAAAGTCAATCCCAACTTATCAAACCTCATTAAATATCAAGAAAAAGGTGCAACAGTTAAAATATTAATGAGTATTGCATCAGCTTAAACAAAAAGATACCGATGAAAGAGGTCCAAGCTGAATAAATATAAAAATAGAAAGCAATAAAACGCATTCCAATCAAAATGGGGAGAATGGACATATCATTTTCATAATAATATCTCTCCATACTGGGTAAATGAAGAACCTTACTCCATGCATATACCAACAAAAGCCCATACACTAATCAGACCATTCTCAATGTTCATACTGCAGATTGTCACGAAGAAGAATAACAATACAACACCAGGAATCGATAGCATACACTATCAAATGATCTCAGAACTTCCAGAAGGGGCAAAAAGACGAATGTTGAACGTCTCTCCTATGTCAGAAGATTGGCAGAAATATCTTATCCCAATTCTGAAACCAGGGAAACAAAAAAATTTACCCGAGTCGTATCGACCAATCTCTCTATGATCATGTATTATGAAAACATATGAAAGGCTAATTAAAAACAGGTTAGAGCACTGGCTGGAAAAAAACACAAAAATCCTCAACATTCAATACGGCTTTAGAAGTGGAAGATCTACTCAAGAATTAACATCAAAACTAACTGCGATCTCAAATTGGCACTGGCAGACAACAGATCAGTATCAGCTTTATTTATTGATATTAAAGGAGGATATGAAGCAGTAAATTATAATATATTAGCAAACAAACTAGATTACTTAGGTATTCTTGAGAACCTAATTTTCAACATACTAAGACTATACTGTAATAGACAAATTATGATACAAATGAGAGGAGAAAGAATTACACCAAGATGTACATCCATTGGTCTTCCTCAGGGTAGTATAGTAAGTCCTATTCTTTTTTCTAAATGTACATCAGATAATTTGGAATCACACACAAAACTAATTCAATTCGCAGACGATATATGTTTATACATTGAAAATAAAGTAGTCGACTACACAATAAGAGATCTTAATATGTCCACTCATAAAATATCAGATTGGTTCGACTGTAATGGCTTGATTGTATCTCAACAAAAATCAACTTTATGTACATTCACAAGACAACGATATCAACATAATAATAAAGCCAAGATAGGTTCATTTGACGTATCATATAAATAATCAATAAAATATCTTGAAACAGTAAATTGTCTTGGTTAGATCATATCAATCGTCTAATAAAAAATGTGAAAATGCTATAAATGTAATAAGGACCTTTTGTCACACTAAATGGGGAGCGGATCCAAATATAACTCTAATATTTTATAGAACACTAATTCGTTCAGTATTAGACTATGGCTGTACACTATATGGAAATGGCAGCGAGAGCCAGTTAAAGAAAGTGGAAACGATAAAAAACAAATGCCTACGCGTAAGCTTAGGGATGTTGCAAAGTATTCCCATTTCAATACTAGAAGTTGAGGCAGCAGAACCTCCATTAGTTTTAAGAAGAGAATATCTTATGGAAAAACTCATATTGAGAATGATGTCAAAAAATAGGATAGTAGAAGCTCACAAACTAAACCAAAACATGAATAAACGATATTGGCGAAAGAAAAGGCAACCCCTTGCTGCTGCAAGTTTCCATTGCCTACGGGAATTTCAGCCGAACATATATCAACACGATATACTACCTTGTTACAACAGCAAATATGAACTGTGTGAACTGCAAATTCCAGTATACCTACTACCTAGGTGCCAAACTTTTATCTTCAATAACAAAACGAATACCCAATTTTCGAATTTATTTACACAGATGGATCTAAAATGGAAGAAAACACCGGATGTGCTTTTTATCACGTAAATGAAAATGTCTCCAGATTATTTAAACTTCCACATCAGTCTATACATCATAGCAATTTTAGAGGCAATCAAATATATAAGAAAACATCAAAAAGTGCAATGGGTGATACAGATGGATAGTAAAATATCTGCAGATACCCTTAAAAATATCAAGCCCGTAGCTTCCACATCCTCAATTATTGTCAATATATTAGAATAAATCCAATCATGTTTTGACAGAAATAAGAACACTATATTTTTATGGATTAAAGGTCATAATAGGCTGCAATATAATGAAAAGGTCGACAAAATGGCAAAACAAGTCACAGAAGAAGGAGAAGAAAAGAATATAAAGATCCCAATCTCAGATTTATACTCCACATTAAAGAATAAGCAGATGCAGAAGTGGCAAGAAAAGTATTCAGGGGAGAGGAAAGATGAACATTTTCAGAAAATACAAGCGCAAGTATATAGAAAGCCCTGGTGTAAAGATAACTCAAACAAACATTTTATAAAACCAATTAACAGAATCCGGTCTGGACATGGCTTATACCCGGAATATAAACACAAAACAGGATTAGAGAACTCTCCGAACTGCGAATGTGGAGAAATAGGTTCATTAAATTACGTGATATGGGAATGTCAGCTGCTTGAAAGTCAAAACCAAGAGTTCATGAAGGAACTTTTAACAGTTAGAGCCAAGTTACCCACCAATTTAGATACCTTAATGTATACAAATAATATTAATATTAATTTATTATATTGTATATAAACATTTGAAAAAATCAAAAGAGAAATATGAGATGGAAAAAAGAATAGATAAATAAAAAACCAAAAAAAAGCAGAAAAAAAAGAAAATATATTCATAATAAAACAAACAAATGAACTAACAACAATTTTCGTAAACAAATGTCGCGAAAAAGAACTAATGTAAATGACTAACTAAAACTGCAATTGCAAATCAATAATACAACTAACCAGATGTTTTACAGAGAACTTGGAATAATGGTTTAAGAAAAAAAATATAACAATATATTAAAGAAAAACAAATCTTGGTTTGAGCTGGCTTATTGGTGGCAAACCGGGGCCAATAAAAAGATAGAAAACAACAACAACAATACAGTTAGCTTATTGGAATCTACTGGAAAGTAGGACTTTCACTTGGAGCTAGTTAATAAGTTTGAATCATTATTGAAATTTCTTTGCTTCAATATGATGAACAAGTATTACCTGTGGCACTGATTTTACTAAAAGGGTATATTGAATTTGTCTGCAAAAGCTGCAATTGAAGATCAGTGGATCTTTTGACCAGTTCGATATGAATGTGGTTTGCGTTGTTCGAATCTTCAGTCTATAGAGTATATGTTAAGTATAGTGAATTATTTCATTTTATAACTAGGTACAAAGATATTGGAAGTACATACCTTTCGATGTCGGGTGATCTCAAGGTGGATTGAATTTCCAGTTGCTACAATTAAATTTCGGCAAATATTTAATTTTTATCCCCTTCAGAATTCTTATAGGTACCTCTAGCACCAATGTAATGCTTAAATTTACTTGCAGAAATTCGTAAAATGCGGCAATCGTTTTACTCCATCCACATGGATAGCAAAAAGCAACATATTATTTTCTGTAAACAGAAAATTCCCACCTAAATCTCGAAGATTCTATTATTGGTTGGCCAAACTGATTTCAAATATTGGTTTAGCAGTCATTTATGCTTATGGGATTTAGGAACATGAAGGTATTGATTTCTGAAGACAATAAAGACAATTGATAGGTACTGGTTAATTATAACCTGTTATCAAAGTAAACAATGCATTTTATATACATTTTAGTTTGAGAATTTGTTTTTATTTCAGTTAAAAAATCTTTTTACTGTTGTGGTTGGCTTTTAGTTTTAGTTAGTTATAAATACATCTGGTCCTAACAAAATATACCTGGTAAGATTGTATTTTTTGTTTCTTAAAAGGTTCATGAAAAGATTATAATACCTAATGCTGGTGTTTTTGGTACACTAGCCTGATCCGTAACCTTCTGAGGATTCATCTAAATCAACTTGTGACAAGGCGATAATTGTCCCAATTTTGAAAAAAGGAAAAGATCCTTTAATTCTCTCTAATTATAGGCCCATAAGTCTCACATGCAGCATGGGAAAGATTCTGGAAAAAAAGGTGAACAATATGTACGTCTGGTTTCTTGAATCATAGGGACATTGAGATTGCCACCAGGCAGGATTCTGAAAGCATTGATCCACTCATATATCTCGAACATACCATACAAGAATCTTTCGGGAAACGCGAACAGTCGCTGTGTTTTTTTACCTAGAAAAGTCTTACGATATGACATGGCGCTATGGCATTATGAGAAAACTCTATAACTGGGGACTTCGGGGTAACTGACCTCTGTTTATAACTTCCTTCCTATCTGAAAGAACTTTCAAGGTGGGGGTTGGCGACACTGTGTCCTCGCTCAAACTCCTTGAAAATGGAACATTCTTTACTATCGCAGTCAACCACATAGCTACCTCGGTCGACCCGACAGTTGAAACCCTCTCTCTGAAGAGAAAGAAAGCGAGGAAACGCAACTAAGCGAAACAAATGCACCGCAGAAAGAATCAAAACCACCGTCCATATACATATATGTTGTTAAGGACTACAAGAGGATGATCAATAGCCTATCTGCAGTAACGAAGGAAGAAACATATTTTACCAAAGCCCTACCGAATGAAACCGTAAAGATTCTAGCACTTACAATAGAAACATACAGAATATTAGTAAAGCACCTCAAACAAGAAAACATAATTTACCACATCTATCAAGTTAAGGAAGCACGGGCGTACAGAATAGTAATACGGCATCTACACCACTCTATACCACGCAACGATATAAAAGCCGAATTAGGAAAACCAGGACACATAGTTCGCAACGTAATGAATGTCAGGCACATAGTAAAGAACATCTGTCACTATTGTTCATTGACCTTGAACCTCAGAAAAATAACAAGGACATATACAACCTAGAGTTTCTATGTAACACTAAGATAACTGCGGAAGCACCAAAAAAATCATACAGTAGTCCAATGCTCGAGATGCCAAGCATACGGCCACTCCAAAACTTACTTCACAATACCGTACTGCTGCGTAATGTGCGGATTGTCAGATGATTCAAAAATATGGAAAAAGCCCAGAAACATCCCTGCAAAATGTGCATTACATAACGAAGGCCACCGTGCGAACTACAAAGGATGTAATGTCTACAAAGAGCTAGTAGCATCTAGAAACAGAACTGCCCGAGGATATATCACCAACAAAACGCGCACCACAATCCCGACCCTGTTGAACGCACATATAGAAGTCCAAACCCTCAGGGTCGTACCCCCAGGCAACCCAACACAATAACCCTGTAAACAGCACTTCAAAACTAGAACGCCAGCTAAGAATATTTCTAAATGAACTTAAAAACATGTTCTCCCAGCTAATTGGCCAAAACAGTACCATGCTGAATCTATTAACCACTGTCATAAGTAAACTAAAGTCATGATTATACTCCGAATAGCTACTTGGAATGCCAACGGACTGCTAAATCACAAGCAGGAACTAATAATATTCTTAGATGTAAATAAGATCGGCATTTTGTTGGTATCAGAAACGCATTTTACGAATCAAACGGTATTTAAAATACCGAAATACCTCACTTATAACACACCTCATCCAGATGGCACCGTCCATGGGGGATCAGCAGTTCCAATTCGCAAGTCCATTCCCCATCATTTACTACAAAAGTTTCAAACAGACAAAATTCAAGCAACAATAATTATAGAAAAAACAACTGTACCTTGGAACCTCACTGTTACAACCACCTACAGTCCACCACGCCACACGATATCAACTGACGAATATAGAGACTTCTTCCAACGTCTTGGCAACCGCTTTATCGCAGGAGACGACTGGAACGCCAAGCACATTCACTGGGGATTCAGACTCATTACAACGAAAGGACACAACCTGCTAAGAGCCATGACAGACAACAACCTTTCCAATGGAGTCCCTACTTAATGGCCGAGCGACCCAAGGAAGTTACATGATCTCCTGGACTTCTTCATAACAAAAGAAATTTCAAGACATAATTGTACTATCGAATCCTACTATGATCGTAGCTCAAACCATACTCCAGTAATCTCAAATATAAGCACTACAATAATCAAAAAGTCACTTTCTCCAAAGCTGAGCACCAAAAGCACAAACTGGACTCTCTTTCGCTCCTACCTGGATGAGCACTTAAACTTTAACCTGAGACTAAAATCCCCGGAGGATATTTTATGAAGCTGCCCAATACTTCACAAAAATTATTCAAGAAGCAGCCTGGAAGTCCACCCCGCAGTACAACAAGCCAGCTAATTCAACCACAAATGTGCCACTACATATTCGCCAACTCAATGCAGAGAAAATACGAGCACGAAAAATTTGGCAAAGATCCAGAAACCTACTTAATCAACATGTTTACAACAGATTAAGTAGGGAACTAAAAACAACTCTCAGAGAAACAAAACAACTCGTTTGAATATTACCTAAGCAACCTCTCGATACATGACCAAACATTATGGAAGGCAACAAAAGACCACAAATAGCTGTACCACCCATCCGCAAACCAAACGGGGAGTGGGCCAGATCGGATGAAGATAAAACCGAAGTATTCGCTGAACACCTGAGCACAGTGTTTAAAAATGAATCGAAAGATGAAGACCAAGAAATAGAACATTCCATTAACGCTCATTGCCAAATGTCACTTCCCATAAAATCCTTCTCTCTAATTGAAGTAAAGGAAGAAATAGATTCATTAAATAATTGTACAGCTCCTGGGCATGATGTAATCAACGGGCATATATTGAAACAACTCCCGCGAAAAGCCTTTGTTCTCCTAAAAACTATATTTAACCGTATCTTAAGCTTTGCTTATTTCCCAACCATTTGGAAATACGCTGAGATTATAATGGTACAGAAACCAGGGAAACCCCCACACGAGTCCTCGTCCTATAAACCTATCACCCTGCTACTTACATTGAGCAAAGTACTTGAGCGATTTCTTTTAAAAAGAATGTATATGGATCACGAATTCCTAGAGTTACTGCCTAATCACCAGTTCGGATTCCGAGAATATCATTCCACCACACAGCAAGTCCTCAGGCTAATTAATGAAATATCAAAAGCACTAAAAGATAAGAAATACTGCAATGCCGTATTTCTCGATATAGCACAGGCCTTTGACAAGGTATGGCACAGAAGCATACTCTTCAAATTTAAAAACAGTCTAACAAGTAATTATTACCTTCTTCTTAAATCCTACTTATCAAATAGACACTTCTCGGTTAAATACTCTGACCAACAATCCGATTTCTATCCCATCAAATGCGTTCCCCAGGGCAACGTCCTGGGCACACTGCTTTTCTTGATATACTCATCAGATATACCAGAAACCAACAACACCAAAATAGCCTCATTCGCTGATGACGTAGCCATACTAGCCACAAGCAACGTAGTAGCCCCTGAAAACTTGCAAAAATCATCTTGACCTACTTAACGAATGGTATACCAAGTGGCGAACTAAAATCAACAACAACAAACCAGTTCAAGTCACCTTCACGATGCGCCAGAATGTTTGCCCACCAGTAACTATGAACAATACATGAATACCTGTGGCTACAGAAAAGAAATACCTTGGCCTCCATCTTGACCAGAGACTCACCTGGGAAAAAGCATATCGAGACTAAGAGAAGTCAACTAGACATCAAGTTTCGTCAAATGTATTGGCTCATGGGACGAAAATCGAAACTCTCAATAGCCAAGAAATTACTCATCTATGAAGCTATTCTTAAACCTATATGACTATACGGTATCCAACTTTGGGGATGTGTCAAATCAACATCGATTAACATAATCCAAAGGTTCCAATCTAAGACACTAAGAGCCATAGCAGATGCTCCCAGGTTTGTTAGCATTCACACCTTCCACACTGACCTGAACATCTCCCATGCTAGAAACGAGATTCTAACCATGACAGAATCATATAGCCAGCAAATAGAAAATCACGACAATTAACTAATAGCAGAACTACTCACCACCGGTCCAGATACGAGATGACTACATAGAACCTAGCCCCATGATCTAATACAACATTGAAAAACGTTGTCAATAAGGAGTAGCATCTATGGATGCTCCCCGTTCAAGCCCAAAGAAATCCAATACTGATAATGTTGATTGTAAATATGCAAATATCAATAAAAAAATCTTGGTAGATATACATCTGTATTTCAGGCAGAAACAATTGCTGCTATAGCCTGTATTGACGAAAACATCAAGTGAGGTTATACTAGTCAAAGAATAAAAATACATACTGACATCCAGGCTCTGCTGAAAGCTATCAGTAATCCAACTACAAAGTCTAGACTGGTTAAAAACTGTAAAGAGTTCCTCAACAAGCTGGCAAGAGACAACGCAGTGTCTGTTGTATGGGTGCCGGGGCATGAAGACATTGCAGGTAATGAACTGGAGGACCAGCTAGCTAAACAAGGCTCTAAAGGAGACTTCATAGGGCCGGAACCATTCTGTGGAATCACAAAGGGTTACATAAGAGGGGAAATCCGGAACTGGCTAGACAAGGAATGCCAAATCAAATAGAGGTTGACAGAAGGTCACCTGCACACAGAAAGCTTACTGTTAAATGTAAACAATCAACTCTCAATCAGTTTATTGAAACTGAGCAAGAAACATTTGAAAATAGTTACAGATATGGTTATTGTACAATGTACCCCAAGAAAACATTTATACACCAGTTGATGTATCCAGCACATGACTTCACCTTATGTAACGAGGCTATCAGTGTTCACCCCAACATTTTTTCTCTAATACTCTACTTGAAAAAAATTTCATAAAACTGAATGAAAAAATGGATTCTCCTATTAGAACGGAAATTTTTTCCATACATTTACTGTAAACCAAAATTTTTCGGTCAGAACTACAAATTGTTTGAAAATTTCTTAACACGCTTCCATAAAAAATTCTATAATTACGAAACTATGTTATATATGGATTCCTTTCTTACGCCATTCGATAGTGGAAAGATGCATCTCAATTACTTGCCATATTTGAATTCTTACATTTTATATTTGTAGACTGTATTTAAGCTGGAGTAGAAATTTTTGTAAAAAATTACCTTAAATTTTTTTTAATATCTACGTATATGCAATGCATAGACAGAAATTGGTGAAAATCGAAATAAGTGTTCATACTATTATAAAAAAAATGCAGCAACTTCCCATCGATAATGCAAACCGAGGTATAAAACATCAAAGTTCAACTATTTTTTTTTAAATTCCGATTCCGATTGAAAATTCCAAAAAAAAATTTGATTCCGATGAAATTTTGCATAGGGGGGGGGGGGTTTGATACGAGGATTCTAATAAATTTGTCAGTTGTTCGTAGATAAAATTATTTCGGGTGGAAAATTGACAAAAATTTATGAAAATAGGATTTTCCGGAAAACTGTACATCAGATTTTGTTCATTTACGAACTTAACCTCAGTTTTAACATTCTAAACCTACATATGAAATTTCATTTCAAAATTTTGTCGCGTTTTTGAGTTATCGTGTTAACAGACAGACCGACCAACATTTTTTAAAAATAGGTTTTTTCGATTCGGAAACACGTGAAACGAGTAGATTCACTCGAATCTCGAAAGTCAAAATCAATCCATTACAATACTTCCCTTATATGTATTACATATACTATACATATGGTGAAGTAAAAATGGGAAAAGTCAGTGAACCTATCTGTAGGAAATGCGAACCGGATGAAACACCTATCCATATACTCTGCTTATGTAAGAACTTACAAGGATTCAGGCAGAAGGATTTTGAAAGGAAATAATACAACCATCAGAACTACTCAAAATCCCCCCAAATGAGCTAGTGGCCTATATCGAGGACACGAAACTTTTGGAGTGGAAGTAGACATTAATGGGAATGGTACAATGACTTAGGTCAAGTGCCCGGGCTGTTGAGCACAACCCAAACGAATGAATGAAAAAATGAGGTATGGCAACACTAAATCAAAAAACCATCATCTGTGACTCTCTCAGCGTCTTTGAATCAATTTCGAACCCTTTTTCAGGTGATCCACTAATCAAAACAATATTATTTTCAATACATCACCTCCAAAATATCGGTAAATATGTTAAATTCATTTGGGCATCAAGCCATGCTGGAATAATAGGCAACGAAAACGCGGATACAGCAGTTCGTGACGCTGCTGAGAAAAAGACAGTCGAAGTAATGGTTTTGAGGGCAGAGGACGTCAAACGGGAGTATCCATTGAAAGGAATGTGGCAGTATGAATGGAATCAAGTGTACAACAGCCTAAAGGCAATTAAACCCTCTGGTGGGCGCCTTGCCGACCACCAGAGATTTTGCCCAGGGCTGACAGAGTGAAGATTCGGGCATACAGCATTAACGCATTCGTTTCTTCTAGAATAGAAAAGATCCCCGATATGTTTCCATCGCGGTGAATTAATCACAGTATTACATATCATATGTGTGTGTGTGTGTGTCCAAGATATGGAAATATGCGGCAGATTTTCAACATATCTGAACATCTCGCAGAAAATTTCGCGAACGCCTACAAAATTCAAATTTTATTAAAATATCTAAAATCAATTAACCTAGCTATAAAATCTAAGATGTTTATAAAACTCTTTTGCAACTGAAAACGAGTTTTCTATTGTTCAAATTCTGGGGCTAATGATTCACAGAAATCGATGCACCTAAATTGCATAAAAAAAATTCCAGTAGTGTTCAACTCATACAAAAAAATAATAATCGAAACATACCATCACATTTAAACAGACAACCACCATGCTTATGGTACTTACACTGTATAAATAGATATTCGTAAAAATTTAACTGAAATATTTTTTTAGTTTTTTAATTATTTTAAATGAACATTGGAAAATATCTCAGAACCTTTGCGCAGCTCATTATAGAGTTTGTTTGTTTTGCTAAAATGAAATTACGTTGTACTTGATAAATATAAATGTTTTAAAACTTGAAGATAGTTTAAAGTTTAGTTTTGGATTAACGTTATTTATTATGAGTTTTACAATAAATATGTCAAGTATATTAATTAAGAACAATTAAAGATATTAATGGCACACAAAAAATGTTTATAAAAGTATTAACAGTTTTAAACAAACAAGTGATAAGTTATTTTGTGAATTATGATCAAATTGGTGTAAGTTTTTGAGTTAGATTGTTAAAAAGTTCTTAACAAAGTGGTTTAAGATGCAGAGGGACAAAAAACGTATTTCTATAAGTATAAGTAATGAAATGAATGATAAAAAGCAGCATATGGAAACTTTTCAACGTAAGTAGAATTTATTCGAAGTTCAATTATAAACAAATTTGTTGAATAATTATCTATGTAGGATGTTTCGAAATTCAGGAGGTAATTGCCCGTATGAAATTATGGTGGATCTTTCCTATAACAAAATTTCCTCAGCCCACCCTCTTCCGAAATATCACTCCTTTAAGGTGGTGAGTAAAATTAGGTATTGATTTTTTTTTCTCAACTTTAATCTAGAATTCTGAAATTTTGTAATTTCTGTGCACTCGTAAAGGTATTTTTCCAACATTCCTGTTACATTATTAGGGAGTGAAATTAGCATCCCTTGCCTTATTTGATATCAAATCTATTTTCGATCTTTAGTTTTATAAAATAAAAATATTACTTAAAATTCCTGTTTATTTTAAAAAATTTCTTAATCTGTAAGTATTTTTCTTTTTTCATTATTTTTATTTTTTATTAAATAATAAACTAGGTACAGTAAAGATAGGAAATGCAAGAATAAAATAAAATTCATGAAAAATGTTGAAAATAACCGCCCACGGCCAAAATACATGAATGTATCTACGTACAAATACCTATTTGCGTATTTCTTATATCACACGCTGTTTGAATACGATTCTTCAAATAAGATATTGTATTTTATTTTCTTTAAGATTAAGACATATTTTTAAATAAACATGGATTTTAAGTAATATTTTTATTTTACAAAATGAATTCTCGAAAAAATATTTGATATTATATAAGGTAAGGGTTGCTTATTTCACCACCTTATAATGTAACAGGAATTTCGAAAAAATATCGTTAGTCCTTTGCGAGTGCACGGAAATTACAAACTTCCTTACTTAAATTTGAGAAAAAAATTAAGACATAATTTAACTCACAACCTTTTAGGGGTGGTGTCTGGAAAGGGATTGGGCTGAGGAAATGAATTTCGAAATATATATATATATATATATATATATATATATAAGATGTAGGAATATCGCGTGATATGTTAACAACAACAACAAAGAGATTCATGGGTAATTCACGCAAAATAAAGGGCTACTGAAGACACAAATGAGCGTTTGGTTTCCCTGCTGAAATCCGTTATTTTGTGTTTTCCCATGTTTCGATTAACATCTTTGCTCCCAAATTTCACATCCTTATTTGGTTATGCCATGCTGAAGAGGCAAAATGAGCCAGAAACATGCATGACCACGGTTACCACTCTATTTCAGTAGCCCTTTATTTTGCGTCAATTACCCATGAATCTCTTTGTTGTTGTTGTTAACATATCACGCGATATTCCTACATCTTCTTTGTTATTTACTATGGGTCGGAAGGTTCATGGCGGGGGGGCTATATGCGCCTCCGTGTCGATGTTGGTTGTTGTCCTGAAAACTCGGGATCTTCCAATTGAAGACACAAATGAGCGTTTAGTTTCCCTGCTGAAATCCGTTATTTTGTGTTTTCCCATGTTTCGATTAACATCTTTGCTCCCAAATTTCACATCCTTATTTGGTTATGCCGTGCTGAAGAGGCAAAATGAGCCAGAAACATGCATGTCCACGGTTACCACTCTATTTCAGTAGCCCTTTATTTTGCGTGAATTACCCATGCATCTCTTTGTTGTTGTTATATATATATATATATATATATATATATATATATATATATGAATATTTATATGATTATTATTTAATTTTTTTCTCAGGGTAAGGTTCCCATTTATATTGTTTAATAATATTTGAACCTTTTTTTATTGAAATCAGTTGATAAAGAATTTACAAAATATGCTTCATCCGGATATAAACTTTTTATAAACTTGACAATTTTAATTTTTTAAGTGGCAATTACAATTTTTAATAAACTACTGTTCATGAATGCATTCATAAATTTTGAAATAAATGCCAAACGGATTTTAGAGACCTCTAATAAAAAAAATTTAAACGGTACCTTTTTATATCTAATTTTCCAAATTTCTTAAACACCAAATTCGGATATATATATATATATATATATATATATAGTGTGATCCATTTAATATATAATATACAAATTTGAAATTTCTTTTCACTACGTCAAAACAATACAGAGAGAGCTTCTCTTTATAAATTTGGCTGGCAATATATCTCCGGATATATCCTTTAAATGGAGATATTATCTTCTGAAACACCTTCTTCATAAATTCTAACGATTACACTTTTCATATAAAATTCTCATTTTTTATTGACCAAATTCTATTACTTTTATATCTCTTCCAAACTTCAAAACTCTTTCAATTCTCGATTCCAATCTACTTTATTATATATCTTCTCCTTAAACTTCAATACTCTTTTTTCCTTAATTCTTGATTTCAATTTACTTTTCCTATATATAATCTCTTCATTAAACTTCCAAAACTCTTTTTTTCAATTCTTCCTTTCAATTTCATTTTCTTATATATCTCTTCATTAAATTTCAAAACTGACAACCTTCTTTCTCCTTAAAAAATCAATAGATTTCTCCCTTCAAATTTTTATATTGTTATGACAACGAAATATCCTACTTGATTACAATTAAAATCATATCATTTATCCTAAATATCATCTGAAAACTCTATATACATATTGACTATTTTTATCTCCGGAGGCATTTTTTATAGCAGCTCCTGCTTATAATTTATGTTAGAATTAATAGATTTTAAAATAGCTGTTTCTGGATCTTGATACCTATTTTTCATTTTACCCGCAAGGGAATTCATGTTGACGAAACTGATTTTATCCTTTTAAAACTCACATCGTTGTTGAAAATGAATGAAATCTTAAATGTAGTTGTAAAAATGTTTACTACGTACACATATCTTGACACTATCTTCTATTTATTATTTATAAACTTTATATCATACATTTTTTTTATAATTAAGAGTATCATTTATCCCCCCTACATTTTTCTATTTTTAACTTTTGGATATCACTTTAATGTATATATATATATATATATATATATATATACTTTTTCATTTTTCTTGGACATCAGGTTAACAATAAATTCTGTATCAATTTATATTTTTATTTGACGTTTCGCTCCTTAGTTCGGAGCATTTTCAAAAATTTTTTTACATATATATATAGAATGAATGTTTGTATATATATATATATATATATATATATATATATATATTGTTGTAGATAGAACGAGCATATAAACATTCGTAAAATCCCAATAGAATATAAAATTATAATATATATCAATAAAAGTAATTTGTAAATAATGTACCAAATTAATAATATATATATATATATATATATATATATATATATAACAATATAATCAATTAGAATCAGTGTGCATAATTATAGAGAAAATAAATAGGAAAATCAAAAGAATTCATAAACAATTATTGATAAACATTCTTTAAAATAATTCTGTACCTTAAACAACCTTAGACAGAACTTAACAAGCAACGAAGCTCAATAAAATAACGTGACGCCACACGGAATATTAGACACCTAAAGGATCTGTTTATATTTAAAGAATAAAATAGAATAGTAATAAAAAAATCAACAGTGCTACGAATGATTGAAATTTAGAATTAGAAAAATATATATAAGATATGTTAATCAAATATTCAATCATAAAAGTTAATAGGAAACATAATAATAAAATGTAGAAATGTCAAAACAAAACGAAATATAACAGTTGACGACAAGTATACCAACATAAAATGCAATATGATATGAGATATAAGAATAAAAATAAATGATTACCGACCTAATTTATGTATATAGATGTAGTAATTAAGAACAAAATAAGAAATGAACTGTAACCATATGTATTATGTAAATATTTAGGTTGTAGGAAGTGAAAAATTTGTATATTTGCATTTACCAATCGGAAGATTTCAAATAATTAACTAACAAGAAAAACAATGATAAATACTATGTTAGTGAATAATTCAATGACGATAAGGTTATAGTGCATAAAAAACAACATTTAGTAGTAAGTTTAAGTCAGAAAAACAATAAAATATTAATAAAACAAAGTGACAGTCGCACAATAATCAAAGATTTTTCTAGAACATTGCGAGCTTCCGGTTATAAACAAAAAAGAGATTTTGGCGGATAAAAAAACCGCGGTAGACAGTCAAGCGTTGGTAACCAAGGAAGAAGGAAGTAAATTGGATGTATTGCAGTTTCTTGTAAAATTTTAAAATAACAAGTGTTATAATATAAAATATAAGAAGTTACAAAAGTAGTTAAAAGTTTAAATGAGTGCAGAGACAAAATTTGTGTAAAATAAAGTCAACCCACGTAGTAGAATTATCACCCGATAATACTAAGAAGGGAGATTGCCACCTGGAGCGGGAAAGCAATATGGATGGACACTATTGAAGGCGTCGGCTTGGTGTAAAGGAAAGGTCTGTGGTGTGTTTAATTAATATATTTGGTACCAAATTTTGAATAGTGAAATTTAAATAAAAATACCAGATAATACAATTTTGAATGATACTAATAAACAAGGAAATGTAAAAAAAACTCACCTACCAAATTTGTAGATACATGTATTATTTATTTTATGTTGCATGCTTCTCTAATCACATATATATAAAACTTTCCACGAAATAACAAGGCACAACTAATTTCAGTTTTATCACGTGCACAAAGTTTATAATACGTTAACATATTTTTTTTAAGATTGAAATAAAGTAGATTAAAAATTTCAAATATCCTCTCCATTTCACGAATCGATTGAAACTAAAGTAGTGTCTAAATATTTCAATATTATTATTTAGAATAACAAGAAAAAAAGTTACAATATTTGAACAGTTTTTAAAAACAGATGTCCATCTTTCAGAGAAATATAACGTTTCCAAACGATTATGTAAATTTATGCAAATGAGTCTGCATAGCCGTCACAAACAAATGAATAGTTTTTAAAAATATATGATGGTTGTGTGATGTGGAAATTTAGATATATATAGATAAAATCCATATTTTTACGTTTATGGTGTAAGAATAGTTCATATTTTAATAAAAGGATAATCGTTTATTTTTGGATATAATAGTTATATGAGTCCAATAACTAAATAAAAGCGTCAACTGCATTTTATAAATAACCAATATTTTAAATTTCATATTTTTTTTGTTCCTTTTTCTAATTAATAATATAAAATAAATTACATTGAATAGTGATGTTGATTTTCTTATGACTTCGCCCAGGAACCCTACTGAGAAAAAGAGTGGTGTATAAATAGGAGTAGCCGAGGTAAAATTTTGAAATTAAATGAAACTACATGATGCAAAATAGCAAAATGAATAGGAGAAACTATTGATAAAAAAATATATAAATAAAAAAATTTATTTTTACATATCAATTAGCTAGCCAAAAGTATATTATTATTTCAATATTAACATTGCATCTCATATTCAACTCAAATTCTCAATTATAATACAATACCCACAATAAGTTCACATATATTAACAATAATAATCAATAATATAATTACCCACAATAAATAAATTCATACATAAACATCAAATAACAATTTGCACAAACGTAATGCTTCTATAAAATAATAACTATTAAATAGAATCATAAACAATTGTCTCACAACGTGCGACAACTACTAAAATAATTATCATAAACAATTGTCGTTCCCAACGTGGAGCATTAGGAGCATTTGTAGCATTAGGGGCATTAGTAAAAGAAAATCATAAAATAAATTAATAAAATAAAATAAATCAAAATGGAGAAGAAAATGACGCTAAGAGATGACAAACAAGTTGGAATAGAAGATGGATCTGATCAAGAGGGTGAAGGAAGAGGACAAGGAATGGGTGATTTCCAAGTACATTACATGGAACAAGGAAGAAATAATCAAGAGACAGATGGAAGTGAAATAATGGAATCAATTGAAGAAATTGAAACAATGAAAATGAGGGAAGAGATACTGGGACATAATCAAGAAAAAGGAGCTAGAAATAATGATGAACAAAATATGATGATGGAAATTTTACAAACTATGAAAAGAATGGAAACAAGTATTCAAAGAATGGAAATAAGTTACCAGAGAATGAGAGAAGAAATAAATGAAGAAATAAAAACAAGTAGTCAAATAATGGAAGAGAAGATAGAAGATATAAGAAAACAATTAGATGAATCAAAAGAGTAAACAGAAGGAAGAATTCAAGAGACAAAACAAGAAATTAGAGAGGAAATGATAGGAAGAATAATGGAATTATAAGAAATCCAATCAACAAAAATAGAAAATTTAAAGGAGAATGAAAATGATTTAAAAATAGAAATTGGGGAAAATACCAAGAAAATAAAAGGAAATATTGAAAGAATAACAAAACTAAACATAGACATTATAAAAACGAATAAAAATATGCAAAGTATGGAGGCAGATATAAATAAAGAAATAAAAATGAATTTTCAAATAGCAGAAGAAGAAAACAACAAAATAAAGAGAGAATTAACAATGGAAATGCGAAATAGAAAGAAAAGGCGGAAATATGGAACACATTGGGGGAATAAAAACAATTTATGGATCAGAAAATCAAAGATTCGATGGTAATATAAAGAAGTTGCACCCAAGAATATTTATTAGGATAATAAAGAACAGGATAAGAGGTATCAACAGTATTGAGGATATCAAGGAAATAATAAGAGATCGCCTAGAAAATCATGCACTAATATGGTTTGCGGCAAGAGAAAAAGATATGATGGAATTTAATGATTTCGAAACAGCGTTTTTACAATATTTTTGGGGTGAGAATGCACAATCAGCTGTG
Organism: Galeruca laticollis; assembly: GCA_963921935.1. NCBI lineage: Eukaryota > Metazoa > Arthropoda > Insecta > Coleoptera > Chrysomelidae > Galeruca > Galeruca laticollis. Next base: position 49,910,362 of record OY998180.1, read on the forward strand.
AGAGAACAGCTATGTTTCGGCAAATTTTATGAAAACAGAAGCCATAGTTTAAATAACTATGCAATTCATATGCATGCCATGACACAATATTTGGAACCACCAATTCCTGAAGAGGAAATTGTTATGTTCATAGCAAGACATTTTAAAGCAGAGTTAGCTGAAACCATTGCGGTGCAGAGCATAAGAAAACTTGATCAATTATCCATGTATCTGCAAAGAGTAGAAAGGAATATAACAAGACAGGACAATTCTCAACAAAATAGAAGAATAAACAATACAAATAACGAAAACTATTCAAGAAACACAAATAATTATACAAATAATCAAAACAACAATTGGAATAATAATAGACTTAATTATAATACAAATAATGATAATAATAGACCATATAATAATAACAATAATTACAACAATAATTATAATAATAACAACAGAAATAATAATTTTAATAATAACAATAGTAGAAACAGAAATAACAATGATGCAAACCGACAAAACAATTACAATGACAGAAACAATAGACCATATAGAACAAACGACAGAAGGAGATGGTGAACGAAGAAATGGTAATTGTGACACAAGAAGGATAAATTATCAGAGAATTGATCAGAATAGAAGAAGTAGATCCGAAGAAAGAGGGGAAAGAATTACAAATGAGAATAATACAAGAACAGAGACGACACAAATACATAGACAAGATACAGGACGAACAACAGATTTAAACGACAATCAAAATTTTTAGACAAGCAGCCACCAAATCAGTAGAAACTATATATTTCTACTTATGAAAATCCTAATGAATTTATAAAGTTATGTGAAAATATCGATACAAACGGAAATAATGGCTTAATAATTATAAATGGATTAGTTAATAAATTAGAAACTAAATTAATCACCGATACAGGATCGGAAGCATCAATAATTAATCAAAATTTTGTAGAAAAATCAAATATTCAATTAAAAAATATAATTAAAATTCCGAAAATAAATCTAATCGGGGCTAATTGCAAAAAACTCTGTGAAATTAATAAATCGATGAACGTAAATATAAATATTGAGGGAAAAGAATTTAATCTACAGGTATTATTTGCTCCAAATATTGAAACTGACATAATAATAGGATGTGATGAATTAGAAAAAAATAAAGCAATAATAGATTTAGAAAAAAGAAAATTAAGAATGGATGGAATATGGATTAATTTTTAAATAATGGAATTGCAAGAAGAAATGAGAAGAGTTAATAAAATGTACAAGGAGGAAGTAGATGATGAATATGAAGAAGAAAAAGAAAATGAAATTATAATTGATTGTCCTGATGATAGGAAAGAAGAAATAATAAATTTAATGGATAAATATAATAATTTATTTTCAAAGGAGAATAGAATTGCAAAAGTTTATGTACATAAAATAGAAGTGAATGAAGATATTAAAAATTTCAAAGCAAAAACATATCCCATTCCGTATAAACATAAAGAGCAAGTGAGAAAAAAATATCAAAGAACTTCTGGAACATAAAATAATAGAAAGAAGTAACTCACAATACATTAATCCTATTGTTGTAGTAGTGAAGAAAAATGGACTGGATAGCTATGTATTAAAACATCCTATTAGTGATAGAACTAGAGGAGTATTTCATATCAGTAATTTATATAGATTTTCTGATTTAATTATAACTAATACTAACAGACATTAACTGACAATTTAAAAGACATTTGACAATATTTCATATTCTTAATTCTTGCGATGTCTATTTCCTCAAAGTTGTCAATTTTATTATTATATTGATTTTAAGTAATAATAAATTAATTAACCTACTGTGCTTCCAAATAAGATTGAGAGTACTACAATGATTATTATTTGTTTTCCATTACATATATCCATCTCTATATAAATCGCAAACTCTTTTTAAATTATAACTGCTTCCAAAGAATTTATGAAAATAATGAATTGCAGTATTTAATATTAGATTTAGCAAAGTCAGGAAATTAAGTACATACCGTATACGCCCGAATATAAGACACGCGCGATTACAATACGCATTTCATGACTTGATCTCAAGCCGCACTACAAAATTCTCGAAAACAAGCCGAACCTTGAATTAATCTTGCCATATTGCAGTAAATTGAAGTTCGTTTGCTTTTTTACCATCCGGATCATTCAACATAAAACCTCAATCTTACCTTAACAATTGTAATATCAAAAGTAGAATATTGAATCCGATTTAGTTAGATGGTAACATCATGATGATATTTTTAGATTAACTGTATTAGTATGACGAAATATAGTACATATTTGCCAGATTTCGTATATGTACCTATTACAAAGAAAAACACAAATCTGCTCGAATACAAGCCGCGGTGCGAATACAAGACGCATACCAATTTTCAAGATGTGATTTTACAAAAAAAGGTGCGTCTTATATTCGGGCGTATACGGTAATGTATTAATAGTCTTACATCATAATGAACAAGGAACTCAGTTGTAGCATCAATGATAGCTTAAAATTATATTATAATTAAAAATTGGTAATATAAAGTCCAAAGTGCAATAAGCTCCTTGTATAGATTTTTATTTTTACCTGAAAGCTTAAAATATAATAAATATCCCTTCACAATATTTTTTTCCAAGAAGAACTTCTAATTATCTCATAATTTGTTTGAGAAATTTCGGCGAAGCCCTTTAAATTTGACGTCACACGAAAACGAAATGACCTTGGTCGTGACGTCACGAGGTACCAATTGGCGTCAGCCCTACGTAGATTTTATACCTCCTCCCACATTTTAAGCGCTCTTAGTTGATATCTGTGAGTATTTCTTGATTTTTTAATCGCGTTTAGATTGTTTGTGGTGATTAAGCTGGCAAGTGTTCCTCGTTAAGTCCTCCGTCCATTATACCATTATCAATGCGAAACACTTACCCTTAATCGGTGGGAAGAAATAATACCATAGTTTATCAAAAATCACTGGGATAATATATTGATAATATATTCAGAAGTAGATATTATTGTACTTTTACACCCTGGCACGATACAATAACGATAAATCATTTCTACTCAAAAAATCACCAAAAACTTCGTCAAAAATGTTAACTTTAAGAGAACCTCAAAACCAAATGACGTCACCGTCGCATGAAATGCCAAAGCGGGATTTTAGCCTGTTTGAATTTCAATTACTTATCAAGTCATTATTATTCCACATAATTTAAAAATATTTTTGTGGGATATTTACGAATAATTTATCATTTTAATGCAATAAAAAAGTGATCTGCAAGGGGCCTAATTTGATAATCAGTTTTAGATTCCCACGTAATAATATGTTATCACACACTTAACATATTTACCCGTCTTGTAATTGTTATTATACAGTCTTGAAATTAAATTTTAGATTCATCAGTGTATTAAAAATTTGTTTTTAGTTAATTTTGTAAGAATGGCACCTAAAATTTCCTGAAATCTATGCATCACATTTTAGCAGAATTATAATATATCAAAAAAAAAATTAATAGAAAAATTTTTAATTCAATATTTTTTAAATGTTTTAATCAAATTGTAATTATAGAAAAATGCCCTTATTGGGTTGTGGGCTATGTATATTCGATTTTGGTTATTGTTGGTACACAAACAGTGTTAGCTTGTTTTTGGTTTTTGGATATCAAAGAATATGTATTAAATTTGATGCAAAAAATAAAATTAACTGCTCCGATGCATTCAAAATGTTGACTACGGCATTTGGAGAATGTACTTCGAGAAAAACAATGTTTATAAGTGGTACAAGCCCTTCACAGAAGGACAAGAAGGTTTTAATGACTTTAGCCGTCGGGACTGCCAGCCCTCAACAACCGATATTAAATATTTTATAACCAATCATTATTTCAGAGAAAGCAAATTTTGAAGAAGCCATTTTAGCTACCGGATTTGGTAAATTTAACATTGTCTTATTATTTTTCCTCATTCCTGCATCATTTACGCAAGCATATGAATTTATGGCAATGTCTTATGTTCTACCTGTCGCCCAATGTGACCTCAACATAACTTTAGAGCAAAAAGGATTATTAAGTGCAGTTACATTTGGAGGTAAGTCACAAAAGTGGGGTTTGTCGCCATATTGTCCACAAAATTTGAGAAGATGTTACCCCTCGGTCTTAACTAACGTAATCCAAATGTTGATAAGCTTGATTAGATGTATTGTGATGTTGCTACTTCCGCTATAGTTGTTGCTAGTACTACTATTAATTTGTTGTAGCAAGCTTAACTGTTATCTTAAATTTATAATTTTCCTCATTTGCTTGGATCGATGTTTTTGTAGTGAATGGTTTTTTTGTGGGAATCTAATGCGTGACTTCACTTCGGGCCAATTGATCTTATGTTATTAACGCTTCTTTTATTTTTCTTCCTTTTTTTCCTATCCTTCTTATACATGTGTGGAATTCCTTTATTCTATCATACCTGTATTCATTTATTCAAGTCTAACTCCTTCATTTCATCTATATCCCTTCCACTTTTATTCCCTAGTATCTCGATACCCTGCATCCAACTGTTTCTTGTTCTCTTACCTTCTATAGCCTTAGTTCTGTTACTCTTTTCTCTACGGTGTCCTTCATCATTTTTACTGTATAATCCAACTTCTATTCTCTTATTGATGTTCATTGTTTTATTCTTTCATTTCTTTCCCTATTCCATTAAACTTCTATAGTCTTAGTTCTGTTACTCTTTTCACTACGGTGTCCTTCATCATTTTTACTGTATTATCCAACTTATATTCTCTTATTGATGTTAATTTTTTTATCCTCTCATTTCTTTCCCTGTTCCATTAAACTTCTAATTTCATACTACATTATATTTCCTTCTTTGCAGATATTTTTCTATTTAGAGAGTAATAAAAATTAATTGCTTTTTCAATCCTGTTATTTATATCTAGCTTTATTTTGCCGTCTTCTGCTATTATACTTCCTTGATATTCATATGTTAATGCTGTTTCCATTACTTCTCCTCCTTTTTGTAATCTTCCATCTTCCATGGTGCTATCTTTTCTGTTTATTATCACCATTTTGACCTTTTTTCTACTAATATCTTTAATTTTGTCTTTTCTATCCAGATCTCTAACAGTTTTGCAGCTTATTAAAATTATTTGCCATTAGTACTGCACACATCAAACTGTCTATTTTTACCACTTGTAATTTATTATATCCTATCACTTAGAATCACAATATGCATTTTCTTATTTTTTTTATCTTGATCATCACTGCCATAAAGAGTAGTAGTATTAGACAGTCTTCTTCTTTAATTTCCTTCTCAGTAACTAATTCCCTTCAACTCCTTCCATTTACATGAACTTACCCTTCCACTACTGCATATACTCTTTTTATGATTAATGTATCCTCAACTTCCATTCCAAGAACAAAACGATGTTGACCTGTGTGAAAATTCTAGCCATACTTGGAGTAGCACTGTTAAAATTACTATTTGATCATTGAGGTACACCACTGTAACTTTTTTTGTTGATAGATGCTTATTGTCTATTTTCCTAATCAATTGCTTCCATTTTTAGCGTATGCTCCTTACATTGAACGAAGCTAATCCTGTTTGATGATGTTGCGATTGCTACTTTTCTGGTTGCCGATTATACCAACCCCCCTACCCTTGTAATTGCTTTTTATTGTTGCAGCTTTTATGCTGCTGTTTATGTTTTATTATTGCTTATACACACATAAAAGATATGCCAATAAGTAATTTATTTTCATTTTTAGGCATGATTACAAGTGGATTAATATTTGGAATTATCTCTGACATATTTGGAAGAAGAAAACTTATTGTATATGGTTACTTACTGAACAGCTTTTTTGCATTCTTAGTAGCTTTTTCACAAAACTTTATGACTCTAATGATTCTAAAATTTTTGTGTGGTTTTATGTAAGTATCAAAGAATATCAAAATTTTTTAAAAACATACTAGAAATATGATTTAGCTCAGAGCCAATAACCGAAGTTAATTTTTAGGCAAAATGTTGAGATCATTTTATAAATAATTTTAAACAACATTTATCCTATAAGATGAATGATTTTGTCTAGGTTTCCCCCGCCTCAAACATGTAACAATATAACATAAACGGTATTAAAGATTCAAACTGACTTTTCCGCATCTGTCAGACGCCCTGAACAATATTCTATCATAAAATTGGTCAATTCTATACACTTCGAAGGCTGTATCGTGCTAGCAATCCGAAATTTATCCACAAATGTTGTATATCTGGATTTATAGGACCCGTTGTACTCGCTCTGGTGAGCTGAAAATCACCTGTGAGGCACCATGAAAAATATCCAATTATAAAATTGGTCACTTGTACACACTCCTGTATCATACTAACTACCCGAAATTTCTCCAAAAATGTGATACTTCAGGTACTATAACACCTGTTGATAGTGTTGGTACGTATCGGGCATAGCTTACTGCACAGTGGAAATGCCAGAACTAAACTTATATCGGATGCGCGTCTGCACAATACTGTGCAATATCAGTTGTTTCATACGGTCCAATGTACCGCATGAAATTCGTATGAGTAAATAAATTTCCATAATTTCCAAAATGGGTAATTTTTTTGAATAATTTTGAATGTTTAAATTGGAGACTTTGAATTTAGATCTTCGAAAATGTTATGGTAAGATAATATGATGTAATAATAAACTTCGATAATATTTAAATACATATATTACGTTATCAGATTTAACATAATTAACAAGAAAACCACTTAAAGGATTTATTATCGACAGAATTAATATTTAAATTTACGCATGCATTTAGTGAGTACGAGACTTTGCTTTTTATGCAAGGCTTTGCACTTTTCATCTAGCTTGGCAGCGCCTTTTTCCACTCCCTAAAGTTTTCCTTCTCAAGATAGACGTTGGCTCAACGCTTAACGCCTTTCCTTTGGTTTTTTTTAAATTGTTTCTGTCTTAATAAATTTTCACCAACTTTCGTCTACAGTTGTTATAATTTAATTCATTGTCCTCTAGATTCTTCGCTGGCTATTTCAGGACGGTTATGCCTTCTCGATTTGTATTTGTGATATTTTCTCTTTGACGTGTTGGGTTATTTGCTTTTGAAACGTTTGAAAGATGTAATGGCAAAAAAGTTCATTTTGAAGTTTTGTTACAGTAACAATATCATACAATAATAGTGTATTTTCGTGGGTAAGGTAGTTACGTACATTTTCAAATCCATAATGGGTAATAATAAAATATTTATACTTACATATTTTGCCATTCTCTCCAACATAACATCAACTACACATCCCTACACTCATATTGACAATGTACTCTTCATATCAATTATTGCTTTTTACGGTAAACTGCAAATAATTTAGTTGTTGTATCTGTTGTAAATTTACATCGCCTTGTGAAGGGCAAAAACTTTTAATACTGGTACCGTTTATCCTATTGAAAATCAAGTCTAATATTCCTTGCTTGTTAATAGCATTCAAAGTCACTAATCGCAAAATCAGTTGTGGTAAATTGTAAGCTTTTTGGTACGTTTAAGAGAAATGTCGTTAAATAATCAAAACATTACTTCAATAAAGTTGTTTGTATCCGATCCACGAGTTAGTTGCCCTTTTCTAAAGAACAGTCACCAACATTGCAAATCGAAATCAATTTTGGTGTTAATATATTTTGAAAATTTGCATTCTGTTTTGAACATTTCTAAACTTAGGTAAATCCAGTTCTAATTGAGTTTTTGAATAAAGAATTTTTCTAAATAACCGGTAACGTTATTGGTATTATTCCTTTGGAATACAATTTTTTGCATTGATTATCGATTTCCAAACAGCCTTTAATACGTGAAATATCGTAGGAGGTATAGTTGAAGAGGGCCAGTACTTCCGAAGAACTTTTCTCTCAGTCCTATCATCATCGGTAATTATAAGTTTGGGATTTAATTTAATTGGACTAACTTCAATTGTATTTTGAATGGCTAAGTGAAACACTTGTTCCTTTTGACTCGTAGCAATAATCTATCCTAATGGTATACCCCCAGCAACTGAATGTGTAGAAAGGAAGTAAATCTTATGATTTTGAACAGCACAGTTGCTGCTGGCGTCCACAAATAAGATTTCAGACGATTGCCAAATTTTCTCGCTCACTCTGTTCATTAGTGGGCACGAAAAATAGGGTAATTACCAATATTTATATCCTCCTCAGACTTCAATTTTGTTCTTATAATACGATCGTCATTTGATGGATAATAATCATAATTATGTGAATCGCGCAATAGAGTGACAGAATAACAACACCAAGAAAAACGAAAAACTTAAACTATTTTCAGTTTTCACTGATCGCTCGTTCGATAATGTCCGTAGTTTCAGTTTGATGTACTGGCTCTATTGAGTTAAAAATCAATACGGTTCATCTGTGAAACGCGCTGAAGAATATCCAATCATAAAATTGGTCACTCCTCCGGAGGCTGTATCGTGCTAACAAACTGAAATTTCTCCAAAAATGTGGTACTTCAAGTACCATAGCACCCGTTGTACTGGCTCTAGTGAGCTGAAACTCAATAGAGTTCATCTGTGAGATATCCTGAACAATATTCAATCATAAAATTGGTGACTTGTTGTACTCCGGTGGCTGTATCATGCTAACAAGACATGTTACGAAAAGTGGCGCACAACATACACACAGGATTTTTTCTAATAACCGTTGTTCTTGCTCAAAAACGAAAAAATAACTCAAAAAGAATCCAAATTTCCAATTTTTGGGGGTAAACCAATACTTTTCTCGCTTATTAGATAGGGTTGAGCGGAAAAGTAATAAAACTGTAAAACATATCCTGATAAATATCACTATAATTAAGAGGATACACTGTCCTACAAATTGAAAATTAGGTTTTCCTAGCCCTACACTCAAAAGTTGTATACATAGCCATGTATAAAAGTCGTTAGCAGCCAGCTGAATCTTCGTGAGCAGCTTCGTTTTGATAATACGGCCATATTTTCTTTTGCGGACATTACAAAAACGGGTAGCCAACGGAGTGAGCAGCTGTAATAGATGTTGATTTAGTAATAAATTGTGCAATAGTCATTGACAGCAGTTAACTTTTAAATTAAATGTTGACATAATTTTAAAAATAATTAAAAACATTTGATCTATATAACTTATGGGTGTGACCCCTTCAAACAGGTAGCAATTACATTAGAAAAAGTGATTACCAACTAGCTAATTTTTATACTATAGTTTGTTAATTTACGCAAAAATTAAAATTTGGAAAATAGCCCACAACTTATACTGGAATATGGAACATTTTTCAAATTCATAAAAATTTGTTAAACTGTAGGTCTACACCAGTTTACTTGTTGGTCATATTGTATAACATATTTCCCATGGCAAATAGAATATTTTTAAATTCGTCTAAAAAATAATTGTTTTTATAATTGCCAAATTACAAATACCATTTTTAATCCCCATTTGGAATAACCTCATTCTTATTTATCATTACATCAAAAGTTGGATGTTTATTATTGCTATTGAATAAATCGTTAATAGACTACCAAAAAACGTATACATGGTGTAGGTAAAAGTTGTTTTAAAAATTATTCAAGTCAATAAAACAATTAGTGCTTCCAAATAGGTATTAAAAATACTATACTTGTCATTTGGACAATTTTTGAGAAACTTTGATATTAACTACAAGTTTTTTAGATTCACTGGTCCCTTTTCATCCAGTACAGCCTTACTTTCAGAGTTTCATGGTTCCAGACACCGAAACAGGGTTCAATTAGTTCGAGGATTAACATTTGCACTAGGCTTCTGCTTACTGCCGTTTGTAGCTTGGATTATATTACCAATGAAAATTGATACACAACTTTTTGGATTTTTAAGTGAGTGTGCCCAAATATTTACTTTATTGATAATCTTTTGGAGGCAGATTAAAGATCAATGACACTAAACCCAAAATTATTACTACTAATATGAACTGATAATTGAAACAAATATTGGTATACCAAACATATTTTTCAATACCAATACACTTTTTTATTACTTATTACTATTTAATACTTTCACTACTTTGGTTTTGATAAAATATATTTTTTAAAAGTGTGTAGAATCTCGCTGGCTGGAAAAATATTCAAGCATGCAGGCCGTGGATTAGCCACCCCTGATCTAATGCCTGGTTAGGGAAAGCAAATTTCAACACAAAGCTGAAAACCTTCGAAGTTTTATTTTATATATTGTTTTAGGGTTTCGTTCCTGGAATCTCTATCTTTTAGTTTGTGCATTTGGTCCATTCATAGGAGCAGTGGGGTTTTCTATTTTACCAGAAAGTCCAAAATTTTTAATGAGCAATGGACAAAATAAGGAAGCTCTTCGAGTATTCCAAAAAGTTTTTCAATGGAATACTGGTAAAACTGATTATCCCGTGAGTATAACACCAAATAATTAAGAAAATTTAGGTAGCTAGTTAGCATTTTCCCATTTCATCATAGTTAAATACAATAGTTCATTACCCTTCTCTATTGAGTGTTTATATAGAAACTATTTTTCATGCTTTAGTAATTATCTTATTCGATCACACTAAGGGTACAAACACCTCATTAAAAGTAATTATCAATTGATCATGAAATTAATGGGGATTTTATAAAAACTTTGTAGTGAATATCTTAGTACGTTTAAATAAAAAATTAAAATGGGCAGTTGTAAGGGCTGCTACTTCCTTGAAGTAGGCTCATACTGGCGTGTGTTAGCCTGTGCTCGCCGAATACATGAAACCTAAAATGAGAAAGTGTCGTACATTCGCAAAGAATGTGTTCGACAGTCTCATCTTCTTGTCCACATCCTCTACAAAGTGGGGTGTTAGACAAACCCAGTCTGTGGAGGTGATCAGTCAGAATACCCGTGACTATTCGTAGGTTCCGCCTGTTCATAGTCACGTATTTTTTGGCTACTTTGCTGTCCGGATATTGTAGCAGTTCCTTGGCAAGCTTGCAGCGTTCTGCGTCGTCCCATCTACCCTTAAACTCATTAAGGGAGTGTTCCTTTAATAGGTCGGCAGTTGCTGACGCCGATAGACCAATGAATGTGCCAGGTTTCAAGATTTTGTGGGAGGCTGTCTTCCTGGCTAGCGAGTCTGCAGTACGGTTTCCTTTCGATTTCTCATGGCCCTTAATCCAGCCTAAAGTGACCGTGCTGTTGTTACAGGCTTCGATTAAGGCCATGTGACATTCTAGTACTAGGCCTGATGTAATACGTGGTCCGTTCAGGGCTAGTAGTGTTTGTCTACTGTCCGTAAGGATGTATATATTATTACCTGCAGCGATGCAGATAGCAGTGAGCTCCGTTTGAGCAACACTTGAATTGCAGCCCATTGCCCATTTTATATTTAGATTCAGGGATCTGGAGAAAATTCCACATCCTGAGCCCATATTTGATTTGAACCCATCTGTGAAGATGCGGATTGCGCCTTCTTCCAATGGGTCTTGTGCGTTGTTTTTAAAGATTACCTTGTAGGGCATGTTGAAGGCATATCGCGGTGGAATCGAGTCCGTATTAGCCTGCATCAGTGGGACCTCCCCGAGGGCCTCATGCCACAAATTACGTCTCAGTTTACCGTATCCTACATCAGGTTGTATACCGGTAAAGCATAGACGTGTCATGGTCATCAAAACAACCTCCTTGATGTATATGTCAAGGAGAGTGAGACCGAGGATTACCTCCATAGCTCTTGTTGGTGTGGTTCTCATGCCTCCTGTTGTGTTGAGGCATGCTGGTCTTTGGATTTGATCCAGTTTACGGAAGATTGTCAGCTGGTTTGATTTAGCTCCACAGGCAATCGCGCCATACGTTAGCATAGGTCTGATGATGGCAGTGTATATCCAGGCAGCAACCCTAGGTGACATTCCCCAGGTGCGGCCGATGGTTCTACGACACTGCTCATAAGAACTATATGCTTTCTTAACTCTGTTTTCTAAGTGATAGTTCCACGTTAACTTACTATCAAAAGTGACCCCCATAAATATTTCACCTCTGAAGAGAAATTAAGTTTGGTATATAGGAGCTTTGGGGCTTGATGTTTTGAAAGCTTCCTTTTTTTCGTGAAAAGAACCATCTCCGTCTTTTTTGGATTTATTGACAGCGAATGGCCTCTGCACCATTGTTCTATGATATTGAGGGCCTCTTACATTAAAGCGCAGAGGGTGTCCTCGAATCTTCCTGTTAGCAGAATCACTAGGTCATCTGCATATGCTATTGTGTAGAAGTTGCTATCGTTGAGGTGGCTGACCAAGGAGTCTAAGACCATGTTCCACAGTAGTGGCGAGAGCACCCCTTCCTGTGGACAACCTTTTACAACCAAGCCTCTGATAGTTACATTATCCACACTGATTTTTAATGCTCTTTTCGAGGGCATGTTATATATCCAGCAATTTATGGTTTGGGGGATATTCTTTTTGGAAAGTGCATTTATTATTTTAGGAAAAGTGGTTCTATCGAATGCGCCTTCTATGTCTATGAATAAACCCAGGGTAGACTCCTTATTTTCCAACGATCTCTCGATGCGGCCCGCTACGAGATGAAGAGCCGAATCGGTGGATTTCCCTTGGAGTGTATGCATGTTGATTTGGATGCAGTCAATTTCGTGTTATCACCACATCTCTTATGTATCGTTCGCACAGCCTCTCTAAAGTCTTCATTGAAACGATGTGAGGCTAATGGGTCGATATGCTTTTGGGATGGAATGGTACATTCTTCCTGGTTTTGATATGAACACGACTTTGACTTCTCTCCAACCTTTTGGAATATACCTCAGTGCCAGTGAGGATCTGAGGATTCCTACCAGGTGCGGCATTAGGTCATCCAGGCCCCACAGAAGTAGGGCTGGATAAATGCCGTCCGTTCCCGGGGATTTAAAGGGGAAGAATCCTGAGATGGCCCACCTGAGTCTGTCCGCGTCGACAATCTGTCGTGATATACGCCAGTCGTCGTCCGTCGGGTAGTGATTCTCCTCATCCTCCCAGGCTGCCGTATTTGTGGTTCTGGAGTCAGAGAAGTGAGTTGACATCAATAATTGAAGGCTTTCCTTTAGGTTGGCAGTTTTTGTGCCATCCTCTCTGGTTAGTATACCGATATGACGGTGGGGATCTTTTGAGAGAGGTTTTTGGAGTCTAGCTGCTTGGGGGAAATCCTCGATTTCCTCGCAATAGATTCTCCGTGCTTCTCTTTGTTTTTGTCTAATGACTTTTTTATACTCCTTGAGCTGAGACTTCTATAAGTTCTAATCCTCTTCGAGTCTGGTTCTTTTAGCCTTATTAAAAGATTTCCTCGGCGTCCCCCTGCGCTGGTCATTCTCATGGCACCACCACGGAGTGGAGGCTCCATCAAGATCGACCCGGCTGAGTGGGCAAGACATCTTGTAGGCATTAATAATGGAGTTTTGAATTGTTTCATAATAACTTTCCAAATCTCCTTTATTGTTGGGCAACACATCCTCGACTCCTCGCAGATCCCCTTTCAAGCAGTGGACATATTTTGTCCTATCCGTTTTCCTGGGGTCGCGAGTCATTGTAGAGGTTGTGAGCGCCAGTTTTATTTCGAATTTTATCCAGCGGTGGTCCGACATTGAAATATCGTCAGATACATGCCAGCCGGAGATTATATTCGAAGTTTTTATAGTAGATAGGGTAATATCTATTCGCGTTTGACTACGAGAGTTAATAAAAGTTGGTTCAGTGCCTCTATTTAGAATACAGAGATTCTTGTTAGTTATGTAATCATAAAAAAACTTACCTCTAGTGTTAATATCCTTGCTGTCTCAGCTTACATGGTGAGAGTTTGTATCGCAGTCTATTACCAATTCAAGCTTCTGGGTGAGACAGTGTTCCACGAGGTCCTCCAGCTCCTTAGTTGGGGGTGGTTTAGCTGGGTCTTACGGGGAGGTATGCGGATGCCAGTATTAACACTTTCTTTTGACCTTTCTGTGCATATTCAACCTTCACTACCGTTAGGTCGGAGGACGAAAAATGCGTCAGTGGGGTAGGTCTTAAAATTCCTAGGTACATATATGGCCGTCCTAGGTTGCTGATTGTTTGAGAAGCTGAAAATTAAACCTTTTGGATTATTTAGACCCATAATGTTGGTTTGTCTTATCCAGGGTTCTTGGATAAGTGCTATTGTATCCTGCATCACTTTTTTGTGTTGAAGGATACACTGAATTAAACTTACCTTTTCATTGTCCATCTCTGCTTGATGGTGGTGAGATGGGTTATGATTCCTTTTTAGGCCATCTCCACTTCCTCACTTGGAGGTGTGTTGACGTCGCCTGTATCCTGGCTTAGAGATGTTAGTTCTGCCAGGAGACTGTCGGTCGCCATCTTGGAGGATGGCTCGACAATCTCCGCAGCAGCAACGGCTCCGTGCTCGATCTCCTCCGTTCCGGGTCAAGTTTCTTTGTTTTGACCATCAATGAGGTGAACGCGTAGCTCATCCTCATTGATCGTTTTTTAGGACTCCCGTTTCCTCATCTCTTATACCAAAGACGAATAGGTGTCCTTTGGGGTTGATCTTCGCTTCGTGGTGGAAGGAAAACCATGCATCCACCTGAAGGTCTGGGTTTTGTTTGTCCAGCCGGCGCAGCACATCCTATTCGTCACCCAGGTCAGCGTTAGCTTCGCTAGGGATCCAGAGGGTGGCTTTCGTCAGCTGGTGGAGGTTGCCGACGTGTACTACGTCGAGCTTAGCCTCCTTCCATGGTTTCAGTTGTGAAACAGTGTTCCTTAGCCACTCTAGCGTTTCGTCATGATCGCAGGTGACTCTGATTATTTCGCTAGAGTGCGACCATGACCTAAAAGTAGGTGGCTTTTTCTGACTGCCGGAGGCGGACATAAGGGTTTCGTCCAAAGTCTCCATTAGTTCTCATTTGACAAGGTCTCCATTATCGGTATTTATTTTACCGTATGGATCGGCCTTGTCTATAATGGCTACCCTTAAATGGCTGGTAGCTGCTTCGCTGTAGCTCTTTGCTTTAGCATCCATCCGTGTCCTCTTTCCTCTGGAAGAGTTTTCCTCCGAGGTGTTGGAGCGGATGCGCTTCTTTTCTTGGGGGACGACGCGTTCCGGGCCTCTTTTGGAGGAGGATCTGTCATCGCTGCCCTTGCATTTTTGGCCGCTGGTGCCAGGTATAGATAGGGAGGGGCAAGTGGCGCTGGTGGTGTCTGTAGAGACTCCAGTCTGCTCCCTCGCTTTCCCCCTTCTCTTTGCCTCAGCACCGCAGACTCTCTTACCTCGATGGTGCTTTTGAGTTGGAGGTGTGCGTTCTCGCTCATCCTCCGGTTTTTGTTTTTTTTGTTTGTGTTGCTGATCCATTTTGATCCCACGAGTTGCTAGGTGAAGGTTTTTCGTTCCTGGCAGGGCCCTGCATGCCAGGGAAAGGCTATATGCAAGGGGGTGTCGCTTGGTACCCCCAGGGGGACATTCGCGGTCGCATTCCCTAGGGCCATTCAGCCATCGGCACGTTCCTTACACCTTAGCTTGGGTTTCGTTGGAGTGCCATTTGGTTGGTCAACACTGCTGTCACTGATGATCAACAGTGCTAACGTATCCGGCGGTGCCACGAGGAGGCAGACACTCGATGGTTGCATTTCTCCATTGGACTGCAGAGAGCTACCCACAAGCAGACAAGGAATCACATGCAAGCAAATAAGCAAACCAACTACAACGCAATGGCCAACTTACAACCAACCCCGCCCTAGTACTGATTGTTATTAAGGACACAAAAAATTTTATGATACAAACTTCATGTTTTCTTTGATTGTTTTCAATATTATCATTACAGGTGAGAGAGCTTAAAGAAGAAGTAACTGTTAACCGCAACCAGACCAAAATACTTTCAGTAAAAAAGGAAATTCTGAAATTTTTGTGCAACATCAAACCTTTGTTTAAACCACCTTCCATATACCGATTAATTTTGGCATGTTCAACAGCTTATATTCTTTTACTAAGGTAAGGAAGCTTTTGTGAAAACACTCTAATAATACTTAATTAATACTAAAAAAAATCTGTAAGCAATAAACTGTGTAATTGTATAGTGACATAGGAATGTGCAAGTGATTATTTTGTATGATGACATGAGATACTTTATTCATATACTATTGACATTTTCCTTAAATGAGCCTGATAATCACATATTTCCAACGAGTTGACAAAACATTAAAAGGAAATTATATAATAAAAATTGTGCATTCATAATAATCTGAAATATTGTAGGTGATTCGTCACTCAATTTTAAGAATAAAAGGAGAAATAACATTCTGATTAACCTAGTTAAATAAGTAAATAGTACATTTCATAGCAAAATGTGCACCTCTGGCCAAAGTTCTAAGATTGAATGACAAGTCGTCCACAACAATATTTCATATTATTGTGTAAAAACCCTATATATACAAATATTGTATAATAGGATCAAACCGGAAATGTTGCAAAACTGCTTTAAAATTGTTTAAAGATGCATCTTATGAGTAGTGTAGCTATGCCGGTTCTGACTTACTACTTCGAAAAAGGTTCGCTAGGCGATGGTGTCGTTGGCACTGTCGGCGGTGTGTGTCGTCCATTTTCTACCCAGTGTGTGTGTCGGCCATTTTTTATCCAGTGTGTGTGTCGGCCATTTTTTATCCAGTGTGTGTGTCGGCCATTTTTTATCCTGTGATTGTAGATTTCTATCCTATCGCTAGATGGCGCGCTGTGTGTCGACCATTTTTTTGTAGATTTCTATTGCTAGATGGCACGCTGTGTGTCGTCCATTTTTTATCCAGTAGATTTTATTTGAAAAAAAATTCCCCTATCCCGGATTGGAACCACCGACCTCTGCATACGTAATTTCTAAATCATGCTCGTTAATAGATCTCGCCATAAGCTCCGATAAAAATATCCGTTTTAAAATTCCATGCATTGCTAAAATCTAAATCGAATTGAGGAATGAAATCAGTAACGTTACTTTTTATGAAGAGAATAGTTATGAAACTGAAATAATAATGTATCTTAGAAATTCATGACGAGTGAAATCAAGGTGTATATTAACATAAAATAGATTCCAAATTATGTTATCATGATATCGATGACGCCTAAACTTATCAACAGAAATGTTTTTCCGTTTTGCCATTCAATTATAAAAGGTACCATAGGAACTAAATTCACGATATACGAGTGAAATCAAGTGTCTATTAATAAAAATATTGTTGAAATAGATCTCCCTCATTGTAATCATTTTTACGGTGCTGAACAGAATGATGTAATCTAAAATACAGTAGTGGGCGCTTCGTCACTCCATTTTAAGATGAAAAGTTCATGAGAGTCTTGTAGTTAATGAGATACAGGGCGTTGAATTGTTTTATTATTTCAACTTGATGTCTTATAACTCAGTTTGTAATGCAGGAGGAATAAAAAAGGATTTTTAATAGTGTTCGTCATCACAATTTTACACCGTAGTTCCCGCTAGATTAGCTAAAAATAGGCCAGAACGACATATTCAATTCTAACGTGTATACGTTTACGGATATATTGTTCATTTTTTCAAATTTTGTTAAGGTAACAACAATAATAATCTTAACATTAATAATAACTACAATAAAAATATACATTGAATACAGTGGTACAGAGGTCAGACACCACAAACGATATATATCCATTGAACGGGATGGTATTATCATGTATGCATTTCTTCTCCATATAATTTTCTTTAACTGTATGTTATTTTGTAACATAAATCAGGTAGGTGTTCATAAGAGAGATTTGAAACATTTTTTATATACAGGATGTAGTCATAAAGATATGTTACTTGTGTATGTAGAAAATCAAAAAGCTTTAAAGATGGAATGACACTTAACATGATAAAGGTACTATAGAACTAAATTCACGATATACGAGTGAAATAAAAAGTGTCTATTAATCTTTATTAATCCTAAAACGTCATAAGGATATATGTAAGATGTTTTCTTAGTAATTTTTGAACATAAAAATTTGGTTGATAGGCATAGACAGTAAAAGTCTGTTTTACAGTTACAAGAGCAACAGATAAAAGACACTGAATATTACCACAATGTTCCTCCAACGAGTTATTGCAGTGGTATTTGAATATTAGGGGTATAAAATCAATTTTAATGTGTTTAATTATGGGTTTAGCATTCAGAGCCATGGTGAAGGATACAGTCCTCTAGAAGATTGCATAACTTTGCTCAAGATAGTTGTACATCCAAAAATTCTCAGATATACTCTGTTTCGATTGCAAAATGTGTAGTACAAAGTCCATGCTAGAACAGCTGATGTCTTATATTTAACAATATGCTGCAATAATGGGGTAACAGACATACATGAAAATTGACTAGACATATCCAGGATGTAATCATAAAATGTTATAAGGATATTTATATATACAAGGTGTTTCCTAAGTATTTTAAAATATTGTAGTGAGCGCTTTAACACTCCATTTTAAGATGAAAAGTTTTTATAAACATGTCTACCACAGGGCATCGTCTCAGACTTCCTTATAAAGGAATTATTATTTAAAAAAATATTGATAAACGTAGAAAATATGTGGTATTGCAAGTGAGTTATCAAAAATGTTGTTTTAAAATTTTAAATATTTTATCTACCCTTTCATCCAAAGAAGGCATAACGAGATACAGGACGTTGAATTGTTTTATTATTTCAACGTTGATGTCTTATAACGTATCGTCAGGACTTGGTGTTCTGCCTGGTATGTCGGACTCGGAAGCCTTTCCAATACCGACTAAAAACCTCCTCTGTCTCCAACCTCTGTTTCCCCCGCGGTACCACCGTTAGGCATTACTTCGCAGAGCGAGGATCTAGCTATCGCCCTTCCTTCTATAAGTCGAACTCATGGTGGTTTCGTTCTACGAGGTTGTCTGTCTAAATCAAATCTTTTTTATTCACGCGTTTCGATTTTTTGCACGCTCTCTTTCTAAACGACGAAGTTCTTGAAGTACCTCTGTTGCAAATCGACTTGTTGCCTCCCAGGCCTTCTCTGAGGATAGCATAGCTTTCACTAATGACTCTGGTCGTGTTTTCGAAAGAATGGTAGCTTCCCAGTCGCTGCGTATTGTGCTGAAACGGGGACAGACACAGAACACGTGCTCCGCGTCCTCCCTAACTCCAGGACAGGACGGACATTCTGGAGAGTCCTCATGTTTAAACCGGTGCAAGTATGCTCTAAAGCAGCCATGTCCCGAGATCATTTGTGTCAGGTAGTAATTGACCTCGCCATGATCTCGGTTTAACCAAATATCCAATTGTGGTATAATGCGGTACGTCCACCTTCCTTTTTTTGAAGAGTCCCACAGTATCTGCCATCGCCGTATACTATTCCGCCGTTCTGTTATTCTTTGTACATCAGCGCTCAGCGTAGTTAATCCTTTTTGTCGGTAAAGAGCACTTCTTTCTTCTGCGAGTACTTCGATTGGCAGCATCCCAGCAATAACGTATACTGCATCCTCAGACACTGTGCGAAATGCGCTGACTGTTCTTAAGGCACTCAGCCGGTAGACTAGCGCGATTTTCCTCCGGGATTCTTGTATACAAAGTGTGCCCGCCCAGATAGGTAATCCATATGTGAGAACAGATGTAACTACTGACGACAGTAATGCTCTCCTCTTCTGCTTTGGTCCTCCTACGTTGGGCATCAGTCGTGACAGGCTCGCTCTGACTACTGACGCTTTGGCACCGACGTGTTCTGCCTGCTTTTTAAAGTTGAGCCTGGCATCGGTCATTATCCCCAGATACCGAATGAACGATTGTGATATAATATCTTGTTCTCCGATACTCAGCCTGATAGTTTCCACCTGTTTTCTACTAGTGATGAGCACTGCGTCAGTCTTGTGTTCTGCTAACTTTAGGCCAACTGTCTCCATCCATTGTCTGATTTTCACGAAAGTGGAGTCGAAGACAAAATTTATCTCTTCCAGATGCTTCGCGACTATCACTTCGATTCTCCTGTTAATTATGCGTTCCAGAATCTTGCCGGTTGTGTCCAGCATGCAGAGTGGGCGGTATGATACTGGTTCGTTCGGCGGCTTCTTCCCTTTTGGGAGGAGTACTAGTCTCTGCTGCTTCCATTTTTGTGGAAAAGTACCTTCTTCAAGACACGCATTATAGACTTCCAGAAACAACGGAGGGGCCGTTTTGATAGCCAACTTCAATGCGATGTTTGGGATCCCATCTATGCCAGGAGCTTTAGTATTCCCGACTCTGTTACACGCTTCCATTAGCTGGTCCTCTGTGATACGTGGGATCTCTTCTATCTGATGCTGCTTTGTAAGGTGGTGCATCTTCTTTTGTTGGGGAAACAGCGTGGTCACGATTGTCTCCAGGAGTTTCGGACATGTAGGTGATTGCATTGGTTGCCTTTTAAGGTGAGTCATGACTACCTTATAAGGTTTTCCCCATGGGTCGTTTTCTACTTCCTCAATCAGCGTACGCCAGCATAGTCGTTTACTATCTCCAATGGCCTTACGCAGACTTCTACGTGCGCTTTTGTACTCTGCTACCAGCTCTTCGTAATTCGGTTTTTTGCGACCGCGCTGTGATGTTCTTCTCTTCATAAGACACTCTTTACGGAGAGTAGCAATGTGGTCGTTCCACCAGTGCATCGATGGTAAGTGACTTATTTCGCGTTTTCGGGGCATAGTGGCGTCACAGGCTTCCGTTATCCTCTTCATCAGCTCGTCTGACTTACTTTCAGCATTTCCTTTCTTGATTGGCTTGATATACAGGGCAACGGTGAATGCAGCATTATCAAAGGCGGCTACTTTCCATCCAATTGTATTAAGCTTCCGGTGCACTTCTCCAGTAGTTTTCCCAGTAGTCACTTCCCACAGCAACGCGCAGTGGTCACTAGCCGTGTAAGTATCCAAAACCCTCCACGAGTAGTCTCCCTTAACGAGTGTGCTGCTGACGAAGGTAAGATCCAATATGGAGCTCGCGTCACCTCTTATGAATGTTGGTTTATCACCACTATTGAGCAAGACCACATTCAGTGTCGACATGGCCTCCAGTATCACTTCACCCCGTGAATTCGTCTCTTTGCTGCCCCAGTCCACTGCCCAGAAGTTGAAGTCCCCTGCGATTGCCACGGGCGAGTGCTGCTTCGCATCTTCGGTCAATCGGTCTAGGAAGTCGATGAATTCGGCTAATGTAAGGCTGGGAGGAGCATAACAGCTGTAGAAATAGATTCCGTTTATCTTCGCCCCCACAAAACCTGCTTCCGTGCTATTAGCAACACTCTGAAATGGATATTTACCACAGGACCATATGACCGCTTTAGCGGTACTATCTGTTTCCCACGGTTGAGCAGTAAGGTGTCTGTATGGTTCCGATATCAATGCAAGATCTGCCTTCAGTTCGCGCACTGTCTGCATGAGCAGATCGTGTGCAGCCTCACAATGGTTGAGGTTAAGCTGTACTATTTTCATAATCGTTTGTTCTTTGTCTTCTGAAGTGCCTCTCTATAAACTGGGCATTTGTTGCTACCAGAGATGTGGGCACGATTCTCCATGTCGTCTTTTTCGCACAAAACGCATTGAGCTTCCCTTCGGCAAGTGGCTGCTTTGTGACCTTCTTGTCCACATTTGGAACAGAGTATGTGTGTGTGTGTGTGTGTGTGTGTGTGTGTGTGTGTGTATGTGTCTACCAAAACAAGGCGTAATCAATGTTTGAATTTTCTCCATAATTTGATGAAAAAATGATGAAGATTCTAGAGAAAATTATGAAACTCAATATTCACAATTTTTGTACTTGTTTAATTTGATTGAATAAAAAACGTGCTAACCGGGTCTCAAACCAGACATGTACAAACATTCATCGCCTTTACTCACAGAGCTATGAACCCACATTAATATATTGATAACATTCTAAAAACATTCTTAGTCAGACCTTTTCACGTTAGAAAAATTGAAAGTTTGTCTAATAATGTATCCAAATATCGACGGGTTCTTTCTGAGTACGATTTTTTTATTATATTTGTCTAAAACCAGATTTATCATCATTAATTTCGGTATTTGTAAAATTATATGAATAAAACAAACTTATTACGACATATATACAGATCTTAATAAAAAACATCCTTATTTTAAAATAATATTAGCATTTTTTATATACAGCATGTAATCATAAAGTGTGTATGTGTAGAATATCAATTTTAATGTGGTATATTACAAGTACACTAGTAAATGTTTATATTTCAATGTTTTGAAACAATATCTACTTGGGTGTTATCATTCGAAAAAAATAATATTTTAACCACGTTATCAATTTCCTCCGGATAACACCTTTTGCTTGCATTGTATATTTGAATGAAATTGAAAACATCATATTGATCTATTTAGTTTCGCAAACGATGCAATAGCAAATACCACTTTGAATGAATCAAATAATATGCGTCAAGCAGTTGAATATATTCAGAATTCTTCATAGGTAATCATAGAAAAATCAGATGTTCATTGTATTTATCAACAAATCACTTAGTATATTTATAGAAAAATCTAAATCCAGTAAATAGATTTTCTTGACTTGATTCTGATTTATAAAAATTTCAGTGTTTTTTTCCTTTGTATACAGCAACAATTAAAAACAAAAAGTTTCGGTGTATGTAACTGCACAATGTTATTAGTTATATGTATTATTGTTGTAAATGATCCAAAATAGAGGCAAAATTTCAAGATGCGTTTATATAAAAATTACGTTTCCCACAATGATATAATACTACTGGAGTTGCAGCATGGCTCTCCAAACGTTATTGTTCATTTTCCCCTTCTGTGATCCACTTTTATAAAATTAGGAGAATCCATAGTTATCGAATTAGATGAAAACGTAACTTTCCGCAGCCTATTTGAGAAAATGAATTCCAAGCACTTTACGAATACTCAATGTTGTTTTATTGACTGCTGCAATGGATATTATCATGTATTATATGCTGTTTCTAAGGCGACGGTGGCGCTGGTATCGTTGGTGGTTGAATCGCTGTGACGTCACCCTCGGCATTTTCTGTGACGTCACTCGTCGCCTATGGCGCTGGTGTCGTTGGTTGTCACTTGTATACACTTCGGGGGATGTATCGTGCTAACAAAACCGAAATTTGTCCTTTAAAAAATCATCCATTCAGCTCACATGACTATAGAGGGAAGAAAAAGAGAGAGAAAAATAGAACACAAACATTTCAATTATTCAATTTATTACATTGTTTTCTTCTATAAACCGTTTACAACACTACTACTACAAGCACAAATGGTTTACAATAACTCTAATTTACTCAAATGTCCATTATTTTGAGCAAAATTTCTAATAATATCTAATACATTTTTATAATATTCACAAAAACTTAGAGATTCTAAATAGGCGAGTCAGCGTGAAATGAGGCAATGATTGACTTGTAGAATTTGATGAACATCTCTTAAACATTAAAAGGAAACAGGTGTCATGTTTGTTCACTTCCAACCATTAAAAAGAATCAAATATTACTTGTCGAATAGTGCAGTAGTCCCCACAGTCTTGTGATCATATTCTTCATAAAATGCTGGAAGTGATGCACTTATAATTCTTCTTTATGTTTTTCTATTCAACAATGTTTGCTAGCCTAAGCTCTACAATTATTTTATGAAATTCATCATAATTCTGGTGTAGTTGTTTTAATCTGTCTACCAATAAGTTTGGATCTGACCAATTAGAAAGAATATCATAGCTTTTTGACGTGTGAAACCCTCTTGTAATTGGTTCATTGAGTTGTTTTATGGTATTATTCAACTTATTTTTAATGCAAAGTTTATGAGAGTCATCGAACTGTTTTGTAATATTACTTGGATTTCTGGAGTATTTACGCTTTTTAAAGAGCGGTTTAATTACTTCACTGAATTTAGTGGGACATGCCTGATGTCTTAGATGTCCTCTTCTATTACGGTGGACATCCGTTAATTCCAATATCTGTTTGTATAATTGTAAATCAATCGGGACGAAATGTTTGGGATTCTTATAGAATACTAATTGTTTTAAGCCAAGCGTACTTTTAAATACTTTGCCGCCTACAATTAGTTGTTCATCATTAAATTCTAGTTGTTTGTTTCCAAACATCCATTGTTTACCTTTTAATTGTGGGCCGTAAGCATGGTCGATTCCTAATTCTGGAGTGTACGCGCAGTCAGATTCTTTTGATACTTTCTGATTATTGTCATTAAGTACTTGTTTGAGCGAAGAATCTTCCTGCTCAGCATCATCTTCACTTAATATTAGCGGGATTGGTGCGTCTTTCGGAGAATCTCTACCTTGATTTGTGGAGTCCAGTGATTCCGCTATTTGTTTGAGAGGATATGTTACGGACTTGAGATTTTCTCCATGCCGTTTCTTATTAGTTCTTTTAAGCGACATATATTTTTCACGTAAACCATTTGCATGCTTTGAGACTTGTTGTTCGTATGACAACATTATAGTAAATTAAAATGTGTGGGTGTGCGATTCAATATATTATTAGACGGTTAGCAGACATACATCATAGGGTTAGCAGAAGGAGAGCAGGCATACACCCCCGCTAAAGAGATTTTCGCATGTTTATCAACGTATGATTTACAGAGAAAATTTTTTAGGTAAGTACATTAGTATTATAAAACTACCTACAGTAGAAACGCTTCCATCACGTGAAAGATATGACGCCAACCATATGCATCTTAATCAAAACAATACGACAAACGCTTGTATTGAGTTCCGCTCTTTTCCCGTTAACAGAAGAAGACAGTACCAACATAGTATGTGCTGAATTATATCGTCAACTAAGTCACGTGATGTAAAAGCTTCTCCGTTTCTACTGCAAGTATATTGTTAAGAAAATCCTTATACCGAAGTGATTCCAAACAAAAATTTTGTGCTTCTACGTATTGATTCATTATATTACGAAACTTTTAGTTATACATAGCCACACGCCCAAGTGTTAGAGATTTTTATTATGTTTTTTTCCATTCAATAATGTTTGCCTAGGTTAAGCTCTACAATTATTTTATGAAATTCATCACCATTCGGATGTAGTTGTTTCAATCTGTCTACCAATAGGTTTGCATCTGACCAATTAGAAATAATATCATAGCTTTTTGGTGTGTGAAAGCCTCTTGGACTAAAAATTTTAGTATATTGGATGCTACAAGAACATTTTATCAAATTGGGGTAAGATAAAATAGAAGTGAATTATGTACTTTGCAACACCATTTGCAAGTTACTGTTTTTTAAAAAAATACAATATGGTTTAAAAAGAGGTTCAGATAGTATTTATGATTGGAGTTCAATGAACACAATATATTTGATGGGAAAAATGTTTCATTCTTACTGTGTGTGATACGTTCCAGATATCCAATGATTTTTGAACATCAAATTTATAGCTAAGTCCATCCTAAAACGTTGAATTGAAGTAAAATATTTGGATGTCACTTATGAAAGTTCACTACCTATTGCTAAACATATTAAAAAATATTGCAATGCAAACCAGTTATGGGGTTACATAATTAGACAAACGTTTAAGACTCCGTATTTTACTCTCGTAAGAACTAAAATTGGAAATCAAAGGCTATATTTGCAATAAATGGTGAATACAGTACACTTGTGTGTGGTATTAAAGTACCATTTTCATTGTTCTGATCATGAATTTGTTCCACTCATCACACAATTTTCTTGTCTTTATCGTTGTCGTGCATTCTATCATTGGGAATAATATTCCCTCATTTATCGATAGTCAGATACCTAGAATGTCGACGTTGTCGTTGTGGTTGTCGTCGTCATTGTCGTTGGCTGTCTCTGATGTGCCTCTGGTACGTCTCTGATGTGACTCGGGTACGTCTCTGATTCTCCGATGTGTGGTTACTCCACTTGCGTACGTCTCTAATGCGAATCCGATGTGTCTCTAGTACGTCTCTGGTATGTCTCTGATGTGTCACTGACAACGACAACGTCGACATTCTAGGTATCTGACTATCGCTAAATGAGGGAATATTATTCCCAATAGAATGCACGACAACGATAAAGACAAGAAAATTGTGTGATGAGTGGAACAAATTCATGATCATAACAAAAAATGAAAATGGTACTTTAATACCACACACAAGTGTACTGTATTCACCATTTATTGCAGATATAGCCTTTGATTTCCAATTTTAGTTCTTACGAGAGTAAAATACGGAGTCTTAAACGTTTGTCTAAGTATGTAACCCCATAACTGGTTTGCATTGCATCATTTTTTAATATGTTTAGCAATAGATAGTGAACTTTCATAAGTGACATCCAAATATTTTACTTCAATTCAACGTTATAGGATGGACTTAGCTATAAATTTGATGTTCAAAAATCATTGGATATCTGGAACGTACCACACACAGTAATAATAAAACATTTTTCCCATCAAATATATTGTATTCATTAAGCTCGAATCATAAATACTATCTGTACCTTTTTTTTAAACCATATTGTATTTTTTTTAAACAGTACCTTGCAAATGGTGTTGCAAAGTACATAATTCAGTTTGTTAAAATGTTCTTGTAGCATCCAATGTACTAAAATTTTTAGTCCAAGAGGCTTCCACACACCAAAAAGCTATGATATTATTTCTAATTGGTCAGATGCAAACCTATTGGTAGACAGATTGAAACAACTACATCCGAATGGTGATGAATTTCATAAAATAATTGTAGAGCTTAACCTAGGCAAACATTATTGAATGGAAAAAAACATAATAAAAATCTCTAACACTTGGGCGTGTGGCTATGTATAACTAAAAGTTTCGTAATATAATGAATCAATACGTAGAAGCACAAAATTTTTGTTTGGAATCACTTCGGTATAAGGATTTTCTTAACAATATACTTGCAGTAGAAACGGTTAAGCTTTTACATCACGTGACTTAGTTGACGATATAATTCAGCACATACTATGTTGGTACTGTCTTCTTCTATTAACGAAAAAAAAACGGAACTCAATACAAGCGTTTGTCGTATTATTTTGATTAGGATGCATATGGTTGGCGTCATATCTTTCACGTGATGGAAGCGTTTCTACTGTAGGAAGTTTTATAATACCAATGTACTTACCTAAAAAATTTTGTCTATAAATCATACGTTCATAAACATGCGAAAATCTCTTTAGTGGGGGTGAATGCCTGCTCTCCTTCTGCTAACCCTGTGATGTTTCTCTGCTCTCCTTCTGCTAACCTTATGAAGTATGTCTGCTAACCGTCTAATGATATGTTGAATCGCGCACCCACACATTTTAATTTACTTTACGTGAAAAATATATGTCGCTTAAAAGAACTAATAAGAAACAGCATGGAGAATATCTCAAGTCTGTAACATATCCTCTCAAACAAATAGCGGAATCACTGGACTCCACAAATCAAGGTAGAGATTCTCCGAAAGACGCACCAATCCCGCTAATATTAAGTGAAGATGATGCTGAGCAGGAAGATTCTACGCTGAAACAAGTACTTAATGGCAATAATCAGAAAGTATCAAAAGAATCTGAAAGCGCGTACACTCCAGAATTAGGAATTGAACAAGGGAGTCTCGACCATGCTTACGGCCCACAATTAAAAGGTAAACAATGGATGTTTGGGAACAAACAACTAGAATTTAATGATAAATAACTAATTGTAGGTGGCAACGTATTTAAAAGTACGCTTGGCTTGAAACAATTAGTATTCTATAAGAATCCCAAACATTTCACCCCGATTGATTTACAATTATACAAACAGATATTGGAATTAACGAATGTCCACCGTGATAGAAGAGGACATCTAAGACATCAGACCTGTCCCACTAAATTCAGTGAAATAATTAAACCGCTCTTTAAAAAGCGTAAATACTCCAGAAATTCAAGTAATATTACAAAACAGTTCGATGACTCTCATAAACTTTGCATTAAAACTAAGTTGAATAATACCATAAAACAACTCAATGAACCAATTACAAGAGGGTTTCACACGTCAAAAAGCTATGATATTCTTTCTAATTGGTCAGATCCAAACTTATTGGTAGACAGATTAAAACAACTACACCAGAATTATGATGAATTTCATAAAATAATTGTAGAGCTTAGGCTAGCAAACATTGTTGAATAGAAAAACATAAAGAATTATAAGTGCATCACTTCCAGCATTTTATGAAGAATATGATCACAAGACTGTGGGGACTACTGCACTATTCGACAAGTAATATTTGATTCTTTTTAATGGTTGGAAGTGAACAAACATGACACCTGTTTCCTTTTAATGTTAAAGAGATGTTCATCAAATTCTACAAGTCAATCATTGCCTCATTTCACGCTGACTCGCCTATTTAGAATCTCTAAGTTTTTGTGAATATTATAAAAATGTATTAGATATTATTAGAAATTTTGCTCAAAATAATGGACATTTGAGTAAATTAGAGTTATTGTAAACCATTTGTGCTTGTAGTAGTAGTGTTGTAAACGGTTTATAGAAGAAAACAATGTAATAAATTGAATAATTGAAATGTTTGTGTTCTATTTTTCTCTCTCTTTTTCTTCCCTCTATAGTCATGTGAGCTGAATGGATGATTTTTTAAAGGACAAATTTCGGTTTTGTTAGCACGATACATCCCCCGAAGTGTATACAAGTGACAACCAACGACACCAGCGCCATAGGCGACGAGTGACGTCACAGAAAATGCCGAGGGTGACGTCACAGCGATTCAACCACCAACGATACCAGCGCCACCGTCGCCTTAGAAACAGCATATAATACATGATAATATCCATTGCAGCAGTCAATAAAACAACATTGAGTATTCGTAAAGTGCTTGGAATTCATTTTCTCAAATAGGCTGCTGAAAGTTACGTTTTCATCTAATTCGATAACTATGGATTCTCCTAATTTTATAAAAGTGGATCACAGAAGGGGAAAATGAACAATAACGTTTGGAGAGCCATGCTGCAACTCCAGTAGTATTATATCATTGTGGGAAACGTAATTTTTATATAAACGCATCTTGAAATTTTGCCTCTATTTTGGATCATTTACAACAATAATACATATAACTAATAACATTGTGCAGTTACATACACCGAAACTTTTTGTTTTTAATTGTTGCTGTATACAAAGGAAAAAAACACTGAAATTTTTATAAATCAGAATCAAGTCAAGAAAATCTATTTACTGGATTTAGATTTTTCTACAAATATACTAAGTGATTTGTTGATAAATACAATGAACATGTGATTTTTCTATGATTACCTTTGACGAATTCTGAATATATTCAACTGTCAGAGGCATATTATTTGATTCATTCAAAGTGGTATTTGTAATTACATCGTTTGCAAAACTAAATAGATCAATATGATGTTTTCAATTTGATTCAAATATACAATGCAAGTAAAAGGTGTTATCCGGAGGAAATTGATAACTTGGTTAAAATATTATTTCTTTAGAATGATAACACCCAAGTAGATATTGTTTCAAAACATTGAAATATAAACATTTGCTAGTGTACTTGTAATATACCATATTAAAATTAATATTCTACACATACACACTTTATGATTACATGCTGTATATAAAAAATGCTAATATTATTCTAAAATAAGGATGTTTTTGATTAAGATCTGTATACATGTCGTAATAAGTTTGTTTTATTCATATAATTTTACAAATAACGAAATGAATGATGATAAATCTGGTTTTAGACAAATATAATAAAAAAATCGTACTCAGAAAGAACCCGTCGATATTTGGATACATTATTAGACAAACTTTCAATATTTCTAACGTGAAAAGGTCTGACTAAGAATGTTTTTAGGATGTTTCTAATATATTAATGTGGGTGCATAGCTCTGTGAGTAAAGGCGATGAATGTTTGTACATGTCTGGTTTGAGACCCGGTTAGCACATTTTTTATTCAATCAAATTAAAAATTGTGAATATTGAGTTTCATAATTTTCTCTAGAATCTTCATCATTTTTTTTTTCATTAAATTATGGAGAAAATTCAAACATTGATTACGGCTTGTTTTGGTAGACATGCACACACACACACACACACACACACACACACACACACACACACACACACACACACACACACACACACACACACTATTCAATCAAATGTTTTTTTATTCCTCTGCATTACAAACTGAGTTATAAGACATCAAAGTTGAAATAATAAAACAATTCAACGCCCTGTATCTCATTAACTACATGACTCTCATGAACTTTTCATCTTAAAATGGAGTGACGAAGCCCCCACTACTGTATTTTAGATTACATTATTCTGTTCAGCACCGTAAAATTATTACAATGAGAGAGATCTATTTCAACAATATTTTTATTAATAGACACTTTTGATTTCACTCGTATATCGTGAATTTAGTTCCTATGGTACCTTTTATAATTGAATGACAAAAACGGAAAAACATTTCTGTTGATAAGTTTAGGCGTCATCGATATCATGATAACATAATTTGGAATCTAGTTTATGTTAATATACACCTTGATTTCACTCGTCATGATTTTCTAAGATACATTATTATTTAAGTTTCATAACTATTCTCTTCATAAAAAGTAACGTTATTGATTTCATTCCTCAATTCGATTTAGATTTTAACAATGCATGGAATTTTAAAACGGATATTAGCATCGGAGCTTATGGCGAGATCTATTAACGAGCATGATTTAGAAATTACGTATGCAGAGGTCGGTGGTTCCAATCAGGGCTAGGGGAATTTTTTTTCAAATAAAATCTACGGGTTAAAAAATGGACGACACACAGCGTGCCATCTAGCAATAGAAATCTACAAAAAAATGGTCGACACACAGCGCGCCATCTAGCGATAGGATAGAAATCTACAATCACAGGATAAAAAATGGCCGACACGCACACTGGATAAAAAATGGACGACACACACCGCCGACAGCGCCAACGACACCAGCGCCACCGTCGCCTTATGTATGTTGGAAATGGCAGACACCAATTCGATCATTTATTATAATTAATTTAAATACAATTAATGTTTTATAGTGAGGTTCCTACTGATACTTTAATTTTTTCGTTTGTGTTGTATGTATTTCTCATATTAAATAATTGTATGCTATTTTCGCTTTTGTTGCATATTTTAGAGCTTACTACAAGCATATAAGATGCAGGACGGAGCATACTAAAATAATAATTATGACAGTTTTGGATACAGAAAGTTGTAGGCAATATAGTTATGATATATCACGGAATAATGTTCACATTCATATTCATAATGTAATATGCAGTAGAAAAAATTCGAAAACAATTATGACCTGCCCTTTGGGGTTCCTTGTATAATCTGATATGGGTAATATTAAGCAGGGTAAATTATTTTCAGCTAATAAAACATGCTTTTTTAATCGTCTTTCAGCCACTTACGCACTCTAATATAGCAATACAATCTACTCAAATTTGAGACCATAAAATACATACAGTGCGCTGGAATAAGAATTCCGGGAAAAGTCAACGTTTAGGCAGGTATACTCGGTAACTACATTGTCGGCCCAATATTCGTTGATAGAAGTTTAAATGGTAAAACTTACCTAAATATGTTGGAGACACAGATAACGGTAGCAATAAATGATATTATTTTAAAAAACCCACAAGAATGTCCACAAGTAATATTTCAGCAAGACTGAGACTCGCCTTATTATGCTGCCAGAGTGCGACATTAATTAAGGACTGTTTTCCCGACAAGATGTATTGCCGATGAGAACATTTGGAGTGGCCACCTAGATTACCTGACTTAACCCCATTATACTTTTAATCTATGGGATTACTTGAAATCCAAGGTGTACAAAACCCAATGATATTTATTAGTTTTATTTTATTTTCCACAGGTCCTCACTCACCATCAAGAGCAACATTAGGGAATATTTTAAGCAAGCAGCCGATATATATATATATATATATATATATATATATATATATATATATATATATATTACGGACTTTCTACCAAAGTAGTTAGAAAGTTCGCGTACCAATTTGGTAAAGCTAAAATACCTAAAACTTGGACAAACAATAAGATGGCAGAGACAGATTAGTTCACTTCTTTTCTAAAGCGTCAATCCACGTTGTCTATTAGAACTCCCGAAGCGACAAGCCAAGCCCCAGCATCGAGCTTTAACCGACAAAATGGTTTTTAATAATCTCCAGACAGTTTTGAACCGCTTGAATTTAAAGAGTGGAGATATTCGAAACATGAACGAGGCAAGAGTGACTACTGTCGGAACTCCTGTCAGAATTGTGGCACGTAAAGGGCTTAAGCAAATAGGACGGATTGCATCAGCTGAAACAGGGCCCTTAGTGACACTAGCCGTTGCAGTGTCTGCTAATAATAATTCTATCCCACCTGTTTTATCTTCTGAAGAGTTAACTACCGTGATCATTTAATTCGGGTTATGTTGACGGTGAACCACGCTGTGTTGCGGATACATATATGTCTGAATTGGCTTGGTGTTAGAAATTAGTTATGAATTGAGAGGTAGACGTTATATTCACCGGGATTTCGGGTGTTTCGGTTGTCTGAATTTATTGAGAAGAATTTTGAAATTTGAATTTTTAGGAATTGTATTAGACTACTAGACATTTAATAAAGGTGTATAGAATTATGGTGAATGGTGGCGGTGGATTTTTATTGTGTTCGAGAAGGCGATGTGGTTTTAAACAGTAATAACAACAATAAATAAAATTGAGACGGGTACAGCTGCGGCTGTATTATTCCCTGTCATCGGCCATTTGGTTGGTGAATGAATTCACCAGCTTACAGGGAAACCGCAGAAAACCTGCAACACCGATGAGGGGTAGGGATGGTTGGAACGAGGGGTAGGGATGGTTGGAACGAGGGGTAGGGATGCTTGGAAAATGGGTTTACATATAAGGATTATGATTTTTATCTAATAGGTATCGGAGAATTATCTAGGTAGTTGAGATAATTCTCGGGAAGGTCGTTGTGGCTAATAGCCGAACTGGAGGATATGGAAGTTTCCTCTTGGATTTATTACCGAGTGGCCGTCTGATTGCGATCCAGGGTGTGAGGAGGGCGTTTTTAGAGATTACATTGCCCGATTCGATAGTACGAATAACATATCGAGCTTGTAAATTGTTCAGACGGGAAGGAATTGGTTCTATATCGATATTGACATAAACAGTATTACTAGGGGAGTAAGGAGACTTGTATTGTCAGTATCTGAGAATTGGCTGCTCGCAAGTCAGAATCTTTTTAACAAGATGTTCGCGAAGGCTGCAATAGACGTTTGCTCTATAGTCGATTATGGGTCGGATATATGTTTTATATATAAAGTAGTGTGGTTGGGTGAGTTCGGCCAAACTTTCCGCCGAGCGCCTTAATGAGACCACCTCGTCGTCGGACTTTATTTAGAGTGTCAGCCAGGTCAGCCGCCAAGTTAAAAGTGTGTAAATCTCACTCCCAAATAAACGGCGTCACTGCGGATTTCGAGTTGCTCTCCCCAGAGCACAAGGCGAAAGTTGGTTGGTAGAAGTCGTTCGCTATGAGTGGAAGAATGTTTAAAAACAATTGCTTGGGTTTTTTGAGTATTGAGAGTCACCTGCCATTTCCAGCACCAATTCGAAAATTGCGTTAGGAGATTTTGTGATTGAATGTTGAAAGAGCGAATGTCAGTGGCGGAAATGATTAGTGCGATGTCGTCCGCATATAATTGGATTGTGTCCTGGAGGTGTTGTGGTACCGGTGTATAATACGTATAAATAATATATAATAGAGGAGCGAGTACGGAGCCTTGTGTAACACCAGTTAGGAGGGTAAATGATTCGGATAAGCAATTACCGACTTTGGCACTTACAGAACAATCGGTAAGATAAGAATATATTAGGTTCACAATCGGAGGTGGTAGTCGGATGCTCAGTAGCTTCCTGGCAAGTCCGGCGTGCCAGACCTAATATAAAAGCTTTCTGAACGTCCATGAAAATAGCGGATGAACAGCGTCGTTGATTTGTTGCTTTAGTGACAATTGTTTTATGATTTGTGGTGGCGATCTGATATGAGCGGCCTTGATTGAATCCGAATTGGAATACGGGGATGACATTATTCTCTGTACAGAAGTCCCATACTCTTTCTTTGATCAAACGTTCAAAGATTTTACCTAAGATGCTGATTAGTGAAATCGGTCGGTATAATTCAGGCTTTGTAGGGTTTTTGCTGGGTTTTGGGATGAGAACAGCGTTGGCTGATTTCCAACATCGAGGGAAGTATGAAAATGCCAGACAGGCGTTCGGAATTGCGCAGAGCGGGGGGAAGATCTCCTCTGGCAGGTTTTTAAGTATCTGTCTAGAGATTTCGTCGTGTCCTGGGGCACTGTTTCTCCCCGATCAACAGACCTGCTGAACCCTTTCGATAGTGGATGGTGAAAGAAGTGGACATGGTGAAGACAGTTTGTAGGTTATTTTTGAAGGCGGTGGCTTTGTCTTCGGGTGTGTATATTTTCTGTCCTTGTATTTCAAGGTGTGTTCTACTATTCCTTTAAGGCCGATAAGGCAGTAGAATTTTTGCCAAAACACGCGACCTTGTCTGTAGTCCAGATGCAGTATCGGCCTTCCATTTTTTCTAATTTTCAGCATTGATTTAGAACCTGACCTGGGCGTTTAGACGATTCCATTGTGTCTTGACTGCAGTATTTCTAGTGCGGACGTATAACCTGTATAAATGTTTTTAATGACGGATTTTATGAATATTGCGTTGCGTAAGTGAATGGTAATTGGTGTTTATGGTGGTTAGAGGAACGGCGTTGTATTGTGCATCGATTAAGAGGGACTGAAATTCCTCTGCGTGTTTGTCTATGTCATCAGTAGTGTAATGAATGAATGTGGAAACGTGGTTTCGAAGGAATTGCAATCGGCTTTTTTGAAACGCGATAAGTGTTGGTGGTTGACGGTAGTTGGATTGGATTTAGTAGGGTAGAGTTTTGACCAGTAGAGGGACATGGTCTGAGGTAATGGGATCGCCTAGAAAGCATTCGTCGTCTCTATGCGTGTTATTAATCTGTCAGTAGATTATATGGTCGACAATGGAAGAGCCGAGGTGACTTACAAGGCTTGGATTATTGTTAATCCAGGAAATGGGAAGGGAGACTAGCGGGTCGGCGAGTACTCTGCCGTTTTGATTGGTGAGTGTATGACCGAAAAGAATGTTTCGTGAATTTAAGTCGCTCATTATTACGGCTCGTGGATTCGTAATCGAGGAGGTCGATTGAGAGTGCTTGTCTAGGGTGTTTGTAATAGGAAAATGAAGTGTTCGTGATATTATTCTACAATATATCAATGGCTATGCAATCATAGTTCTGTTGAGGGAAAAGTGCGGGGAGTGGTGAGGAGATGCGGGGAGTCCGTTTCGGACAAGAAATCCTCGACAGTAGATATTCCTGTCTAAGTGGAAAGGGGTGTAGCCAGTGAAGCGAGAACGCCCTTTCAAGAGAGTGTCGGTGGTAGATAATATTTGTATATTCTGGGGGTAGAGGAGGTGTTTAAGAATATGACGCTTTCAGGGTAGACCTTGGCAATTAACGGTCCCGATTGTGAAGTCCATGACTTCTTAATTATGTCGCTTGGACGTTAATGCAAAGTGGACGATGTTGCCCACGCCACTGGTTAGGTTACAATTGTATCCATTAAAAAAGGGGTTAAATGTTGAACGGCACCAGCTACTAAACCACGGGCATTAGGGATGGCATTCATAATCGTAGTAGCCAGGATTTCGATGAGGATTTTGGAGTCGGTTGTAAGTTCGTAGGGGATGTGGGTTTTTTCCAGGGTAATAGGAGCGATTTCCTGGGGAGTTTTGGAAGTTTCCAACCGTTTGGGACATAGGAGGTGGTAAGCGGGGTGTGATTCTCTCCAATTTTTGCAATATGGGGAGTTTGCCTTAGGATAATTTACGGATTTGTGGGTTGGAAGTGTTGTAAGCTTCACAATGATGTGAGAGGCCGTGGAATCTGATGCCCTTCGTTAGGACGATGTGGTAACCCGTTTCAGATTCAGTCAGAATCCGAAATATCGGGGTGGGCCTATTAGTGGATTTGACGATGATTCGTCAGGATTTGGAAAGGGGGAAGTTGAGGACTTTGAGGATATCCCTAATTTCCTTGTCGGAGAGGAATTGGTCTGCATATCTGCAGAAAAAAGGTGGGTTTTCGTGATTTTGAGGGGGATCTGGGTTGGGGAGAGGGATTCAAAGGAATGATGGTGACGAGAACGTCACCATCATTCCTTTGACGTTCTCGTCACCAGTGGCGTTACGGAGTTCTTTGGCGAGTGCCTCATAAGGAATATGGGAAGGTCTTTTCCGAAGGGCAGTTCGATTAGGATTCGCCTTCAAGTAGGAGATAACCCCCTCAACAACTCGTTGGTGTTGAGACGATTGAATAACTCCCTCTGGGAAATGTATTTGGTAGGGAGGTTGAGGGTTTGAAGAGTGGGTTTGGTTTGGGAAGGTCGGGGTTGTTGGTCGTTTCGGGAAGATTGTTGTTGAGAACGGGAAGGTTGTTGATATTTCGGGTTGGTTGTTGAGTCGTGGGTGGAGAGGAGGTAGGTATTTTATGGGTTCTCTTAGGTTGAGTTCCTAAAAGTGTGAAATTTTCCTCTTGCTCCCTTTGGTTTGAGGTTTGGGAGTTAATGGTAATTTGTGAATTGTGGGAATGGCGGGAGGAGTGGGACTTGGCTGGGGATGAGCTTCGGGTTGGGTTCTTTTGATTTTGGAAATCGGCTATTGTTTTTGTAGCGATTTGTAGTTGGAGGTAGAGAGCTTGGGCTTGCTGTTCGAACTGTTGAATTCTCGAATCAACATTATAGGTTTGGAAGGTAGGAGAGGGAAATATTCATGAGAAGAGGTTGAGGGTGCGGATTTGTGGCTCCTTGTTTTGATGGGGGAGCGTTTCGACGACACGTTGGGCTGGAAGGGGAACGGAACAGAAGAGTTGTACCGTTCGTACTGTTTTTTTTTAGTGAGTGGGGCAGACAAGAGCTGGCAGCCGCTTCACTACCGGAAGGAGTTTCCTACCCGGTTAAAGGATTCCTGACCCTTTTTGCCTACCGGTTAGTTACAATATATTCACATGATCTGTTCCTTCCTCTCTTGGGTGGTTTGGTATTAATAACATGGGTAGCCTCGCTTCGGTTGTTCTTGTTTCATTTAGAAACCTGAAAGAGAATTTTCAAAAATATAATTGTCCCGTGAGGACAGCTTTCACAAATAATAATGCCCTGTGAGGGCAGTATTCTAAATTTTGGAAAATCTCGAAGCTTTCTGTTGGTGAATGCTAGGTAGCAGGCGCTTCAGAATTAATTTGGTTTGTCTCCAGTGATCAAATTTTCTGAGAGCTTCCTTTTCCTGGTATCCTACTGCACTGGACCTTAAACACAAACGATAATTATAAAAAGTGCCCGAAACTTTCATAGTGCCGCCTTTAAAACATGTCGGTCGCGCGTGTGCTGAGTAAACTATTAAAAGGTCTATTGTAGAAAGTACCAATTTTTAGTTCTATGTGAGTTATCCTGAGCATACTATTTTGTTTGGTCTATTTTGAATGGATTATTTACCCATGCCTATATTTTGTTCCAGTCAGAGTATACTGAAACTATGGCTTCCCCAGATTCTTCAATTGACAAGTGACTATAAATATTTCAACAATGGAACCAGTTTTAATGTTTGCAGTATGTTTAATATCCTCACTAAGGAAAACAGTCAACCAGGAGCAACCTGCCAAGTGGTAAGCTATATTTGTTTTGTTCAGAAACGAATAACTGATATAAATTAATTTGACCAAAAAATATATTATCTTTGTCGAAGTGCAAAAAACACCTATTTATTATAACTGACATTACAACAGAAACAAACTATTTACCTGCGCAAAGGGCTCTGCAGCATCAGTGGATCTTGGAAATAAATATAAAAATCCAAAAAATGGCTCATTATTCTATTTGTGGAATACGCTACATTTCATTTATTTATTGTAACTTTAAAACACTTAAATTTAGCAGAGCAGATGAACACATACCAATACCTTAAAAAAGACGCTATAGCCCTGGATGGGTCTTAGTCTTCTCAACTATAGACCTCCACAGCGGCCTGTCTTTTACCTTTGAACTCCATCATGAGACTTGCGTGGATCCGAGATCATTGTCCATGCATCTCATTTTTGGACTCCCTCTTCTCCTCGTGTTGTAGATGTTGGCATTTGGGAGTCATCCATATGTTGAATATGCCCAAACCATTGGAGTCTGCGCGCTTTGATGAAGCAAACAATGTCTTGATTTTGCAGAATTTTATTAATGTCAGCGTTGTTTCGAATTCTCTATTCATGTACCTCTTTCACTGCACCATATATCTTTGTAATGTGAATACACACTAATAACACTGGCAAACAAATCTTTTGTTGCATCAGGTCATATAGTTTTCAGCGCAATGAGTCCAGACCTGTCTTTATACATTGCATATTTTTGACTTGGAACCATAGATATAGGAAAACAAAAGGGATCGCTAGCCCACCGTTCAGTAAATGACTGTAGCACATGTATGTAATACTCATATATTGCTAGTACCTGTAAGTGAGGCAGCAAATGCCTGTTTTTATCTCCGTCGCAAAACCCTACTCGTTGTACGCAAGCTTCGCGATTCTAGTGGAGGAATTGGCAATTGTAGTGGGAAAATCCCCCTTATCTCGGTTATATATAAACTGATGGTACAACTGACGCACGCTTGTGCTTACAATTTTTTAAATATATGTGCATATATATATATATATATATATATATATATATATATAATAACAACAAAAAGATTCATGG
Source organism: Galeruca laticollis (assembly GCA_963921935.1). Taxonomy (NCBI): domain Eukaryota; kingdom Metazoa; phylum Arthropoda; class Insecta; order Coleoptera; family Chrysomelidae; genus Galeruca; species Galeruca laticollis. The sequence goes on from OY998180.1 coordinate 49,949,219, forward strand.
GTAATTCACTCAAAAAGAAAAAGGGGTACTGAAACAGAGTGGTAACCGCGGACATGCATTTTTCTGGCTCATTTGCCGTCTTCAGCGCGGTATAACCAAATAAGGATGTGAAATTTGGTAACAAATATGTTAATCGGAACATGGGAAAACACAAAACATCGGATTTCAACAGGGAAACGAAACGCTCATTTGTGCCTTCAATTGGAAGATCCCGAGTTTTCAGGACAACAACCAAGATCGACACGGAGGCGCATATATTCCCCCTGCCTGAACCTTCCGACCCATAGTGAATAACAAAGAAGATATTTCTACATCTTCTTTATATATATATATATATATATATATATATAACAACAACAAAGAGATGTGCATGGGTAATTCACGCAAAATAAAGGGCTACTGAAACAGTGGTAACCGCGAACATGCATGTTTCTGGCTCATTTGCCTCTTCAGCACGGTATAACCAAATAAGGATGTGAAATTTGGAAGCAAAGATGTTAATTGAAACATGGGAAAACACAAAACAACGGATTTCAGCAGGGAAACCAAACACTCATCTGTGCCTTAAATTGGAAGATCCCGAGTTTTCAGGACAACAACCAAGATCGACACGGAGGCGCATATAGCCCCCCCCCCGCCATGAACCTTCCGACCCATAGTAAAAACAAAGAATATGTAGGAATATCGCGTGATATAATAACAACAATAAAGAGATTCATGGGTAATTCACGCAAAATAAAGGGCTACTGAAACAGAGTGGTAACCGCGGACATGCATGTTTCTGGCTCATTTTCCTCTTCAGCACGGTATAACCAAATAAGGATGTGAAATTTGGGAGCAAAGATGTTAATCGAAACATGGGAAAACACAAAACAACGGATTTCAGCAGGGAAACCAAATGCTCATCTGTGCCTTCAATTGGAAGATCCCGAGTTTTCAGGACAACAACCAAGATCGACACGGAGGCGCATATAACCCTGCGCCTCCGTGTCGATCTTGGTTGTTGTCCTGAAAACTCGGGATCTTCCAATTGAAGGTACAAATGAGCGTTTGGTTTCCCTGCTGAAATCCGTTGTTTGGGTTTTCCCAGCACGGTATGACCAAATAAGGATGTGAAATTTGGGAGCAAAGATGTTAATCGAAACAAGGGAAAATACAAAACAACGGATTTCAGCAGGGAAACCAAACGCTCATTTGTGCCTTCAATTGGAAGATGTTTCGATTAACATCTTTGCTCCCTAATTTCACATCCGTATTTGGTTATACCGTGCTGAAGAGGCAAATGAGCCAGGAACATGCATGTCCGCGGTTACCACTCTGTTTAAGTAGCCCTTTATTTTGCGTGAATTGCCCATGAATCTCTTTGTTGTTGTTGTTAACATATCACGCGATATTCCCACATCTTTTTTATTACTATGGGTCGGAAGGTTCATGGCGGGGGGGTTATATGCGCCTCCGTGTCGATCTTGGTTGTTGTCCTGAAAACTCGGGATCTTCCAATTGAAGGCACAGATGAGCGTTTGGTTTCCCTGCTGAAATCCGTTGTTTTGTGTTTTCCCATGTTTCGATTAACGTCTTTGCTCCCAAATTCCACATCCTTATTTGGTTATACCGTGCAGAAGAGGCAAATGAGCCAGAAACATGCATGTCCGCGGTTACCACTCTGTTTCAGTAGCCCTTTATTTTGCGTGAATTACACATGAATCTCTTTGTTGTTAACATATCACGCGATATTCCTACATCTTCTTTGTTATTACTATGGGTCGGAAGGTTCATGGCGGGGGACTATATGCGCCTCCGTGTCGATCTTGGTTGTTGTCCTGAAAACTCGGGATCTTCCAATTGAAGGCACAAATGAGCGTTTCGTTTCACTGCTGAAATTCGTTGTTTTGTGTTTTCCCATGTTTCGATTAACATCTTTGCTCCCAAATTTCACATACTTATTTGGTTATACCGTGCTGAAGAGGCAAATGAGCCAGAAACATGAAAGTCGCGGTTACCACTCTGTTTCAGTAACCCTTTATTTAGCGTGAATTACCCATGAATCTCTTTGTTGTTGTTGTTAACATATCACGTGATATTCCCACATCTTCTTTATATATATATATATATATATATATATATATATATATATATATATAAAATTAGCAAAATATTGGGGTAACAGCTACCCCAATATTTTGCCAATTTTTCCTCACTGGTCAGCAAAGACTTCCAATCGATATCCATAACAACACCGGCAACTGTATATCTCAAGATTATACTCCCAACTTTGAGTGTGGTTCCAGATTACTCTTTCCAAAAACAGAGCTTCAATGAATTTACATAAAATGTAGTGGCTTACATTGTTGGATTTGTCTTAAGAACGGTTATGAAAAGACTATCTTCTGACGTTTGTTGTGAGGTATTTGGATTATCAGGACATGAAGATGACGCGTCTTCTAAATTAATGTATAGGAAATCTAGAGGCGCCCTATTATTTCCTTCTCAAAGTGTAAAAGAAAATGTGTAATATTATGGAGAAAAGTTCAGTGCTGCATAAAATTGATAGGCAAACTTCCACCAAGAGATATTTTAATCAGTATGCTAATGAAAGAAACATGACAGTATTTTTCCATCATTATCAGAACATTCTTTTGATTATGCACGCTATGAAATTAACAAAAAAAACTAATTAAATTAATTATCAACACCTACAGTGGTATCAGACTAAAAAGCATTGTAAATAAGGCCAACAAATCGTTTTCTACAGAAAATATTAGAAAAAAATATTCAAACGTAATATTGGATAGAAATCAGTAAGAATCTTAGAAAATCTTTGGTTTGTTCCCATTTCAAATAAATGTATTAGATTTTATTTTATATTGTTATATATTCAGTTGCTTTGAAATATCAATACATGTATTTTTTCCTCAATGCAAGTTTTATTTTTTATTATTTCAGATTCCTCTACACAGTTGTTAATAAAATGTAAGGAAAATATAATCTGAACATATAACTATGTAATTTATATAGCTGTCTCAAACATTGTATTGTATATCCAGTAGAAATACTTCTGATTTTTCAAATTTTATGTTTAATAGTTGTATTTTCGAATAACACAGGTTGGGCATCCTCTAAATCACCTTAATATGAGGTGCTAGAAGTCAAAATTAAAATTTTTAAATAGCAATCTGCTCTGCTTTAAATTTGTTAAGTTTCAATGTTTTGACTAATTCAGTGTCAGCAGCTTATTATTTTTTGGTAAATTGAATGTATCCAACGTAAATTGTCACGCTATGGCGACTTGTATGCCACAGTAATTTTAGTAAATATTTTCCATGAGGGCCTAGCCACCCATTTTGTTTTCATATATCCGTGCTTGGAACCTTATCGGCTCTCTATTGTTAATGCCAGTCACAGCCTCCCTCGGCCTATATTATCAATCCTTATTCTGGTTATATAAATTTAGCTATTTTAAGGTGGATATTTTTATGATAAAAAATTAGAAATATTTCATGTTAAATAGATTCTTAAAGTACTTCCTCTGCGACAGTCCAGTCGAAAATATTTAGCAAAGTACCCACATTATACGTATCTGTGATAACGTATATTCTAAAAGTTTTGGCACAAAATATTTATCGGGTTTTTTTGAATGAGGAAATTTATTTAAGCACTAACTAGTTATCATGAATTACAACTCAATACTTAACTAAACTGTACTATCGAATTATGTGAAGCGGCCCATTCTGCCTTACCAGACCCAAATTTCTGCGAATGTCACCCATGAGGTCCTGGACGGAATTCAGATCAATTTCTCTCAGTTTTTCGTAAATCCGCCGTCTTAATTGTTCTTCATCTTGGACTTCTCAGTCTCCATGATAAATCTCCCTAGACAGTAAAGCCCAAAAATCCTCTATTGGGCGATTCTGTTGCAAGTTTGGACGATTATCGTTTTTGGGAACAGAAGGTATGTGGTGTCGAAGCCAGTTTTGGGTATCTCTTGAGTAATGGCACGATGCTAGGTGTGGCCAAAATATGATATCGTCATTAGCATGATGTTCGTGGACACATTGAAGTAATTTGGAAAGGCAGTTATCAATATAGCTCTGACTATTCAAAGCTTCATCTGTCACTCTTTTCCCACGGTTGTCTCATGTAACATGTACAAAAAATGTTATTTTTTATTGAAATTATCTCATATTTGGGGAGGTAAATCGTCTTCAAATTTAAACAGCGTGTTCATTATGCATTTACTGACTTATATCTCAAGTATTGCGGAATGTATATAATTTACACATAATTTAATTTTTAGAATGTTGATTCTTCAGTTTATACGAATGCAATGATGATATCTGGCCCAGAAATTTTAGTTTTCGCATGTTCTGGATTTATAATTGATTTTATAGGAAAAACAAGATTAATTTGTAAGTTTTATTGCTCTCACTACTTATTATTAATAAAATTGCGTTGCTTATTAACTAACCCTTCTGTAATTTAAATTACATTCGAAAATGATGTCAAAAGAGGTAAAAAGTAATCCTGAATTGTTAACAAACAATAAAATTTTGTCAGAACTTGCTGAAGGAAAAGCTTAAGGGGACAACCTCTATACAGAATGAAATTTTTCATGGGACCACCTGTTAAAATGTAATGTACTTTAACTTAAATTAAATTACTGCAATACATGGAAAGATAATAGATGGTGTAGATCAATATATTTTCAGAGATTTTTGCAGAATTAATTGAAACTTTGTCCATCTTGAGCTTCTTTTGCTGTTATATATATATATATATATATATATATATATATATATATATAGTTTATTTTGTATTCTTGGGATTGAAGACCATTTTTAAAGACATTTAACTAGTAGTTAATACATTTTTATTTAACGTTTCGGTCTTTCCATGACCTTCATCAGAAAAATTTTTTTTGTTAAAACTAAAAGAAGTTACAAAAAGAATCTTAAAAGCAAAACAAATAAATCTTATCTTCGACAGAACGTTCATTTGATTATTACATATATATATATATATATATATATATATATATATATATATATATATATATATATATATATATATATATATTGTAATTCATTCATGATTTCACTACTGGCGTTTACAATTATTGGCAGCATAAATAAACGTGTTTATGAATAAATAGCCCTCTCTATGTTTATTATTACTCTAAGATAATTACAATACGATAAGTGGCATTTTATGAATAATTTTTCAATATCATTTGTTTTGTGCAGTTGGCTAGGGTCTGAATTAATTGTTTCTATCTAGCAGGGTGCTGTCATTACAGTCATAGCTGTTGTTTGTTGCTAATGTCACTTGAAATTGTGATTGTTGTAAAATTTCAAGTCGGTTAAGTGAAAATGCCTCGACCTAACAATTTTACTAATCCTGAAATGCGAAACATGCTTTGTTTTTATGTAAACAAAAATTATTCCTGTGTTCTTGGTGCTCGCAGATATCAACAAATGTATCCAAACTGCGTTCAACCCAATCGGCAAACTTTCAGCAATATTTTTCGTTGATTAAGAGAAACTGGACAATTTAGGCGTAACAGTGGTATGGGTCGACCTAAAATAATAACTGTGGATCGGGGAGATGATATTTTAGTACGAGTTGCTAATAATCCGGAACTAAGCACGCGTCGTTTAGCAGTAATGACTGGAGTAAACCAACCTTCAGTTTTGCGAATTTTGAAAAATGAAAATTTACGGCCTTACCATTTTACACCAGTACAAAGTTTATTGCCTTGTGATTATCCTTTTAGAATGAATTTCGCTTAGTGCATGATAAATGAAAAAGATGAAGATCGTATTTTTATTAACAAAATTCTTTTTAATGACGAGGTCACATTTACATGTAGAGAAGTTTTTTAACTGGAGAAACAGTCACAATAGGGATATTGCAAATCCCCATGCATTCCGAGAATCACATTTGCAGCACGAATTTAAGATAACTGTATTGTGCGGTATCTTTGGAGATAGTTTGTTGGGTCCATATGAATTACCAGCAAATTTGAATTATAACTCATATTTACAATTTTTACAAAAAAACTCTATTCGATCATCTCGAGGAATTGTCACTTAATCGAAGAAGATAAATATGGTTCATGCAGGATGGAGCACCACCTCATTATCGGATAATAGTGAGGAATTATCTCTGTAGTGTAACAAGGAGAGTTCTGGGACCACTACTTCGAAAAACGTCCGCTAGATGGCGCTGTCGGCTGGTGTATTGTGTTGTCTATCTTGGTGCAGTGTGTTGTCTATCTTCCTGTGTGCGTCGTCCATTTTTATCCGATCGAGTGCTAGATGGCGCGCTGTGACGTGTGTGTCGTCCATTGTCTATCCTGTGATTGTATTGTAAATTTTATTAAATTTTGTCCTCGCGGCGGTTTGAACCCTTGCTATGCATGGCCATAATTTCTCTATTGTGCGCGTCAGCCGATATCGCTATAAAGCTCCCATAGTAATTTAACATAATTGGGGACGTCTTTTTTTAAATTTTAAATCTTTTATAGAGCACTATATGTATCTCAGTAATTAATTATTGGCTTTTCCCCAAAGTATTATGAAAAAATGATTGGAATTTTTAAAAGATTGACAATTGATTCGATATTACTATTTCTCATCTTCGAAAATAAAGTGACAAATAAATACGCACGTGCGCGGTCTTAACTTTACGTATACCATTCTTCTAACAAATACAGGATGTAGTCATAAATATGCTATAAGGATATATATCTATGTATACAGGGTGTTTCCTAAGTAATCTAAAATATTGTAGTGTAGTTCTTATAAACGTGAGTGATAAATCTTGTCGTTAATGAGATACAGGCCGTTGAATTGTTTTATTATTTCAACTTTAATGTTTTATAACTCAGTTTGTAATGCAAGGGGAAAAGTGTCGTATTTTTTGCTTGCATTACTTACTATACTTTTAACATGGACGAAATGTTTTAAGATCAGATGGTGATGATAACCTAATGGGAATTGAGAATATTGCAAATGATTCAGGTATGTATTTAGGATATAAGAGATTTCTAGCATTTTCTACATACACAAGTAACATCTAAATATTTACAATATAAAATTTTGGAACGTGTACAAAGCGACACTTAACATAAAATGATGAAGGTATTTACCTTAGAACAATTCACGACATACGAGTGAAATCAAAAGTGTCAACTGTTTGTTTTAGGATGTACATAAAATATTGATAACTAAATTAATTACACACAATTAAATTTAGATTTGTATGTCTTGTTTATCAAAAGACATTAGAAAAGTATCTCTGTTAATACTATACAGATCTTCATCGAAAAAACACTCTTGTTCTAGAATAATATTAGAATTTTTTATATACAGGATGAAGTCGTGACAAATAAATACGCACGCGGGCGGTTTTAACTTTACGTATACCATTGTTTTTACATATACAGGATGTAGTCATTAATATGCTATAAGGATATATATTTATATATACAAGGTGTTTCCTAAGTAATCTAAAATAGTCGAAAAGTGTCGCATTTTTTGCCTGCATTACTTACTATACTTTTAACATGCACGAAATGTTTTAAGGTCAGACAGTGATGATGACCTAATGGGAAATGAAAATATTGCAAATGATTCAGGTAGGTCTTTAGGATATAAGAGATTTCTAGCATTTTTTATATACAGGATGTAGTCATAAATATGCTACTTGTGTATGTGGAAAATCAATTTGAATATGTGATATTACAAGTAAATATATACATTATCAAAATGTTTAGGTTCCAATTAAATATTTGAAACAATATGTAGGTAGGTGTTGTTATCTTTCTTCCTAAAAATTTTGTTTAACATATTTTAATCATGTTTATCAATTTCCTCCGGATAACACTGAAAAACACAGGAAGAGGTAAGATAAGTGATAACACAGCCATGTGAAAAAGTTGATATCAAACACAGGTTTCAGCCACCTATTTAAGAAAATGAATTCTAGCCGGACTTCGTAATATCGTTGTTACAGTCAATACAAGAGCCACATTGTGTGTATTCGTAAAGTGCTTCTGCTGCCAGCTCCAAAAGTAAGTTTTGTTAGTAGTAATAATATAATAGATTTAATTGAAGATGCTCTCTCTTAGTAGTAGCAGATAAATTTGTACGACAATTTTTTCTTGTTTATTTCAGAGATGAGTTTTTACACAAATTAAATGAAGTCTCTACTTCCACAGTATCACACAACAAGCCAATAATAAGGTTGAAGGGTTTTCCGCAAAATATTCCATAAAAAATTCATCGTGATCGAGTGACTCAATCAAAATTTCGTGAAGCCAAACTAATTGGGTTAGAAAAAAACGTTACATTCCCTCCCAGAAGAGTAGCAGAGAAATTTCGTATACAATAAAAAATCTTTTTTTCACTTCAGTCTATATTGGAAATCAATGTGATTAGAAGAAGAAGAATCATCATCACCACCTCCCCCACCGCAACTCTACACACAAGAGGAAGAACAATCCATCGTCGACACACAATCATCCCACGATCACAACCCTTCATCAGAATAAGTACATTTCGTGTTAATATTTGAAAATGTCTAACTTCAGTGGTAGCACTTTGCAACAAATTGATGAATTTATAAATTCTTTAAACATAATTTAAACATTTTCAAATAAAAATAAATGGATTTTATTGATTAATAGGCATCTTAGTAAATGTAATCAAGCTTTGAAATTTTTCAAATGTTCGGTAGGACAAAAACATAAAATTCATTCAAAATAGCACACTTGAAGGGCATGAGATGTTTAATAAAAGTAGGTTATATGAATGGGAAGAAACAACATGTCATTAATTATCATGCTGGTGAAGAACATAAAAAGTCTGGTATTAATAGAGTCAAGTGGGAAAACATAAATGCCGCTTTTGAAAGTAGACTAAAAACGGGGATTATTATAAGCTTGAGTCATAAAGATATTAATTCTTCCTTTGCAGATGCTTCTAAAATTTTTAAAAAGAAAATGTCTATGGTTTTCAAGAGAACACAAATCATAAAAGCAAACACTACATGTTGTGGGGATTTTGTTAAGCAATCAAATGACATGGAATTAGTAGATCGTAAATTTTTTAGTACTCCCAATGTTGCTTTAGATAATGGAAATGATTTATACAATTGGTTCAAAATAAATGTTACTGATCCCATTTTAAACAATATGTCTGAATTTGTGGAAAAAAAATAGCGGGTGGGATTGTCGAGAATAATTTTTTTAGAAGTTGCAATAAACAAATATGAACTGGCTGCGCTCGCCTTATATTCCATTGCCTAAACCCATTTCACCCATTTCTCAGAAGCATGCTATTGTAATGTTCGCAACATGGATCGGGCTTGTTTTTCTGGGAAGTTAACAGTTTTTTTAATCCTTTTCGTAAAAATACTCATCTTGATTGCACATCTTCGTATCCGCATTAGTCTGAAGTTTTAAATATTAAAGGTTTAACTTTTAACTCGGAGACGTTTATTTCCATTATCAAGGATAAGTAAATTGAGATTGTTATAAAATGGTAAATATATCGATATTTTAACTTTTTAAAAAAAATTTTAACCATAAGTATTTTGACAGATTCATGAATATAAACATTTTCGTTATATGCTAAAATGTTTTTGAAAACAAAAGAAGAAAATAGGTTATGTTTGTAATATAGGTTAATAGATATTGGAATATTCTTCTTTTATTATATAAAACTCAACTTCAAATTATTATAGATGTCATCTTAATGATGGTCAAGACTTTAGCAGATTGATAGTTCATAAAATGGCCTTCATAAAATACGTGTTCAGCAAGTTCCATTAGATAAGTAATATATAAATAAGATTTCTCTGATTATAAATTAGAGAATTAAATTAAATATCCGAAAAAAGTAATAATTTGGAATTTTGGCAATGTCAAAATTGATTAGAAAAGACATTATGTTTTCACAAATTTCTTATAAAATATCAAATGAAAGTTATCGTGATTAATAGCAAAATAAACCAAAAAAATTCCAGATTATAGTTTCATACAGTTCATTTTGTAAAGAAAAGGTTTCAATTTTAATTATCATGTACATTCTGAATTCTAAAGCAAAAATCCATTATTGTATAGAAAAAGTTTGCCTAACGACCCTTACCGATCATTATTGATCGAGATTTTTTTTGAAAAACGTCCGTCTGATTAATAACGTGAAGATTTCTGATATTTTGTTTCAAAGAGTACTGTTTAATAACAGCTTTGACACCAAAAATGTCTATTGTGATAAAGATCATGAACTATATCGTCTGATTCGTAAACGTCATGATGATGATCATTGATTACTAAAAAATGTTTTTTAATTATTTTATGATATGTTTTAAGAGTATCAAAACATGTCTTACAAACACATATGTTATATCCATCAACTCTATAATAGTTAACCCATACGGAATATTCAGGTTTATTTTCAAATACCCATCTCCTCCAATCAGATGTAGCATGTACTACATTCCTAAGATTGTACGGAATGTCTTGTGAGCAAGAAATAAAGTTAAAATCTTTGTCAAAGCGTGATGTATCTTTTTGAGCTATTCTATTTAAAAAATCCCATTTATATTTAGAAATTTTTTCTGCGATTTGCTTGGTAACAACCCAAGGTAGAGGAGATTCTCCCAAAAATGCTGCAATATTTTCACAAATTGTTTTAATGCAGCTTTCGCTTGATGTATTCATATCTATAACAAAGAAAATACATTTCATATACAAATATTCAAAAAATCAATCATTCAGTGGTATTTAATTTAAAATGACCCCACGGAAGCGTATAAAATGACCCCGATTCACATGTTGTTTTAGCTTAATTTTAGCTAGTGTAGCGTTGGCTACGGTGTAAAATTGTGATGATGACTTTGGCGACTTATTTAATTCTAACGTGTATATATTTACAGATATATTATTCATTTTTTCAAATTTTATATCTTGAGATAGAGGCATCTTAATTTTTAAACCTTTAATATTCAAAACTTCAGACTAATGCGGATACGAAGATGTGCAATCAAGATGAGTATTTTTACGAAAAGGATTAAAAAAACTGTTAACTTCCCAGAAAAACAAGCCAGATCCATGTTGCGAACATTACAATAGAATGCTTCTGAGAAATGGGTGAAATGGGTTTAGGCAATGGAATATAAGACGAGCGTAGCCAATTCATATTTGTTTATTCCAACTTCTATAAAAATTATTCTCGACAATCCCACCCGCTATTTTTTTTCCACAAATTCAGACATATTGTTTATAATGGGATCAGTAACATTTATTTTGAACCAATTGTATAAATCATTTCCATTATCTAAAGCAACATTGGGAGTACTAAAAAATTTACGATCTACTAATTTCATGTCATTTGATTGCTTAACAAAATCCCCACAACATGTAGTGTTTGCTTTTATGATTTGTGTTTTCTTGAAAACCACAGAAATTTTCTTTTTAAAAATTTTAGAAGCATCTGCAAAGAAAGAATTAATATCTTTATGACTCAAGCTTATAATAATCCCCGTTTTTAATCTACTTTCAAAAGCGGCATTTATGTTTTCCCACTTGACTCTATTAATACCAGACTTTTTATGTTCTTCACCAGCATGATAATCAATGACATGTTGTTTCTTCCCATTCATATAACCTACTTTTATTAAACATCTCATGCCCTTCAAGTGTGCTATTTTGAATGAATTTTATGTTTTTGTCCTACCGAAAATTTGAAAAATTTCAAAGCTTGATTACATCTACTAAGATGCCTATTAATCAATAAAATCCATTTATTTTTATTTGAAAATGTTTAAATTATGTTTTTTTTTCTTGGCTTTGACACTCGTCATTCGGCCAGTCACAACAGGAACAAACTATTAATATATAAAAAAGTATATTCACCTCACTCACACCTATCCACACCTAAGAGAAGACAAAATTACCTACCTAAAAAAATACAATAAGGATATACAGGGTCACTCGCTTCTTGTCTAGGGGCCCATCAAGACATTATAATTTATCACAAACAAAACTAGGCCACGTAAAGATAGGAATAACTACAATTGGGATAAACAGAGGTAAACAAATCTGGTTCAAACATTCACAAGCATACCTTTGATTCGTATATGAATTTCATCAGAACCTTATATACTTCCATTTTGTTTAAAGCTAAAAGATGGCAGATATTGAAGGGTGGGAAAAATCCGATTCTTATTAAATCATTAATAAGGTTTTGTGTTTCTTGGGAATATATGCAGTTAAAGAAAATATGATTCAGATCACTTTTAATATGACAGTGTTGACACAGGTCTGTATCAAGAATTTTTATTTTATATAAGTGTGCCGGATAACATGCATGTCCAAAGCGTAGTCTAACAATAGTTGTAATGTATTTACGTGGGCAGGAATAAGAATTGAACCAACAACGATTCGGAATTTCTTGTTGAATTGATGAATATTGTTCCAAGACGTTTTCCATAAACAACTTTGTTTTTGCCTAGAATTAGCAAATACGTCTGGTACAGTTAGTGGATAGATAGATAAGGTACCATTTTCTGCTGCATTTTTAGCTAAACGATCTACATGTTCATTATGTTTAAGTCCTATATGTGCTTTGATCCATATCAGCTGTACATGTTTATTATTTTTTTTTAATTGAAATAACATTTTTTTTATATAGAATATATAAAGATTATCTGATAAAGCAGGTATAGTTGGATTTTGTATAGCTGTTAAGACAGACAGAGAATCAGCTAATATAATAGCAGAACTTTTTCTGGACGAAGAAAAGAATTTTAACGATTCATAGATGCCCACAGCTTCAGCGCTGAAAACTGAGAAGTCTGAGGGGAGCTTAAACAATTTTTCGACATTATCACCTGGAATGTAGAACGCACAACCAGTTCCATATAAACTTTTGGAAGCGTCAGTATATATCTGTATGGAATCAGAATAATTTTCTAATATGGAGTTTAAAATTGTAAGACTTATCATAGGATTTACATGATACCTAGGTTGAATGACATTAAACATATGAAAAAAGTATTCAAAATCATCTAAAGTCATATTTTTATCTGATCTGATTAAACATTGTTGTTGTTTCGGAAAGCATCACAGAGAGGCGGTGAATTTTTGCGGATCCAGTAGTTGTTAGTTAAATCAAATTCGTTTAGTTTACATATATTGTGATATAAAGATTCGTTGGAAGACATAATTTTTATGAGGAATTTATGGCTAAGATGATTTCTTCTATATTTTAAGGGAGGTTCTAAAGCTTCCACGTGAAGTGGTTCAATGGGAGTAGACCTCATAGCACCCATACAAATACGTAAGGCTTTGTTTTGAAATACGTCAATTTTTTGTAAATTATTTTTACTTGCGGATCCATAAAGTGTACAATCATAATCTATTATGGATCTAATGTATGATCTATAAAAAAGTAGCGAAGTCGACACATCAGCTCCCCACCAAGTTTTAGAAATTGATTTTAAAAAATTCATACCTCTGTTGCATCTATTCAATATATGTTAGATATGGGGTTTCCAGGTTAACTTCCTATCAACTATCATTCCCAAATATTTTATTGATTTACAAAAGGGAAACGCTTGTGTATTTAACTGAATCGTATCGATATTCGGGATGTTATGTCTAGAAAAAATGCAAACTGATGATTTCGTGGGAGATACTTCAAAACCATTTTTAATGAACCATTTATAAGCCGATCCGTATATTTTATCTAACGTCTCTACAGCATCATTATATTTTTTGGCCTCTGAATATAAGCAAAAATCATCCGCATACTGAATTATTTTTGGGGTGATATTTTCAACGTAAATACTGTGAAAGTCAGCCGTATACAAATTAAAAAGCAGAGGACTCAATACTGAACCCTGAGGTAGTCCTGAAATATTATAACGAGGTCCTATGAGATAATTATTATGAGTTCTTATATACAATTTTCTATGAGAATAAAAGTTAATGATTGCATCAGTTAATCGAATCGGTATTAGGAAGTTATTAATAATTTTTTCTCTCAGAATGGGTAAGCAGACGCTATCATAAGCACCTTCGATATCTAGGCAAAGTGTAGGTAAATATCTATTGGTGGAATAAGTATTTTGAATATCGGTAACAAGAGTTGTTAGAGCGTCAATTGTACCACAACCTTTTCTGTAGCCAAACTGGGTTCTTGGAAGGAGGTTTTTCTGAAATAACCACCATTCAAGTCTATGCTTAATGATACGTTCTAAAGTTTTCAACATACAAGACATAAGTGATATAGGGCGATAGGATTCAGCATGATTGGGATCTTTACCTGGCTTGAGAATAGGAATAATGATGACATCCTTCAACTCATTAACTATGGATAGATTATTCAGTATATCATTAAATATATCAATCAACATACATTTAGCAATAACAGGAAGGTTATCAATCATAGGATATTTAATTTCATCAAGTCCTGGACTAGTACTGATGCGATTTTTAAGAACATAGTTTAACTCTGTTAAAGTTATGGGTTTTGAAAGAAAATGGTTCTCATCACTAGATGAAGTTAGATCAGGAAATAACATAGCAGCGAAGGGAGGAGAAATTTTGTCAAAAAATTCTGCCATCCAGATATCATCTAAAGGCTTGACGTTGGAGATTGGTTTTCTATAAATCTTTCTAGCTTGTTTCCAAAGAGAAGAAGACGAAACAGACTTATTAAGAGAAGAAACATACTTAATCCAGTTTTGTTTAGCTATAGCTTTAAATTTTCTTTTTGTTCTTGCCATCATTTCTTGACAAAGGAAAAAGTTTTGGAAATTCGAAGTTTTTTTATAAGTCGAGAAAGCCAAACGTCTATCTTCCAAAATCTTTTCGCAATCTGAATTCCACCAAGGGGGGGGGGTAACGTTTTAAGTTTTTAATATTTTTAAATTGTGGTATTGCAATGTGTGCAGCTTGATTCATACTGCTGATTAAGATTTGATATTTATCAGATGTGAAGTTTAATGAGAAATCTCCTTGAAGAGTATTTTCAATTGTCCCAGTATACAATGGCCAGTTAGCTTTTTTTATGTTCCATTTATTTTTAAGGGGAAATTCATTGATAACTTGGTCAATTGGAAGCTCCATAAGAATAACAAAATGATTCGATCCTAATGTATCATCTAATACTGACCAATTAATTCTATTAGCAAGTTCAGGAGAACAAAAAGTGATATCTATCGCAGAAACATTTTGATTAGGACGAGTTAGAACTGTGGGTTGTCCATTATTCATTACTGTTAGATTAAGATCATCTGCAGCTTGGATTAGTTGTATACCAACTGTGTCATTATGATGTGCACCCCACAAAGAATGATGTGCATTGAAATCACCGCCCACGATTATAGGATTTTTTGCTTGTGAAAAAAGTGTAAACCAATCATTAGCAAAACATTTAATTTTAGGTGGTTTATAAACAGAAAAAAGGCTTAGCTCCGATTTACCATATTTAATTTTTATGCCACACATTTCCACGCCTCTACACACATTCATATTCATTTTGAATTCACAAAAACTTATTGAATGATGAACTAAAATGGCAACACCACCATAGCCGTCATGTCGGTCTTTACGGACCATATTATAACCATTATAACAATATTGTATATTTTTTTAAACCAAGTTTCAGTAATAAGTGACACATCTATTTTTCTAGAATTTAAAAAGTGTTGCAAACTGTTTTTATTTGCCACAGCTGATCTAGCATTCCACTGCATAATGTTAAGTGAAACTTTCTGAGCCATTAATAATTATTAACTGTTAGAGTATCCTCCAGTACTTGTTTTATGCTACTGATTATTGAACTTTTATTAATTGATTGCAAGTCTTCTACTGAACTTATATTATCCAATAGATTGAATACAAATTTGGAGACAATGTCAGCAATATTCTGTTTTTTACTTTCAATACTATTAAAATTGGATTTATAGGGGTTAGCAGGTAATGGTTGACTAGGACCAAAAGTAAAAGGAAACATAGGCGAGCCAGAAGGAGACTGATTGGACGGAGAGTCTGATTTTCTTTTCTTTTTCATGGGAACTGAGTATTTTTTTGTGCCACTTGTACTTGGTAGTGACGAAATTAAGCTATTGCTTTCCCTAGTATTTTTTATCATAGTTTGTGTGGTATTATTATTAACTTGATTGGTAAGACTGGGGAAATCTTTATTATAATTTGATAAGCCTGAAAAAGAATCATGACTTACAAAAGAAGAAATTGAGTTTTCACAGTATTTTCTGGCTTCCAGAAATGACGTTTTTTGTTAAACCATAATAGTTTTAGTGCTACCACTGAAGTTAGACATTTTCAAATATTAACACGAAATGTACTTACTCTGATGAAGGGTTGTGGTCGTGGGATGATTGTGTGTCGACGATGGATCGTTCTTCCTCTTGTGTGTAGAGTTGCGGTGGGGGAGGTGGTGATGATGATTCTTCTTCTTCTAATCACATTGATTTCCAATATAGACTGAAGTGAAAAAAATATTTTTTATTGTATACGAAATTTCTCTGTTACTCTTCTGGGAGGGAATGTAACGTTTTTTTCTAACCCAATTAGTATGGCTTCACGAAATTTTGATTGAGTCACTCGATCACGATGAATTTTTTAAGGAATACTTTGCGGAAAATCCTTCAACCTTATTATTGGCTTGTTGTGTGATACTGTGGAAGTAGAGACTTCATTTAATTTGTATAAAAACTCATTTCTGAAATAAACAAGAAAAAATTGTCGTACAAATTGCTCTGCTACTACTAAGAGAGAGCATCTTCAATTAAATCTATTATATTATTACTACTAACAAAACTTACTTTTGGAGCTGGCAGCAGAAGCACTTTATGAATACACACAATGTGGTTCTTGTATTGACTGTAACAACGATATTACGAAGTCCGGCTAGAATTCATTTTCTTAAATAGGTGGCTGAAACCTGTGTTTGATATCAACTTTTTCACATGGCTGTGGTATCACTTATCTTACCTCTTCCTGTGTTTTTCAGTGTTATCCGGAGGAAATTGATAAACATGATTAAAATATGTTACACAAAATTTTTAGGAAGAAAGATAACAACACCTACCTACATATTGTTTCAAATATTTAATTGGAACCTAAACATTTTGATAATGTATATATTTACTTGTAGTATCACATATTCAAATTGATTTTCCACATACACAAGTAGCATATTTATGACTACATCCTGTATATAAAAAATGCTAGAAATCTCTTATATCCTAAACACCTACCTGAATCATTTGCAATATTTTCATTTCCCATTAGGTCATCATCACTGTCTGGCCTTAGAACATTTCGTCCATGTTAAAAGTATAGTAAGTAATGCAAAAAATGCGATACTTTTCGACTATTTTAGATTACTTAGGAAACACCCTGTATATATAAATATATATCCTTATAGCATATTCATGACTACATCCTGTATATGTAAAAACACTGGTATACGTAAAGTTAAGACCGCCCGCGTGCGTATTTATTTCTCAAGACTACATCCTGTATATAAAAAATTCTAATATTATTCTAGAACAAGAGTATTTTTTCGATGAAGATCTGTATAATATTAACAGAGATACTTTTCTAATGTCTTTTGATAAACAAGACATACAAATCTAAATTTAATTGTGTGTAATTAATTTAGTTATCAATATTTTATGTACATCCCAAAACAACAATTGACACTTTTGATTTCACTCGTATGTCGTGAATTGTTCTAAGGTAAATACCTTTATCATTTTATGTTAAGTGTCGCTTTGTACACGTTCCAAAATTTTATATTGTAAATATTTGGATGCTACTTGTGTATGTAGAAAATTCTAGAAATCTCTTATATCCTAAACACCTACCTGAATCATTTGCAATATTTTCAATTCCCATTAGGTTATCATCACCATCTGATCTTAAAACATTTCGTCCATGTTAAAAGTATAGTAAGTAATGCAAGCAAAAAATACGACACTTTTCCCCTTGCATTACAAACTGAGTTATAAAACATTAAAGTTGAAATGATAAAACAATTCAACGCCCTGTATCTCATTAACGACAAGATTTATCACTCACGTTTATAAGAACTTTTCATCTTAAAATGGAGTGACGAAGTGTTCACTACAATATTTTAGATTACTTAGGAAACACCCTGTATATATAGATATATATCCTTATAGCATATTTATGACTACATCCTGTATATGTTAAAAGAATGGTATACGTAAAGTTAAGACCGCGCACGTGCGTATTTATTTGTCACTTTATTTTCGAAGATGAGAAATAGTAATATCGAATCAATTTTCAATCTTTTAAAAATTCCAATCATTTTTTCATAATACTTTGGGGAAAAGCCAATAAATAATTACTGAGATACATATAGTGCTCTATAAAAGATTTAAAATTTAAAAAAGACGTCCCCAATTATGTTAAATTACTATGGGAGCTTTATAGCGATATCGGCTGACGCGCACAATAGAGAAATTATGGACATGCATAGCAAGGGTTCAAACCGCCGCGATTTGCTGGTAATTCATATGGACCCAACAAACTATCTCCAAAGATACCGCACAATACAGTTATCTTAAATTCGTGCTGAAAATGTGATTCTCGGAATGCATGGGGATTTGCAATATCCCTATTGTGACTGTTTCTCCAGTTAAAAAACTTCTCTACATGTAAACGTGACCTCGTCATTAAAAAGAATTTTGTTAATAAAAATACGATCTTCATCTTTTTCATTTATCATGCACTAAGCGAAATTCATTCTAAAAGGATAATCACTAGGCAATAAACTTTGTACCGGTGTAAAATGGTAAGGTCGTAAATTTTCCTTTTTCAAAATTCGCAAAACTAAAGGTTGGTTTATTCCAGTCATTACTGCTAAACGACGCGTGCTTAGTTCCGGATTATTAGCAACTCGTACTAAAATATCATCTCCCTGATCCACAGTTATTATTTTCGGTCGCCCCATACCACTGTTACGCCTAAATTGTCCAGTTTCTCTTAATCGACGAAAAATATTGCTGAAAGTTTGCCGATTGGGTTGAACGCTGTTTGGATACATTTGTTGATATCTGCGAGTACCAAGAACACAGGAATAATTTTTGTTTACATAAAAACAAAGCATGTCTCGCATTTCAGGATTAGTAAAATTGTTATGTCGAGGCATTTTACAACAATCACAATTTCAAGTGACATTAGCAACAAACAACAGCTATGACAGTAATGACAGCACCCTGCTAGATCGAAACAATTAATTCAGACCAGAGCCAACTGCACAAAACAAATGATATTGAAAAATTATTCATAAAATGCCACTTATCGTATTGTAATTATCTTAGAGTAATAATAAACATAGATAGGGCTATTTATTCATAAACACGTTTATTTATGCTGCCAACAATTCTAAACGCCAGTAGTGAAATCATGAATGAATTACAAAAAGTGGGGATGGTATTGTAGATACATGGCATCGGTAATTTTGATTGTTTTTCTGACCAACTTGGCACAGAGGAACCATGATAATCCAAAAACATTTTATTAATTAACTTAAAAGTTTATTTTGTCACTAAATGTCTTGAAAAACACATCAAAACGAAACAACTAAATGTTCACTTTCTAGTCGCAATGGCGCTCGTATAAACAAACCACGTTTGACATTATTTACTACAATACTACGTCGTATTTGAAATGGTCGTCGATCACATTCTGACGATATTTCCATCTCTCTTTATATGGTAATTAAACAAGGACAAAACTACTAAATAGATTACTATTGACACATTAAACAGGTACTGAAATTTTGAGCAACATTGCCACTTTAAGTTATAACCATAAAGGTATCTAAGGTTATAACAAATACTTGTTTAAAATTTATATAAGAATATGCCTTTATAACATAAAATTCAAGTATTATTAATTAATTTTAAAAGTAGCGACTCATATGCATAAATTAGTATGACTTTTTTTATTTGTATAACTTTTTAACACATTTTCAATTAAATTCTAATTTCATTTTTCCTGCAACTAAAGAGACTTTGCTAATATGGCAAAGCAATGGAACTGTCCGCAAGTGAACTTAGAATGTGACTCGATGTTTGGGGCAAGAAAAAATCTAAACAGATTTGTTAATCTGAGGTAATTATCAGTAGAGATCAGTTTATATGTTTTAAAATATTTTGATATTATTTTTAAATTAGAAGATCTATTTTATTTTTGTCAATAAATTTCAATATCTTTATTGTGAATACGGATTAAAGTTTCATTTACGTATTAAATGCAATCCACTGGTCCAAAATATCAAACTTAAAAAAAATCGTGCAGCTTCATGTTTAACTTAAAATATCTCAAGAAATATTGACTTTATCTTTATGAGGAAAGAGTATATTATTTATGTAAAAAAATTTAGGACAATCGCCACTGGCGTAGAATTTGGGAACGATTAATCAGTCACTTGTCCTTGTAGTACGCCCTTGGTAGTAGCCAGAAACGTTTATTTAATCTCCTTTATTTTCGGTTGTAACATAGCTTAGGTAGGTACTAACAGTTTTCTTTGAGAAAAAAGTTATTGTTGTTCGAAGTTTATTGACAGTACTGAAACTGAGCAATTCTACTTTGCTTCTCTATAAAATAAAATAATTTTCAAGGACATCAATTTGCATAAATAAATACTGATTAAGATTAAGCAAATACCAACAAAGAATAAATCCTATTTTTTCAAAATGACTAGGTACTATTAACTTTTACTGATTGATTTTTCGTGCTTCCATCAACAATGATAAAATGATTGTTGTCTCCTATACTATAACAACTGTTAGTTACAATTACAAGTTTATTGTGCAATTTAGCGATCATAGCTTTGAAATTATACCTACCCCTGAACGCTTGCGAGCTGTTCCACGTCATATGTAATGGGTTATCCTCAAATGAAAGTTGTTAGTGTCTAGTTAAACTTTTTGAATACTACCGGCCTATTCCTTGAAATAACACCAATAACTTACCATACAAGCACTAACAAAGCTAATATTAAAATCAGTCGAAAAACTATACAGGTGAATCTCTAAACTGTTGATTATATGTCCCAAAAGATTACAGGTTTCCGAAATACAGGGTGTTACAATTTTTTATGTTTCAGATTAAAATAGTCAGTTTTCTGTTTTTATTTGTAAGAAATACAATGGACCGTTCAGTTCTACATAGATAAATCTCGTATGTTTTGTTCATATGACTCCAGCAGTTTTCGAGTTATTTGTTTTTGAAAAGTTTTATTCTCTAAATGTGTGAAAAAAAAACAATAGACAACAATAAAAAACTTCTAAACAAATCTAATAACAATGCCACACTTCAAAAAACGTGTCTAAAATGCCCGGCCATTCACTTCAATTTATTTTATAACTAGTTTTTGCAAAGATCTCTGAACATTAACTTTTCTATCGTTGCAAAACTATTTTCCTCAATTGCAACGATATTTAAAAATCCCGAAAGAAGTTAAATATTGATTTCTCGGTGACTAATATACCGACGAGGAAATTGTTCATTCAATATACCGACGAAGAAATTGTTCATTCAAATATTAACGCACTTGAGATAATAATGTACCTCGTCATACAGGAACCATATGATTTGCCTTAAGACGAAAAGTATATCCTCCAGTAATTCATTTGATTGTTCTTGTAGGATAAGGGCGAATTAAAAAATCCTATAAAACACACACCACACGAAACCTTAAGCCCACGCTAAAAAAGTAGAACGTGGACGTTTCAGAATCCCACAAATGATTGTTTTTCCAATTGAAAATTCATAGTCTGGTAAGTGTTGCCCCATCGGTTAAAAAATTGTATTGTTTATCTTGCAAAAATTTGGCTGATTGTGGACGAGTTGTTAATCATCATACCAAAAAAACATAAAACTATTTTCAGATAGAAACTACTAAAACAACAAATTATTGCAAAATTAAATAATTAAATTTAAACATCAAATATCCTTTATTTCGGAGGCCTGCAATATTTGTATGAAGCAAATTGAACTGAAACATTATCTTTTGGAGTCCACAATCTATAGTTTAAAGATTGGACATGTATCTACTTTTTTCGGTGTGTTTTGGCCTATTATTTACCAAAATGATTAAACGATTGTATTATTTTCCAGCTATTTTAGGGATTATAGCCTCAATTTGCGCCGTTTGCACATACTTCGCACCAAATGTATTTTTGCTAGAAACATTTTTAGCGATATATATACCTTCATTGGATCTTGCTGGTATAATTGTTGTATCCATAAGTTTGGAAATGTTTTTAACTCAGTATAGGTAAGTTTAAGTGGTATTAGCTAGAAAAGCAGTCGTTGTCCTCTTCGAGGAACGGCCAGACTGATATTTCGAATGAAACGTAGGTGTATAGTAGAAAACCGCAATTTATATATAATTATAGACACACCTCGTATTTTACGAAATTTTATTTCATACGACTTCTTCTACGGTTGAATAATTCTCTAAGGTGGTGGTTCGCAATTGGAAGTGGAGATGGCGCCAGCTAACTACTTCTCGCAAGTGTGTAAACACACGAGCCAAATAGAGGTTTTCGGAGGACGGAATCTTCAGTTCAGATTAGAGACTCTGAACTAGAAGGCATTACGGCACTCTTGAAGAGACCCACGAAGGTCGAAACCGGTCAGCGTACAGTACTTCTTCTTACACAGTTGCGAATCAACACAGATGTCTGTATAGACAAAATGGGTCGATCGGCGTCACGTTCTTCGAAGGGGATGTAATTCAATATTCTGCGTGGTATTAGCTAGAAAAGTAGTTGTTGTCCTCTTCAAGGAGGATATTTAGAAATAATTAGTATTTCGAATCAATCGTAATTTATATCATTATAGACACACCTCGTATTTTATGAAATTTTATTCACTGTCCCCGGATAGGTGAACGGTGAAAATTCTCGATTTAAATTTTAATTTTTTAGAGTTTATCCCTGCTTAGGTAAAGACTAATTTCTAACATAATTTCAATTTTGAAAAATCAAGTATTCTGGGAATATTTTCAAAAAACCTATTTTGCTCTAGAATAACGTGCCTTTTATATGGCAAATATGACAAAAAGTTATTAAGAAAAGTTGTTTAGAAAACTTTTCTCAACAACTTTTTTTCAATTTTGCTACATAAAAGGCACTTTACTCTACAGAAAAATAGATTTTTTGAGGCATACTTGATTTTTAAAAATTAAATTATGTTATAAATCAATCTTTAATCAAGTGGGGCTGAACCCCAAAAATAAAAATTGGAATCGACAACTTTTCATCTCTCACAAGAGTCGTTTCACCTATCCGGGGACGCTCGATATATCTATACACATACACACACACAAACATATATATATATATATATATATATATATATATATATATATATATATATATAATGAGCAACAAATAGATTAGTGGTTATTGTACCGTACCGATGAAGGCTAATGAGCCAGAAACATGCATGTCTGCGGTTACCACTCTTTTCAGTAGCCCCTTCTTCTATTTGCGTGCAATACCCACTAATCTATTTGTTGCTCATTGTTCATATGTCACGCACTAATCGTAGATCTTGTTATTATATATATATATATATATATATATATATATATATATATATATATACATACCTTACTAGTCATGCGAAGCCCGATACAAACTCCTGGTCTACTGAAGCCTTACCGAGAGGGGTGAGGAAGGTGTTTTCCACATTTTACTGAATTATTTTAATTCTCCAGTCGTCTTAGTATATTCGAACTCTACGGTACTTACGAGTCCCTACAGTGTTGCCGTTAAAATATTATAAATTTAGTGTTGAAGCAGTTATTTTGCTTTTTATATCATCGAAAGAAAAATAAGATGAAGCGCTCCGAATTTTTGTGTAGACTTTCTCTACAGAATAAACTCGCTTATGTTTCCGAAAATATTGAAGTGATAAATGTGCCTTTGGATTCCAGTTTTGATTCAAGTTCAGACTATGATAGTTCTATATCTCATGAGAATGTGCCTTACCAATCTGTAGAAAAGAATGGATCATATCATTTAACTCCTCGGGAACCAGCGGATCCAACAGTACTTTTGCAACTTGAAGATAAAGAAAATGATTGTCTGAAAAACAGTATTCCTGTTAATCCAGTTAGCTCGGAAATATCTAAGGATATCATGTCTCGCCAGGCGCCTATATCTGCTACGCGTCAAAATAAAGAAATCTACCCATATTTAATTGAAGATAATCCCCTTGAACCAGTAGATTCAAATGTATTAACGCAGTTTACTTATCAACTGGAAAATAAAGAAAATTGTGATTTTCCAGAAAAAACTACTCTTTACCCAGATGGCTCAGAAATATATGAGGAATGTATGTCTATCAATACGTCTACATCTGCTGAGCTACCAAAAGAAGTAATATACCAATATTCAGTAGATGATAACAGATTGGTCATACATAACATAACAAATCTGGAACCATTAGATCCCAATTTGTTCACGCAGTTTACTTATGAACCGGAAATTTTTACAGGAAAAACTACTTCTCATGATTCAGTTAGCTCGCAAATATCTAAGCATTGTTTGTCTCCCAATACTGCCTGCTGAGCTTCAGAAAGAAATATACCAGTCTTCAGTAGAGGATAATCGATTGGACATACTTAATTTAACTCCTTTGGAACCTGTGGATCCAAATTTATTAAAGCAGTTTAACAATCAACTAGAAAATAAAGAAATTAGTGATTGTCTGAAAAAAAATACTACTCTTGATACAGTTAGCTTTGAAATATATATATGTATCCAGTTTCAAAAGTAAATCCATGTTAAAAAATATCTGACAGTTTCTTGATTACTAATAATTGAAATGAAGAACCTTCGCAGTTTTGTTTTGTAACGAAAAATTCGGAATCTACTGTAATTTCATCCAGTTCTGAGTCAGAACAAAACGGCTACGAAGGTTCTTCTCAGTATGTTCCATCTAATACGTCTATTTCAACTTCTGATTCAAGTGGACAATGGATAGTGCTGTTCGTGGAATGTTTGAGTTGCTCAAACCCGAAAAGTTTAATACTTTAATATTGGCAGCAAAGATCGTAAGTGGGTATAGCGAGAATGACAAAATGTTTAAATCACCTTCATTAGCATTACATATGGGCACACATTTAAAAACTTTATGTGATGTTGCATATAAACTTGTTATTGAAAAAAGAAAGCTTCCTAATTTGACATGGGATGACAGAGATAAAAAAAAATCTGAAATAAAAGATTTGAAAAAACGCATAAAGGGACATTGGTGTAACGAATTATCGAGTTTAGCATTGAAAAGCCTTAAAGAAAAAAATGGAAAAAACCTACTGAGCTGCCACTTTCTGAAGATATATTAAAATTCCAGACGTATCTCAACAAACAAGCCGAAAAAGCTTAAAATTTTCTAAATAGTGGTATTAAAATTACATTTAACTATAAAGTTTTAACTGAATGCATATTAGCTCAAACCGTCATATTCAATCGTAAAAGAGTTGGCGATGTTCAATATTTGCAAATTATTACATATAAAAAAGAAGATTCTGAAAATAACTTAAATGCATTTGCAAAATCATTAACATCTGTTGAAAAAATAGTATCTAAACGGTTTAAGCGAGTTATCACAGATGGAAAAGGTTCTCGGCCAGTTCCGATCCTTTTTACAAAACGTACTCAAAAATACATAGATTGCATCTTGAAGATCATAGAAACTTATTGTGTAGTACCTAATTCCAACCCTTATCTATTTGCGAACTCAGGTTCTGTAAATAGATGGGTGGCAGAAACAAATATCATCGGACGTTTGGCTAAAAATTGTGGAGCTGAACAACCAAGTTCATTGACGTCGACGAAATTTAGGAAGCATATTGCTACGACTTTGCAGTTAATGAATATGGAACCATACGAAATGGAGCAAATTGCTACGTTTATGGGGCATACTATGAAAGCCCATGCTGAGTTTTATAGGTAAATATTTTTATTGTTCTTGAAATCTCCTATCTGTTGAGTTGTCTCATTCATTGTGCACTCATTTTAGATTGCCCCAAAACATTTACCAAACAGCTAAGGTTGTCAAGGTCTTGCTTTTATTGGAAAAGGGAAGAAGAAAAGAATTTAAAGGCAAAAATCTAAATGATTTTGAACGTGAACAAAGCATATACTACAGCTCCGAAAGTACTGACGAATCAGAAATTGATGACGATAAGAAGAACCCACTTGCAGATAAAGTTTTGAGAAAGCAAATTAAAAAAAAATGTGTTTCTTGAAGCTACAGAAATTCAAAAACCAAATTGCTCAGAAGTACAAGAAGACGGACTTAAAGGGGATGTTCACACTAAAGGGCAAAAGGAAACACACACATTTCGGAGGACATTGAAATCATCGAAGCAAAATCAAAGAAAAGAAAAAGTGTTGTAAATGATACAGAAGGAGAAAGTAATTTTAATGAATGCTTAAATGATGTAGCAAAGTTGTAATCTAAGATAAAGAAAATTTCAAACGCACCAAAACAGAAACCCAAAGCAATATATAATCGGGCTTCTTGGAACAATCAGGAAAAAAAGGTTGTTTTAAATTATTTTCGTAACCATTTTGAAAATATAGCAACTACAAAAAAACACGAATGCGAACAGTTTCTCAAAGAATTTGGTAATCAATTGTCAAAAAATAAGGATTTGGTCAAAGTTAAAACTTTGGTTTATAATTCTCTTAGGTTAGGATAAGTTTTCATCATTTTAAAAGCATCAAAGCAAAAAATTGCAAAAATGTCATTAAAATATATGGGTCAATAGATCTTTACAATATATTTTGCCTAAATGACGTAAACTTCAATATAATCTCAGTTTAAACATCTTTGGAGACCATCAAATTCAATGATCTATCTTGCAACCTGCTATATAACTCTCTGAATAAGTTGAATATTTGTTATTTTTAATACATTAAAACTTCAGTTCATAACTTCTTTAGTTTTTATTACCTTGAACATATTAAAATTTATATTTAAAACTTATTTTTCTAATTTCGATAAAGAAGTAACAATTTCAGATAAGAGGAAAATTTACTTTGGCAATAATTGCCTATATCTAACTAGTAAGCAAACTTTTTTTAAAATTATGTTATTTTTATAATATCATATTAGGTATTATTACATTTATGTGGTATTTTTATCAATATTAAGAAAATTGTTAAGAAACTAAATTTTTCTCCATAAAAACTTATTAAAATTTTATAAAAATAGCTCCTCCATAGGAACATAGATTCAAAATTTATCCAGGCCTAGGGAACGAATTTTTTCTTTCACTAAAAACCGAAATTAAACTTCAAACGTGAAGAGTCAAGAAAACCTCAAATGGCTATATTTCTTATTCGTTGTTGCCAAATCTGAGGCCTCGTATTTATAGTAAAATCTCTTGGCCTCCCAACAACCGTAAAATATACGTAGCGTATATACATAGGAGCTCATTACGCCATCTGCAGTGAAAGGTCGCGCACTAAGCTTGTATAAATTGCGATAAAATCAAGATTTATGAGTCCCTACCTATTTTTGTAAAAAGCATTATATGGAACCAATAGTGACAACTAAGAAATTATACATGTAGTTTTTGCGAAGCCCGTTTTGGGCTTCGTAAAACCAGCTAGGGCTTCGGACGAACTGCGATTTGTAAAGTTTCGGGCTTCCTAAGTGATGCCTATATATATATATATATATATATATATATATATATATATATATATATACATATATATATATAATCCCCTTTGTGGGTAGATATAAACAATTTTTTATGTGATAAATGATTTTCAGGACCTTTGCTTTGTCGTTTCATTTTATGGCTGCTAGACTCGGAGCATTATCGGCGTATACAATCTTTGCATCACTTATTCAAATTGGTTGTGTGGCGCCATTTGCTTTATGTGCCGTATTGTCGGCAGGTAAGTTATCAATGCATTTAATACTTATGGTCGTGATTATAATTAAAATAGGTCAAATAACAATGTTATTGAACTGTGTCATTTGAAAACCCCAATATCTTGAAAATACATTGCAATAAACAAAAAATCTAAAGCATCTCTATTTTATAATGAAGGGGTATACTATTTATTTCTAGTGATATTAGGTAAATGTCATCATAAACACTTTTTTGAGTGCCATTCCCATATTTTTAATAGAACGAAATATAATCTGATACTTCATTGGAAATGTTCTTTAAATATCTCATCACTATACTTAGGCAAATATGCACAGGGCATATTTTATGCAACTAGCAAACTTTTTGCATATTTTTCTATAAATCGAAGTAAAATAAATAAAAGTAAAACACTATAGTAATGCCTGTATTTGGATAAAATCCATTTAAATCTGGTTATCGATTTGGTTTCGAGTGTAAAAAAAAGTTTGTTAATGCGCCATTAACAGTTCAAATGTATAAATACAGGCTTCCTAATTCACCACTTCCTCCATAATCAGTGTGACAAGATGGGAAACCTGGTTAGAGGCTGTATTTTTTAACGCCGATCATTTTGAAGACATATAATGTTTAATTTTTGGATGACAGCAATCTAGCAATTTCTTCTGCTCAACGAACATTTAAAAATGAAATCCTTAAACAACAAATCCATTTTCTGAAAGCTATGCTTTTGTACCTGAAACACTCAATAAATTACAAATTCCGCTTTCAGAATGTGTTGCTTTATTGGAAACATTTATTTCTTTTTGTGAAAACGTCGAGGGAACAATTGGATAACAAATTTTACGAAAATTGAATAATACCATTGACAAACATGTAGGATTTGCCTCGGTCCTTCAAGTGGCAATATTTCCCATGGAAAATTTTCGTTAGAAACTACTGTGGACCTAAAATCACATCAGTAGATGTCAAAGGAAGTTTTTCTATTTATAAATATCTATTTTCAAAAAACATAAATTTTCAATAGAAATATTTAATTCCACTGTTTTTTTGAGAAATCTTAAGTATATAAAGAACAATTATTATAAGTTTTGGATATACCTATTTAATATAATAAATATACTTCAAAATATCAAATAGTATGTTTTGTTGCATGTTATGTTGACTTTTTTCTGCATATTATTAAATGGAAAAGACTATCCATCTCGAATGTAGTCTGTAGGTAAATAGCAGTAAGTAAAACTCAAAATCAGTACTATAGCATATATTAGTGAAAGGTGAAGAAGGGCAACTAGTTTCGGCTCACTGAGCCATCATCAGGCCTTAATGAATTGAAAGAGAAAGCCGTCACATGTCCGTGGCATCCAGCAGACTCAGACATATGTCAGTGGCAAATATGGGGATTTACTGTAGAGGAAATCATCAATAAAAATAGTAATGAAAAAATCTTCATTGCTATGTAAAACGTCGAGCACAATATTTTCCACTGACATATGTCGGAGTCTGCTGGATGCCACGGACATATGACGGCTTTCTCTTTCAATTCTTTAAGGCCTGATGATGGCTCAGTGAGCTGAAACTAGTTGCCCTTCTTCACCTTTCACTAATATATGCTGTAGTACTGATTTTGAGTTTAACTTACTGCTATCTGCATATTATTAACAAAAATCGTCCATATTTATGCGCATATAATTCACGTTTGAATATGCATATTATTGATAAAAATTGTGCATATTTATGCGCATATACTTCGCGTTTGAAAATGCATATTTACCTAAGTCTGCTCATCTCTCATATTTTCATTTTAAATTAAAGTGCGTTTCACTGTACAGCGTTCATCTCGACTGGTCTAATAACAAAAATTGATCAAGCGAAATCATTTACACGATAACAAATAAGACAGAATCTCTAGTAGCTAAGCTTTTAGTTTTTATTCCATTGTTGATACTGGAAGAGTTTAAAATGTTCATTTACCAAAAGATCTAATAATTTCAGTATGAAATTCAAATATTGAATAGAAACAAGCCTTAGAAGATAGAGAGAATAGGCTTTTAGCTGAAAAGAAATCATAACTGAAAAAAGGAAAGCAACACTTTCAGCTAAAGAGCTTGAGCATCAGAAAACATTTGAAAAATAAGTGAATTTTAAAATTGTAAAGCTGCGGTTCCCATCCATTTTCCATTTGCGTACTACAAAGTTATTTCAATAAATTGTACTCTGGGATTAGGTTCTAGTTCAAATAATTATTTGTGATTACATTTTAGCACTACAATTTTAATGAAAATACTTTTTATCTATAAATGCTTTAAACTCCAATGTGTTATTAATTATTTTGATTATTTGTATTAATCTCTTTTACACACGCATGACGACCAGTTATACAAAAAGATATAGATGCCGCTCCATCTTGACTGAAAAACTACAAGAAATTCTCTATCAGTAGCAATAAATAAATATGTTCTTTCCAATAACATTCAACTAGTTTTAATTTCTCATTGTTTCTGGCAGCTGGTAACACAGTGCAATTACAGGAATTACAACATAGCTAAGTCTCAAAGGTAACTTGAATCGTAAAATACTTCCTATTCTTTATTTTTGCAATGTCTGTTTCCTCATTGTCAGCAATTTTAATATTATGTTAATTTTATGCATTAATAAATGACCTAATGTACCTTCAAATTAGATTTGCAATTTTTAAGTCATATTAAAATAAAAATTCTATACATCTTTTTAAGGTTAAAATTTGAATTTTTTTCATTCATCATGAGTTTCAAAAGTAATTTTATACCTAATTGGAAGTCCATTTGTAATGTTTAAACTCAGTATCCCAATTTAATCTCTTCAAGAATTTCCAATTGTAGAATTTGCATCTATCTTTCCAGCAAAAATATTTTAGACATTTTTCTAATTAATAATGGAGCAATCAAAATGATTGAAGCAATAATACTAATCTCTTCTGCTAAAAGGTTATTTATCCCTAGCATGTCCAGCTATCCCTTACTATAATATTGAAAAATCCATCACTGAACTGTTTTGAAATTATCACCCACATCATTTTTCAGAGCAGGTATACCAGAGCCCCAATATAACCAAGTCTCAAGCTTCCGAAAGCAAGTGTTTTATATACCTGATATATATATATATATATATATATATATATATATATATATATATATATATATATATATATATGTGAGACTTGGTTATATTGGGGCTCTGGTATACCTGCTCTGAAAAATGATGTGGGTGATAATATATATATATATATATATATATATATATATATATATATATATATATATATACAACGCAAAAGTCTAGGGGATATTTTTGTAAAATCCTAAAACCAATGAAAGAAATTTTCGTGTTCATATAAGCTTGCTTCGACTGTAACAGCTGGTTTAAATACTTATTTGTTTATATAATAAAAATTGCAAAACAGATAACAATACGTGTTTTAGAATGTTTTTCGTAAGGGACGAAAAAACTGAAATCTTAATGTTTTAATTAATTCCGATTTTTAGTCATTTCATACTGTTCCTGCTTACTAGGTGTGTTAAAGATAGTGTGTTTTACCATGGAACGACAATATTTAACATTGGATGAGATAAATAAGGCGGTGGGCCACCCTCAAGCTGGTGTGCGACAAACCCAAGTAGCCGAACAGTTGAGAGTTTCGCAAAGGGTCACAAGTCGATTATGGCGTCGGTTTAGAGACAAGGGGAGTCCAACCGAGCAACATCCAGGACGTGGTCGTTCTATAACCGCCGCTTAAGACCGGTATTTAGTTTTAACCGCTAGAAGGCAACCGACAATCACATCACCTGAGTTGGTTAATGAATTATAGCGTGCATATAATGTGACAATTGGCAGTAATACGGTGAGGAATCGTCTTCTGAAGCCAATCTTCGTAGTCGGCGACCACTGAAATGTCCACCTCTATCTAGAGGCAATTGCGCTTCACGATTAACCTGGTGTCAAGAGTTTCTGAATTGGGATGACAACGACTGGGCTACAGTTTTATTCGCCGATGAGTCTAGATTTGGATTTCAACCAGATTCTCGTCGGACGAGAGTGTGTAGGCAGCTCGGAAATTTGGAACGCTTGCGACATGTGCAGGAAGTGTACACATACAGAGATGGCACATTATTGGTATGGGGCGAAATCATTATTGATGGAAGAACTCAGCTCATTTTCTGACGCGGCTTTCTCACAAGTCAGCAGTATTTGGATACTATTCTCCAACCCGTCGTTCGTCCATTTGCTGGTGATCTTGGAGACAACTTTCACTTAATGCATGAAAACGCTCGTCCACATGTTACCCGTATTGTAGTAAACTGGTTGGATAACGAGGATATTGATGTATTGCCATGGCCAACACAGTCACCGGACTTGAATCCCATTGAGCACGTATGGTACATGCTCCAATGACGAATTACTCCACTTATGGGCAACATTCACAATTAGTTTGAATTTCGAGAGCTTCTGAGAGTACAATGAACACAAATACCATCAAGCAGACATTCACAATGTAATTTTAAGCATGAATGCTAGATGTAGGGCTGTGATAAATCAACGTGGTGGCCATACTTTATTTTAAATTTAATTTATGAGTTTTTTGTATATTTTTTGACATTTGAAAAAACAGTGGTTTTTAGAATATTTTTTTTTGTTCAGTTTTCTGTTATTTATTGCAAAAAAGTTGATGTTTTTGACATATTAATCAACAATCTAAATTATATATTTTGTATTACCTTTTCAAGTTGATTACAGGGAAAAACACGACTACTTACAAAAATATCCCTAGACTTTTTATATAACTTAACTTCTAATCAACTGAAACCGTGTTTTTAAAAACTAACTTTATTTCTAACACAAAACTAACACAGCAATTTCAAATACAAGACTGATATTTTTATTACAAACATGAATTTAAATAACCTCCTACCAAACACAAACTAAGCAATTCTACAATAAAATAAGTACTTAATCAGCACAATATATACTGTCCACCTAAGGGCAATGGCGTAAGTGACACCTCCCCCTTTAGAAGGAAGCTTCTCCTGGAAGCTGGATCCCATCTTCCGTTGACTCCTGATGACTCTTACTTGTCCTTCCTGAATGTTTGCTCTTATACATGATCCACAGGAAGGCCACTATCAATGCTGTATAAAAAAGAATAATTCAAATACTGGGAATGTGAAAATTATGGTTTTCCGTGAATATTGGCATTACCAGTTGATTTGGAATATCCTTTATTTTTAAACTTTTTAAATCAATCTTCATTGGAGAAACGTGTAATTGATTCAATTTCAAATTTAATTCATTTATTACAAAAGGTTGTCCAAAAGTTTATTGTTGAAATATTAACTCTTGATTTCTAAATATAATTTTACATGCTGAATTTTCAATTAAATAAATGCCTTTAAGAGTTTTCACTTCAGTTTCTTGCTTACATTTTATGATTAACTTTTCTTCTACTGGAAATATTGCCAAAAATTGATTTATCTCCGGAATAATTTCAATGTGATTCTTAATTATTTCAATTTTTGTATATTGACAAAATGTAGAATTTCCTGCTAGCAATATATGTTTTCTTCGCACCCATAATTATTATTGTCTTGCAAATGGTTAAGACATTGAAAAATATTGCCGCGAGTACAAATGTCATTTAGAGAATTAATTACATTATTTGATTTTAGTAAAAATTTTGAATTCGGTATTAATGTTACGTATTCTGATTCAATTTCTGTAGGTATAGGTAACATATAAAAAAGATTAAATAAAATATCATAATTAATAGGTATCGATAAAAAATATTGTATTTGATTATTTTCTACTTTACAAACTACGTCTATGGCGGCTTCAAATTCTAAAATGTTTTTATGTTTTAATTCGAAAGGTAATTCCGTTTGATAGTGATAATTCACTTTTTGCAACTCGCCAAATAAGTCGTGAGATCTTATTATACTAGAGGATGTAAGGTTCTAATTTTACAGAATGTCAAGGAGTTTTCAACCGTTTCTAAAACGTCTAAAATTACATTGAATGTGATAAGAAGTTCGTTGAATAGCTGTTTCAAATAAATATTATTTTCTGCATTTGCTTGAAAATCTAAAATATCTCTTATCTCAAATATTTTCGTTTTTAATATTTTTTCATTATACTGGATGTCCTGAATCGTCTTATTAAAATTATCAATTATTTGGTGACTCACAGAATATTGCATTTTAATTTGAGTTTTCAAGTTTTCTTGATTTTGCTTTAAATGTTCCATAATTGAATTAATTCTTTCTCCATCTTCAGAGTCCAAGTTTCCCGTAAAAAATTTATTATCATTAGACATATTACATTTAACGTGATTATATTGTATACTTAACTTATTATACATATTCTACTAGTAGTGGATTTAAATTATAAAAATGAACAAAAGTATGACTGGATTTCTGCAGCTTGGCATATCCAAGATTTATTGGAAGTATTCCCAAGTTATGGGTAACATCTTTTATTTTGACAGTTGCGTCTCCGACGGTGACGAACCTGAGATGGATTTATATGGAGTCTTTTTAGGACGTTTAATGTTTGAAAAATGAATATTTTCTGAAGTATTTTTGTGTCTAGCAGCGATTTTTGCTTTCTTCACTTTTATATTTATTTTTGGTTTTACCTTGTGCCTGTTTATTACGTACATACACTTAAGTGGGTATTATATCTGGTAATTCTTCACGGCTTTTATTGGCTTTAGAGATTACTTTTGATTTGTTTTCCTGTAATGTCTGATTTAAATTCGAGTATAAAATTTTCATTTTATCTTTATGATTTTGTATATAATTATTAACTACTTGTCGATCTAATTCTATATTGAAGGGTGTATTACTATCTATGTGTCCGGTAATTATTTCGTTAGATTTCAATTTTGTTGCAGATTGGACGCTATTATTATAGGCTAATAATGCATAAAGTATTTTATTTTCAATAGTCTCATTTTTAAAATCTTTGTGATTATTCAAAAGTCTGATGTGTTCAATAATCGTAGAGTGGAATATTTCGGCAATTCCATTCGATTCTGGATGTTGAGAACTTATAAAATGAATATTAATTTTATGCGTTTCTAATAATTCCTTTACAACAGAATTTTTTAACTCAGTTCCATTATCCGAAATTATTTGTTCTGGTATACAATGGTGTGTAAAATATTTTACCTACGACCACCCCTGTAATTAGTCAATAACACACAGTCGGCAATCAATGTAAGACGTCTATTACGCACGGTAAAACAAAACGCACGGCTGTAAAGTAAATCGCACGGCTTCTATAGCAACCACTTAGCAACTGTCAATAGACGTAGCCATTTTATTCAAAATGTATTACTTAGATATTTGACGTTGAATTTTATTCTATATATAAATGGTAGATAACATTTATTAGATATGAGATTACATTCAATACTAAGAGTTATTTGGAATTATATGATAATTGGTTCAGTTTCATTCAATCCGAAGGGATTAATGTCACTTTAGTCGAGAGGTGTATACGCTATTTTATGCAATTCCGGTAATTCTACATACATTTTTAATAAAAATAAATACTACTTAGGATGGACTTTTACGAAATTTGGCTGGGCATCGAGGATGAACTTCTAAGATGCTTGGTTGGGCATTGAGGAGCGACTTTTATAAAACTTGGCTGGGCATCGAGGATGTACGTTTTTATTTGTACTTTAAATCTCTTAACAAGTAGGTCTTAGGTAAAGTATAGTACGTAACTCGTGTTGTAACGCATTTTACGCACTCACGGAATTACGCACTCGCCGCTACGCGGCTTCGTGCGTAACTTTTCCGTTCGTGCGTAAAATGCTTCTTACAACACACGTTACGTAATATACTATAATTAGACTATGAACTACTTCTATTCCTTGTCTAGATTTTAATTCAAACATTTGACCATATTTGGAAAATGAATCTATTATCGTAAGAAATTTACTATTTTCTAAGGTTATCGTGTCTAAATGCAAAATTTGGAAAGGTTTAGTAGCTGTGGGAGTAACATTTAAAAATGGTTTTATTGGTTTTCTATCATATTTGCTTAACTGGCAAACTTCGCATTCGTTTATATAAGTTTGTATAGATGCTCTTTGATTAGGCCAATAATACAAAGCTTTTAATTGATTTTCAGTTTCATCTAGACCTCTATGATTAGTCTTACCCTCGTGGTAATTTTGAATTACTTCTTTAACTTCATTTAAAGGAACGTCTATTAATTTTTTATTACATTTGACAAAGTCGATTTGAGAATCTTGAAAGTGATTTTGTAGAATGACACTGAATGTTTCATAAATTGGGTCTTCGAAATAAATAAAATATTTAGTTTTAGGTACTATGTATTCTCTCACGAAATTAATCACATCTTGCTCAAAATTATTTTTAGATAATTGTACAATGATTATTTTATTATTTTCATACAGTTTTATAATAGTGGGTATGGCTGGTTCGAAATTTACTTCTGTAAATATTAATTGATTTTTACCAATATTTATCGCTGAATCTGAAATTGATATACCGATTACAGGATTTTCTTCATTTGTATGAACAGTTATATCGTCGTCTTCATCCTCATTATTGTTACTTTCATTATCTGTTTCAACTATTAGAGATATCTATTATCATCGGGAGATGATGAGAGTTTTTTATTAAATTTGTCCATATAAACTAATAAAATTTTAGAACAATGGGGTTCTTGTAATTCAGTTTAATTAATATTTATTTGAATTCAGAACAAACAATCGCTATTAGTATTTAAAGCACCTTTTTTGTATACAATATCATAATCATATTCTTCCAGTTTCAAGCGCCATCTGACAAGCTTGGATCTTTAAGTGAGAATACCCATTGAAGTGGTTTATGGTCAGTAACTATTGTAAATTTTCTGCCAAAAAGGTACGGGCGGAAGTATTTCGCTGCCCAAACTATGGCAAGAAGTTCTTTCTCGATTACAGAATAGTTGCATTCTGAATCATTTAAGGTTCTGCTGGCGTAAGCCACAGGTAAATCAGAGCCTATTTTGCCTTGACTGAAAACAGCACCTAAAGCATAATTGCTGGCGTCTGTGGTAAGGTTAAAGGGTTTTGTAAAATCTGGATATTGAAGTATCCCAGCAAACATGTTACACGTGGGCCTCTAGAGGCACTTTACAACCGACGGACAACATAAATGGGCCACAATCATGATACGTCGCCGGCCCGGCTAGCCCGTGTCGCGATGGCCACCAGTAGGCCTGCAGACTACCACCCGCTTCGTTACATAGCGGGACTTTAGCGGATTGACTAAATTAGGGTGAACTGATATTGCATTGTACAGATTATGGCGCGATTGCGGGTATCCTACTAATCCACCGCCGGCATCCCACTGTTGGGACTTAATCAATGATTTATGCAAATCTACAGGCTATATATATACATATATATATATATATATATATATATATATATATATATATATATATACTTTTAGGTTTAACAATGAAACATGATGACTAAAACAAAGAAATATAATGGAAAATGAAAAAATATTCCATATAAAATATATATATAAATTTAAAAAAATATTAGTGTTTTTAAATGAAACTCAAGGTCTCTAGTTAATTCCACAATATAATACAAGTTATTGAAAATTCTAAAAAATTGACAATTGTTTCGATAAATCAATATCATCGTCAGAATGACAGAAGTTACATTTCATTTTATGCCTACCTGATGTTTAGTAGTTAATTTTGGCTAGACCAAGAAGTAACCTAACTTGTGATTGGCTTAATTTATGTTTATAGAAAAAAGAAGAAGATGTGATATTACAAATATTGAAGCTTAGATATTATTAGCCCTATGGTGATATCCTGGATATCATTTTTCCAATTAAGATCAGTATAACTGTGCAATGATATAGAAAACCAGGAAAACTATATCTGCTGATCTTTACAATTATCACTAAAGAAGACAGTTTATTAGTGGAGAATTCCCTAGATTTAACTGTTCATTGACAACTTCATATTGTGGGTTTCTTAAATGTCTTCTAATTTCCGGTTCTTCAAGGAAATCCAGCTCTTGTTTCTTTTCACAAATATGCAGTACTTCTAGTTCTGTGTTAGGTGTCAATGAATGATTGGTGTCAAGTAGATGTTTTGCGTAGTGGGATTTATCTGGTTGTTTTAATCTGTATGCTCGTAAGTGCTCACTGTATCGTACTTCAAAATTCCTAAGGGTCTGACCCAAATAGACAGCATTACATTCTGGACATTTGAGTTTATATATACCTGACTTCTTTAATAGTGGTATTTTTGTTTTTACATTTAACAATTTTGTACTAACGTTACTTTCTGTTTTAAAAGAAATTGTTGTATTCGTTGCTGAAGATATTATCTTTGAAATATTATTAGAAATATTTCCTGCATATGTGATGGTTTTATAAGTTTTAATTTCATCAGCTTGTTTAGGATATATTAGTTGTAATGCCACTTTTTTCTCTTTTTTACTAATTAGCCTATTTATCATATCTAATGGATAACCGTTAGATGTTGCTATTTGTCTAATTGTATTAATCTCTCTAACAAAATTACATTTGTTCATAGGAACTGAAAAAGCTCTATGTATCATTGAATTATATGCCGCTAGTCTGTGTGAGACAGGGTGATTAGAATTGAATGGAATTGTCACATCAGTCTGTGTTGGTTTTCGGTAAATTGAATAATCAAGTACATTATTAACTCTTTGAATTTTTAAATCAAGAAAATTGATTGAGCTATTTTCTTCAATTTCTAATGTAAATTTAATTTTCGGGTGTAAATTATTGATGTGGTTGAAAAATACATCTAATTGTCGTTCACTACCCATAAAACAAGCTAATATGTCATCTACATATCTATACCAAAATAAAATATTTTTCGAAATATTACTTTCAAAGATCTTTCTTTCTAGTTCGATGTAACTAATATGTTTACTAAAATTCCTCCTAAAGAATGTCTAATACTTGTAAGAAAATTACTAGAAGATAAAAATATTAATCCAGGAATATCAGATATACTTAATTTATTTGATGTATGCATTAATCAGAATTATTTCACTTTTGACAATAAGATATATATTCAAAATGAAGGTTTACCAATGGGAAGCCCTATATCACCTATTTTAGCAAACATTTTTATGGACAATTTAGAAAGAAAGATGTTTGAAAGTAATATTTCGAAAAATATTTTATTTTGGTATAGATATGTAGATGACATATTAGCTTGTTTTATGGGTAGTGAACGACAATTAGATGTATTTTTCAACCACATCAATAATTTACACCCGAAAATTAAATTTACATTAGAAATTGAAGAAAATAGCTCAATCAATTTTCTTGATTTAAAAATTCAAAGAGTTAATAATGTACTTGATTATTCAATTTACCGAAAACCAACACAGACTGATGTGACAATTCCATTCAATTCTAATCACCCTGTCTCACACAGACTAGCGGCATATAATTCAATGATACATAGAGCTTTTTCAGTTCCTATGAACAAATGTAATTTTGATAGAGAGATTAATACAATTAGACAAATAGCAACATCTAACAGTTATCCATTAGATATGATAAATAGGCTAATTAGTAAAAAAGAGAAAAAAGTGGCATTACAACTAATATATCCTAAACAAGCTGATGAAATTAAAACTTATAAAACCATCACATATGCAGGAAATATTTCTAATAATATTTTAAAGATAATATCTTCAGCAACGAATACAACAATTTCTTTTAAAACAGAAAGTAACGTTAGTACAAAATTGTTAAATGTAAAAACAAAAATACCACTATTAAAGAAGTCAGGTATATATAAACTCAAATGTCCAGAATGTAATGCTGTCTATTTGGGTCAGACCCTTAGGAATTTAGAAGTACGATACAGTGAGCACTTACGAGCATACAGATTAAAACAACCAGATAAATCCCACTATGCAAAACATCTACTTGACACCAATCATTCATTGACACCTAACACAGAACTAGAAGTACTGCATATTTGTGAAAAGAAACAAGAGCTGGATTTCCTTGAAGAACTGGAAATTAGAAGACATTTAAGAAACCCACAATATGAAGTTGTCAATGAACAGTTAAATCTAGGGAATTCTCCACTAATAAACTGTCTTCTTAAGTGATAATTGTAAAGATCAGCAGATATAGTTTTCCTGGTTTTCTATATCATTGCACAGTTATACTGATCTTAATTGGAAAAATGATATCCAGGATATCACCATAGGGCTAATAATATCTAAGCTTCAATATTTGTAATATCACATCTTCTTCTTTTTTCTATAAACATATATTAAGCCAATCACAAGTTAGGTTACTTCTTGGTCTAGCCAAAATTAACTACTAAACATCAGGTAGGCATAAAATGAAATGTAACTTCTGTCATTCTGACGATGATATTGATTTATCGAAACAATTGTCAATTTTTTAGAATTTTCAATAACTTGTATTATATTGTGGAATTAACTAGAGACCTTGAGTTTCATTTAAAAACACTAATATGAGCATATTCCACGAAGTAAGGGTCGAGACAGTCAATTTCATTAAAAAAATATGTTTACCAATAGCTTTATTGGGTCCGGGCTCACTATCAACACAAAGATTATTACTTCTACGAGATATATTGTCTATTATAACATCAGCCTCTACAGTGGAGACTATATCCTTAACAGCATTTTTCGCAAGACGCTGTTTTTGACGAGTGCTCTTTGAGGAAACATATTATGATGGTATATGATGCAACAAATGATGTATGTACTTACTTTTCTGTGTTTCCGGACATATCAGCTCGTTCCTTTGCTCCGAATAGATTGGATACAACACACAAATCTAATAAAATTTTCGCTACAGTGATTAATTATTAATTACCACACCACAACACAACTAGGTTAGGTTGATATTCAACACGTGTTCAACACAGCGGCTAGCAAATCAGCAGTACTGCCAACTGCCAAGGTGATATTCAGTAATGCCAATGTTTTGTTTTCATTACAGGTCGCATGCCGGCATGCATACTGTGTCCAAACGACATCGGCGCGACTATCGCAAATTTTCAACGGGTAATTTGTGGCTAAATTACAAACATCCACCATAAATATGGGTATGTTCAGCCAAGGCGGCAAAACTGATATCATTCCAATTATTTACCGACATCGCTGTGCCGCAGCCGACATCTAACCGCAGTCAGTGTTGCCACAGACCTATAAAATTTCGAGCGAGAACTTCTGTCAAAAACGTGCGAGATTGTGATTGAAAGAGCGAGATGTCCTTGAAATAAATAAAGGTGAATTCCCAATGCATCGTTTTGCGTCACGCATTCTGATTGGTCAATAGGCGACACTATTCGCCATTTACATACCTGCTAGCAGCCACCAGCCACACCATAAAGTTGAAATTTTTGAAAATCATTTATCCATTGTCACCAGTCTTTTAGTTTTGAGGAATTTAGAGTCTGATCACCACTTAACTGTTTTGCGCTTAAATGCTGAGCGCCATCTAGCGGGAGCGCATTTCATGAATTAATGGAGGCAACAAGAACGACGTGGTCGACTTGTGAAGGAATTCAAAAAACAATTTTTGAAACATTTATTCAAAATAAACAGTTATGTTAAAATACATCAACAATTGATGAGAAACTTAACAAAAACAATAAGTATTGTCATTTGCAAATATCACATTAGTCAGTCATGAAACTAGATGTAATGAAATACATATTAAAAATGAGAAACTTATAGTCATTTGCTAATATCACATATTTACAGAGCAGTCAGTAGTACAAAAGGAATAAAATATATGAAAAAAACATGAACAAAACCTAAAAATAATCACAAATAATACAGGAACTTAAAAACACTCATTTACCAATATCGCTTCAAAGCAAAGTGAGTAAACTAAGAACAAAATATATGAAAAATAAAAAAAATGTAACAAAACTAATTTCTTATATCACTGTGAACATGTAAAATGTTTGTTTAGTGGCATGGGAGTCAGTTCTCTCTAAATTTTCTCTTCATCAAATTTGAACTAGGTTTCCATGAATAGCACTCATTAGGGCTTATCATTTCCTTTTCATGTAAAATATTGGAACAAGTTTCAATATTTAAACGGTTCCGAACTTTAGTCTTCAACAAAAATAGCTGTGAAAAAATTCTTTCCGCAGCTGCAGACGAATGTGGCAAGCAAATTATACCTTTCACAAAATGTGTTAAATTGGGGAACATTGGTTCTTCAGCGCCATTTTTCATGGCAAAAACAGTGTTCCAAAATGTTTCGAGGTCTGAGTCGATGAAATTTCTTAAATGCGTAACATCTGGAAGCATTCTCCATTCAGAATTTAATTTCTCAAGGTCAGTGATCAGATTTGGGAAAAACTTGTTACTTGCAGCTGCTATACTAACTATTTTTCCTGATATGGCTTCCTTGGGATCAAATAATGACACGAAATTCAAAATTGGATCCTCAAAGTCAAATCGGGATTTTAGCTGGGTGGCTAATTCAATATAAAACTCTAGACACTTCAATTTGAAATCACCAAATTCTTTTTCATTTATATTGTTTGCAGACAGTAACTCTACTTTAGTTCCTAAATAAACTTTTTCAATATTCAAAAAATTTCTAGGATTTTTAGGATCTATATTTTTCAAAGTGTTTTCATTTTTTTTTATATAATCTGGATTCAAGTAATTTCTTAAAATATTTTTATAGAGGTCTGATACTCTTTTCAGAAGGACATGTAGCTTATTTTTTTCGGATTGAAATTCCAAATTCATTTTATTAGTTATATCCAAAATATATGACAGAAAATAGAAATACAATTTATAGATAGGATTTTTCAATGATTCTAGTATAGTGTTGCAGGTTTGGAGGTTTTCATTGAAGCTTTCATTGGTGAAGAAAAGAATTAACGCTTCCCAATTTTCAACGACCCTGTCAACTGCTGCTTGCAATGACAGCCACCTTGTTTGAGCAGGGTGAAGAAGTTTCTTTGGTTTCAGTGTACAAAATACTTGACATTCATTGAACATGTCTATGCGCTTTGAACTGTTTGAGAAATAATTATATATATTCCTAACAAAATCCTCCACACTGCTTGGCAATTTATTTGCAGCAGCTGAAGCACATAAATGAAGTGAATGGCATACACACCCAAGTGTATAAATGTTCGGCAGGATTTCTCTAAATCGTTTTTGTATTCCTGTTTTGTTTCCTTGCATCACAGAAGCATTATCTGCGGCAAATCCTATCAAATTCTGAACGGGAATATCATATTCTGCCAAGTGGCTCTGGATTGCCAAAAAAATTGATTCAGCATTGCACGACTCCAATTTTATGAGACCAAAAAATGAATCCCTAACTTTTTTAAGAAGTTCATCATAATAGCGAACCACTAGTGCCAGAGACTTTTGAGTACTAATATCAGTAGTCTCATCTATAATTAATGAAAATTTCGAATTTTTCAAAATGCTTGAAACTACTTTTAGTTGTTCAACGCTTAGGCATTCATTTGTGATATAGGTAGCCTTTGTTCTAGAACAATTTATATGTTTTGCAACATCTGAGTCAGGACAAACACTAGCAATGAACTTAGAAAGGTGGTCTGCAAGCAGAAATGGCAAGTTATGCTCATGTAAAAACGCACAAATTTTCAGTTCAGCTTGCTTAACAAGATGATGTCTCTTTGAAAGGGTATCATCAATCATGATATCATCTATTTTCGGTGTTTTTTCAACTTTCTTGATATTTCTCTTATGAAAATCACTTCCCTCATGCCTTTTAATATTAAAAGTAGTGCATCGAAATGAATTATTACAGGGTACACAGCCAACTTGGTTGTTGCCAGAACTCCTAAGCCATGGATACTTCGTTCTCCACTCTTCCTGGTACTTTTGATCATACCTCCTTTTTTTTTTGGTTTTTCAATTTCACCTTCAGTCTCTTCCCTCTCAGGTATAATTTCAGAAATGTCCTCGGTTGAGTGAGAAATAACTATACTTGGTTTACTTGTACCGGCAGTGATTTTATATTTTTCAGTCTCTTGCCTTTGTTCTTGTCCATTTCTTGATTGTTCTTTCGGTTTCGATGTCCTCACAATAAATCTGTATGAAGAGGAATATGAAGAAATAAATACCTATAGTCATATTGAAAAATTATAAACTTACTTATCCATTTTTGGTGGTTTGTGTACGTTAAAAACTTGTATAGTTTAAACAAAGAGTAGAGTTTAATCTTTGGTTTATAGTTTCTTTGGATCTTTGGAGAGTTTTGATAGTTTTTAAAATGAATTTAGCATTATTTAAGGTTACTTAGTATTCGAATATTTCTTCTTCTTTTCGTCAAGTCTCTCTCTCTCTCATATTTCTTGGCCTTTGCTTCCAATGTGGCCACTTTTTTTCGTCAACTCAACTTTTTTCCTAGTTGACGTTGTAGTGACCTCAGCTTCTAAGGCTATCCAGTCAACCATGCGTATTATCGTAATAGTATCTTGGCGAACGAGAAAATGAGCGAGATTGGACAAAGAGGAGCGAGAGAGCGAACTAGACACAGAACGTGCGAGATCTCGCTCGATCGAGCGAGCTGTGGCAACACTGACCGCAGTTAACA
Organism: Galeruca laticollis; assembly: GCA_963921935.1. Classification (NCBI taxonomy): domain Eukaryota; kingdom Metazoa; phylum Arthropoda; class Insecta; order Coleoptera; family Chrysomelidae; genus Galeruca; species Galeruca laticollis. The sequence goes on from OY998180.1 coordinate 49,993,863, forward strand.
GTTATGGCCCGCCTATTTACCGCTCATTCATGTTTGCTGGGATTGGTTCATTTATCAACTGATTTTTACACATTTCAAAACATTCGACATAATCTGAATCATTTACATTGATAATTGCATCTTTTTTCAATCTGATAGTTAATGGTTTGGTCAATTTTGAAAAATCTTTTATAAACTTTCGGTAATATCCTAGGAGTCCAAGGAATCCTTTTAATTGATTTGAATTTTTTTCTTTTCGCAAGAATTCGCATTTATCAATTTGTAATTCAAAATTAGAATCTCTTAATCTATTGAATACTTCTTTAAAATGTGTGATATGTGTTCTTGTAAGCTGGTACTGAACACAATTATATCATCTAGGTACACCAAACATTTCTCGTTCTGTATACCTCTTAGGATATTGTCCATGACCCTTTGAAAGGTTGCAGGAGCCCCTTTCAGACCCATGGGCATGCGCACATATTCATAGTGCCCATTTTCAATATTAAAGGCTGTTTTTGGAATATCCTCCTCGGCCATCTCGATCTGATGGAAACCAGAAGCGAGATCTAATGTTGTAAAATATTGCCAACGTCCAAGCTTATCTAGTAACGTTGTAATATCTGGCAATGGATATCGATCTCCAATTGTGACCTCATTCAGTTTTCGATAATCGACAACGAGTTGATACTTTGGCTTTTGAGAAGCATCTAACTTCTTTGGAACTATCCAGATATTGCTCGACACGGAGAGCTGGGCGGCCTAATAATATTATCATTTAACATTTTTTGAATTTGTTTTTTTTTCCGTTCGGTGAATCTCAGGATATCTGTATGATTTTGAATAAATAGGTATTTCATTAGAAGTTTTAATATGATGTTTTATTTTACTTGTGAAGGTAAGCTGATTTCCTTCAACATGAAAAATATCACTATACTCTTGAACTAATTTTCATATGTTCAGTTCTAACTTTCGAAACATCAAATTTAACATTTTCAGAATAAATTTTATTAAAATTTGGGTTGAGGTTTTTTTCGTATTCATCGAATGTCTCAACACTAATAGAAGGGCTTAAGTCTACTCGAAAGTTGGATCCTGAAGGATTTAAAATTGTACATAAAGCTATATTATTTTCAACTTTTGTTAAACATTCCGGGATTTCTAATTTCCCAATTCGTGTATATGGTATAATTACATTACCATTTTTTACATTTTCGATATTTAATTTAATTACTTGCTCGCAACGTGGAGGCACTACTATACAATTCGTGGATCCAGTTTAATGTCAAAGTAATTCATTTTAATTTGACTATAAGGAGTCATAAGCAAATTATTATTTAAGTCAATAATTGCATTAAGTATTTTTAAATTATCTAATCCTAGTAAACAATCAAAATGATCGTGAAATTTTAAAACGCAATATTCTAAATTAAGCGGTTTTCTATAATTAAACATTTTGGGGATTGGAATAAAAGTGCAGAAATTTTGTTGGCTGCTACCAAAGGCAGATTTTACATGGAATGGTTTTTTGACATAAGATTTTTTGAAATATTTTTCAGCTACAGCTGGTGTCACAAAAGATCTTGTGCTACCAGTATCAATTAAAACTTTTAGATTTTGTTATGGGAAAATTATATAGGGTAACACACTTTCTGAATTATTTAAGTTTAACAATTCGATAATGTTTGATTTGGTTCCGAGGCTGGTGTCTCTAAAAAATCATCGGATTCATCATTAGTACAAGCGGAATCGTCTATATTATGGAATTCTTCCGAGATAAAATTTCTAGGTTGATTTTAGGATTGTGTTGGAACATATTTTGATAATTTTGAGGTTGGGGTTTAGCTGTATTTCTTGTAGACATACTCATTGGGGTTGGATTTGGAAATCTTTGGTTCTGATTAGGTTTAAAGACGTTTTGACCATTATTATAAAAACTTGCATTATTTCTATTAGAAGGATTATAAGAAGTTGATGGACGATTTTGAGGGTTTGATGCGGGATTTCGATTAGTGTGTTGATAATTCTGCATAGAATTTGGCTTAGGAGGGGGCTGCCTATGTGCCACGTACATTATTTTGGAAATTGGTTTTATTTTTATGAGAATAATTTTGCGTATTTGAATTTGAAAAAATATTTTTCGGATGATTATTCTGGCTCATATAAATCATTTGTAAGAATATTTAAAACAATATTCAAATTTTCTAGATTTAACATACGCATTAATGTACCTAAAGGCGGGTATCCATTTGTTGCCAAATCACGTATCGTATCAACGTATCGTATCAGCGTATAGTTTCATTTTGGTACGATACGCTGCAACGAGTCAGTTTTTTTTTCAGCCCAGATTCACTGCGTATCTGTGTATCAATTGCGCGAACGGGAGGGATACGTCGTGCGGACGTGTTGCTAGTTTGACTTATTTGGTGGAAGCATCTCAGGTTGATAACTACAAAATAGTTCTCTCAGCATCTCTGCAATGAATGGACCTCAGCAAGCGGCAGCCGCGTATATTTTTATTCACTATGCTCTGCAGCAAGAGAAGAAAAGACGCAAACCACCGCGTTGGTGGATGTCAAAGTTGTACGCCAGCAGGGAGCAATATAGTGGAACAAGTTTAATGGCTGACCTGAAGTTCCAAGCTGTTAGCGGCATGTACAAGAACTTCACTAGAATGCATCCTACTGATTTTGAATTTTTGTTGTCATCGATTGAGCCAATAATTGCTAAACAAGATACTACATTTCGAAAAGCAATTCCCGCTCAAGAAAGATTGGCTCTAACTTTACGCTTTTTGGCCACTGGCGATTCCTACTCCAGCCTTCAGTATCTATTTAAAATCGCAAAGCAAACCATCAGTAAGATTGTTCCAGAGGTGTGCGGGGCTATTGTGGAAGTATTGAAAGACTACATTCAGGTAAGTTGAATTTATTTTTATTTACAAGCGACTTTACAACTGTTGTAATGCTTCATCAAGTGGCAATGTATATGAAGGAGTATTAATTAAAAACGCCGATGTTGTTGGGCTTTGAATACCAGATTCTTCGCCATAGTCATTCGAGGCTTGATGTGTGTGGGTGGATTGATTTGATTTTTGCGATTGATCTTGAAATTGGTATTGATTTTGAGACTGCGAATGATTTGATGATTGCCATGGAGGCTGAGAGGAGGAGCTGGATAAAGAAGAGTGCGGAGAAGTGTATGTGTGAGAAGTAGGTGGGTTGGTATAGTGTACATGGTCCGGTAAAACGCTTACTCTGTTATTATAATAACCTCTGTTCGCCCGAAGGAAAATATTTAAAATGTCACTTTGAATTGCACATCGAACATCATCATTATAAAGTCGCAGCTTAGAGGCAATTAAGTTACCAAAGTGGTAACTATCGTCTAATATTGGCGTGCTTGATGTTGACGTTAATATCTCAAAAGCCTTGTCGAGGCGTTCATCTGTTGTAGTTTTCTGACGTTTCTTTTTTTGAGAACTAGTGGGTGTTGGTGGTTGTACGCGTTTTGTAGCTGCTGAGGCCTTTGTACTTATTTGGGAATTTTCATTGGTTCTAACTGGTCCGGGGCGGTTTGTACTTGCTACGGAGTCCATACTGTCTTCGAAATTCTCTTCCGCTGGTATTTCCACATCCTCTATCTCTTCATTCGCTGTTACTTCTTCTTCTTCTAGGTTGTCCTGGGTATTTGCAGCTATGGGCAACTGTAACAACAAAACAATAATTACAGTTATTTATATACCTCGCTCTGTTTTCTAATATTTATGAAAGATTTCGAAAAAATCTTTCAAAGATTTTTTGAAAGAAAGAAAGAAATATTTAAGTTTAGTGAGTATTGTTTAATTATTGTTTCTCCGTAATGAACATTAAATTTTGTTGAGAAATTAATACTTCAAAGAAATAATAATAATATTCAGCAACTAAATAAAGGTTTTTTTATTGTAGATACCAAAAACTCAAGAAAAGTGGATGGAAGTGGTGAAAGAGTTTGAAACTAAATGGGACTTTCCACATTGTGTTGGAGCCATTGATGGCAAACATGTTACATTACAGTGTCCCATAGGAAGTGGCAGCGAATTTATCAATTATAAAGGATTTTTCAGCATTGTCCTGTTTGCTTTGGTTGATGCTAACTATAATTTCCTGTTCGTGGATATAGGTTGCCAAGGCAGGATATCTGACGGTGGCGTGTTTTCAAATACCGAGTTGTACAAGCTAATGCAGCAAAAGCGATTAAATCTCCCAGCGCCCACTCCTCTAAACAGTAGGGAAGAAGACGTGCCATTTTTTTTCATCGGAGATGAAGCGTTTGCTATGGCGGAAAATCTCATGAAAGTTTATCCCGGTTACTACACTAAAGGATCAAAACAAAGAATCTTCAACTACCGACTTTGTAGAGCACGCAGAGTGGTTGAGAATGTGTTCGGCATCGCCTCAGCAGTGTTTCGGATATTAAGAAAACCACTGCTATTAGAACCAGAAAAGGCGTCACTTATAGTTATGACAGTTGTTCTGCTACATAACTTTTTACGTAGAAGACCGCAGTCGGTTCATATTTACACTCCCAATGGAACATTTGATTCTGAAGAAGAAGGTGTCACTACAGAAGGAGCCTGGAGAAGAGATGTTGATGGTATTACTTCACTCCTCCCGTTGAGAAGAATTGCACGTAGAACAAAATCTACTCTGTCAAATATAAGAGACGAACTGGCAGAATACTTTACAAATGATGGCGAAGTACCGTGGCAACATAAATATGCCTAACCTTAATACTTATAACTTAACCCACAAATAATTGCAGACACTATGCTTAATTTATATTTAAATAAATATTTGTACTTGTGTTAAGAAATGTTGGTAGCATACCCTGTCAAAATTTAACTAATAAAATTGGCCAAGAAATAAAAATTTAACATAAAACCTTTAAAAAAGGATGCTACTTTCATTTTACCCACAGTGTACAATAAGAAAAAATGTACTTACTGTACTCATTGTAGATCTCGGCTTGTTTTTGTCCCATAAAAATTTCATACTTTGAAAGGCAAACCATGAGCTTTTGTAAACTTCTGCTGTTCCTAAAAAAAAATAAAACTAATTATACCGGGTGGAAACGTTAAACGGGCACCGCGCTCTCACGTCTGTATTATTACATTTAATTGAAAAGTAAATATGCTGACTATGATTTGCACCATTCGATAGCTGCGAAAAAATCATACAAGTCAGCATATTTACTTTTCAATTTAATGTAATAATACAGACGTGAGAGCGCGGTGCCCGTTTAACGTTTCCACCCGGTATAAACTCATTTAATTAAGGTTTGTTTTAAAAAAAATTAAAGTAAATTTTCGGTACCTACCTTTTCCAGTGCCGGTGGTCTTCGTCATTTTCATTTTCTCTCTCCTAAGTGCTGCCAAAAGATATTCCATTTTTTTCTTGCATTCATCAACCGACCTATTCACTTCTTTTGCGATTTCCTCCCAAGCATCTTGTTTTAGAATTTTATTATAATGATCTCGATGTTTCGGGTCCCAAAGTAGTTCATATTTACGGTAAATTTCTATAAAGTTTATTACTTCTTCTTTATTCCACTCCATAATATTATTTTTTAATATTAAAAATATAACAATAGTACCATCCCCAGTGGAATTCAGACGACTACTGACTAGTGACTGCACACAAAATATATTTTGTTTTATCATTTTTAAAGCGAATATGCAACGACTGGTTGTGTCAAAAAAACGTCCGTCCACACTGTGACTGTCTCGTATCGTATCATTTCTTTGATGTGTCGGCGAAAAACCGAAAATTGAGCGATCAAGTCCGTTGCGTTTCTATTTATCCATTTTGATACGTTACTATGCAACGGTTTCCTGTCTCCACTGATACGCAACGATGACACGATACGTGATTTGGCAACAAATGGATACCCGCCTTAATGGTTCTTTTAAACCGCGTAGCAATACTCTGAGTGCCAAATTTTTAAAGTAATTTCGAAAAATTAAATGTTCATTAACATTAGAATGTGTTATGAGATAAGAAATTTGAAGATTTAATAAATGTTGAATTCTATTATAAAATTCGAAAGGCGTTTCATTACCTTGTTTCATTTCTGAAAGTTCTATATTTAATATGTAAATATCTCTTTTATCAGCATAAGTATTAAGGAGTGCATCTTTTAGATTTTCCCAAGCTCTTATCGTACAAGAACAAATGTTTATAGCTGCTTCACCTTTTATTTTTGCTAAGATGCTGAACATCAAATATTCGTTTTGAAAATCCCCTACATCTACAGTATTATAAAACTTACTCTCTAATTTCTCTGAAATTTCAATAAACCTGGTATCATATCCAGATATTCTCTTTTTAAAATAGGTAATTGTGGCGTAGACATTTTATTAAAATTACTTGTGGGAAAAAGTTTTGGTGATGCTAAAGTTAATTTTATTTTAGTATTAAAAGAGTTTGAGCCTGAATTTGAATTATTTGAATCAGAATTTGATCAGAATCGTCAGATGTATCAGAAAAATAATTAATATTCCCTCTATATGACATAAAAACACTTACGGTAATAGAACGAAGATCCTTTCCATTGGCTCGGACTGCACAGGAACAACCAATCTCCTCTTGATTCTACCGGTTTCTGGCACAACACAGATCTTCTAGTTGAGTTACTCAGTTCGCCCAACTAAGAGTTCCAATAATTGAAATTCATTTGTTCGAATAGTCAACAAATCGTAGGAACGAACGGAATGTTATATCCTTTAACTTTCGATTGACTATCCTACTGACTGCGCCACTTAACTTTTAATCAATTGAAACCGTGTTTTTAAAAACTAACTTTATTTCTAACACAAAACTAACACAACAATTTCAAATACAAGACTGATATTTTTATTACAAACATGAATTTAAATAACCTCGTAACAAACACAAACTAAGCAATTCTACAATAAAATAAGTACTTAATCAGCACAATATACTGTCCACTTATTTTTAATACAAAATATCAATTTTCAAGTGGCCGAAAAAATAGGAACGCGTTCACCGATCACGATAGAATTTTGTCAGTTGACTCGGGGCGTTAAGGTGATGCTTGATGGCTTGAATATCAATATTGTAGAAAAATCTCCGATTATTCATTTCTACTTAAGAAAGCTAAAAATTCGTTATAAAAAAAATAAATGGAAATTATGTGATGCGTAAAAAAATCCAAGTCTAATATCTTTGATGGGCCACCTACTTGACAAAAAATTTGTGTTCGAAATTTGAATAAAACTAATTCATAAAAGAAGGCAGCAGCATCGCTAGAAAGCAAAATTAATTTCTATTCGGAAGTATATAAACGTTGCTAATACAAACTACATAACGTATTAAACGGTTTAGATTACAATACGCGGCGAATTCACATACACATTACACAGTCTTTGGGCGAATAAAAAATATGGACCTAGCAACGCAACACATAATTCACGAGGAATATTGAAGCCAATTTAACGACGGTTTGTTATTGTTTTCCCGTAACCAAAAGGATATTAACATAAAGGTCCAGACACACATTACAGGACCGTGTCAAGACATTACTACTGCAGTGTTACGACCGTCGCGCGGTTAGCGATTAGACGTGAGCAATTAAGTGTACCTGTTCAGACTTGTCCGGGAAGTGCATTTAAAATGCTACCGAGCCGTAACACAGGAGGGAGACGGTAAAGTTATACTGAAGTAGTCATGTCCTGAAACGGTCCTGTAATGTGTGTCTCGACCTCAAATAAGATATTCGAAAACAGTTTAGTTGAGTCGAGTATAACTTTATGGGTCTATATAAAAATATAAGTTTTTCACTTTTGGGTTACATTTTACTCTCTAAACATGAATACATGCATTTTCATTTACTTAAGTGACAATTGTACCACTTCATTCAAAAAGTGATATCAATAACACTATTGAATGCCTACTAATTTGAATGAATAGTCACCTGTGCATGTTTAGAGAGCAAACTTATTATTCGTAACATCATTGAACTTACTTACCGATTTCTAACATTGGTCACTGTTTGTTATTATGAATTATTCAATGTTTATTAACAGATGAAATGTTTAAAGATAATTTAATTACGTACACATCAATAAAAGTAAATACTTCATACATTATAAAGATTGATGCACGTCATACTTTTTTACCTTTAATTATAATGCAAGAAAGGAGATTTATTATATTAAATTGTATAAGATTAAAATTAATACTTAATTATATTTAATAATTTATACCGTTTAATATAATAAATCTTCTTCCTTGAATTACATTTAAAGATAAATAAATTATGACGTCCAGCAATCTTTATAATGTATGAAGTTTTGTAGGTATTCTTTTGCTCTTTAATTTTAAATTTACTATTTGTGATTGTGTGATTTTTTTTCGTGTTTTTGAAGTTTTTCCAATTTATACTGTTTTTGACCCCAGATAAGTATATGAAAATAGAATTTAAAAGATGTTCAAAAAGTACTGATATCAGTCCAAAAACCTCTAATCTAGAGCTATGGCTACATAATCACACTTTATTCCTTATTAATTTGAAGTTTCAAATAATTGATGTACTTGCGTTCAGCCCTGTTTAAATATTGTTAGTGTTTGTTTGAAGCTGACTTCTTTCTTTAAATTTTACCAAAAATCATTAAAATTTCTATATATATTTTAGACGGAAGTGCACATTAGGATCCATTCAGTTCATAGTACCAAAAATATAATACAAGGAAAGGCTCTATCCTATTTATAGGTACTATCAAAACGCATAATAAAGAAAGGGTCTCATCCGAGTTATTTTTTAAATATACATTTTGTATTCAAAATGATTCGCCCCTTTTTCTGTAGGAGGAATATTGAGAATTTGTCGAACAATCACATCCTGGAAAACTTTTTCTCATAACTTATTGAATTAACTTATTTTCTAAATAGCCGAAACGAACAATAGTAAGCTATTGACAGATGCCTATAAGAACAGTTTGTAATTTTTTAATGTGTATAGAATCCCAGCAATTAAGTATGTTATTATTAACACACTACTTTTAATGTAATTTCTATTTCTAGTAAAAGTAATATAATGGTATATTTTTATTGAAGAGTAAGCTGTTCTCACAATACTTTTGAAGTCTTTATAGGAAAATATACTTTCAAATCAACAGCATACATTGAGAAATTACTAAATTTAAAGCGGTGTGGAATGTCATTTAACAATTAATTGCAAATATTTATTGAATTGAGTAGCTCATAATTGCTTTTTATTCTGAAATTTCAATATAATAAGAGTTAACCTAAATAAACTAATTTTTTCAATGTTTCATCAACATTTATTGAAAAACTTCTTTTCACTCCATATTTGTTCTTCACTCTGATTTATCTTTTTCAGGCGAGAGGTCATCATTTTCTATCTTCAACCTTTCAAAACTCTTCTTTTCTCTTCTAATATATCCATCAACATCAACTTGAGGTTTGCTTTCGTCCGCATCTAATTTTTTTCCGAGTATAGGTCTTGGACATACTTGCTTTTTTTCCAAAATAGGTCTTGGTGTGCAAATAGTAGGTTTTTCTGATGAACTCGAACATTGAGGTTTTGTGAGATTTGGATCAGTGGTCGTTTCGATTGGCGCGTCTGGCGGATTTATGTTTGTGTTCCTCATAGCTTGAGGAATAAATATTGGCGCATCTGGATTTAAATTAGATTGCATTGAAATGTTTTTTGTTAGATTTTTCCCGAGAAAAGATTCTATATTTTTTTATGTCAAAATGACGTTTCTCAAATTTTGACTGATATTGCTGACCAACTAGGATTTTCATTACAGTTTTTTTATATATTTTGTTCTACTAAAACTATTTTTCATACCAATCGTTATTAACTTTATCAAATTTTGAGCAAAATTGTCTGATAGTCACAAATTGTGTATAATTACTTGAATAGGAATTAAATCACATTGCCATGTACCTCCATGCCTGAAAGTTTCTTAAACCTATTGTAATCAATGTTGTCAAATGGCCTACAAAAGTCAGTATATACCATGTCGACCTGTGTTTGGTTATTTAGATTGACATTGAGATGTCACTATATTCAAATTTTATATTCACAAATATAAATCTGAGAGAAACATTTATTTTTGTCTGCGAGTTTAAGTTGCATCATTCTTGGAAAGAAGACTAAAATAACTCCGAAAAAATATCATAAATAGCTTGAACATCAATAAAATCACTACGTTATTGTGGAAAATGGAAATAATAGAGTAAACATTAGTTCTTTAGATTCTACAAATGGCCAAACTTCGTGCAATATAAACACAACTGTTATTTATTTATTTCTAATCTTCTGGGTTCAGTTAGTTTTACCTAGACATACTTGAATTTTAAAGTATACTGTACTGTGAATAAAGAGAAGTAGATGTTTGTGTCAAATCTCTTAAACTGTAGATTGATTCTATGCCCCAAAATATGATAATTCAATCCAATATATCCATTTAATAACTTCAGAATTAAAGCTCAATTTGATTTTTGATTCATTAATAAATGAAAAACAAATTTTTGTCTTTTTAATTAAGACTTAAATACATGAAAGAGCGTTCAATTCTCCATATAATAGTATATTACGTAACGTGTGTTGTAAGAAGCATTTTACGCACGAAGTCGAGTAGCGGCGAGTGCGTAATTCCAGGAGTGCGTAAAATGCGTTACAACACGTGTTACGTAATACACTTTACCTACGACCTACTTGTGTACAATACAAGTGTATTGATAATCTTATTAAGGGATATAAAGTACAAATAAAAACGTGTCATAATAGTCCCTCCTCGATGCCTAGCCAAGCATCTTAGAAGTCCATCCTCGATGCCCAACCGAGTTTCGTAAAAGTCCATCCTAAGTAGTATTTATTTTTATTAAAAATGTATGTACAATTACCGGAATTGCAAAAAATAGCGTATACACCTCTCGACTAAAGTGACATTAATCCCTCAGGTCGATTACTTCCCTCAGGAATCAAACACCACCCACGGGATTAAATGGGTCACTTTAGTCGCTTGGTGTATAATATACTATTGTTTACTAATAAGATACATTCAGACAGCTTGAAGATGCGGATTGAATGAAACGGAACCAATTATCATATAATTCCAAATAACTCTTAGTATTAAATGCAATCTCATATCTAATACATGTTATCTACCATTTATATATTGTCATGTTTTTCTAATTTATTTAAACAGTAAACGGGTGGGATAAACTATTAACACTCGGTGGGTTCACTTATTTAATTTATTTAAACTCTACACTATTCACTAATTATATACACAGTATATTCACTTAAACTAATTTATATAAACAGTTCACTAATTTATATTCACTTATTTACCTCACGATGTCAAATTATCATCTAAACTAAACTCTTCCTGGTCGGTCCCTTATATATTAATGCCTTTTTCACTAGATAATTCTAGATTGCGGCTTACTCAAAAATAATTAGCTTTCCGGCATTTTCTAGATAAGACTGGTCACAAAAAAAATATTTAGATAAGATAGTCACAATCGTAAAGAATCCCTGCACGTCCGCCGTAATGTTAACTTTCATACCTGGCTTAGACAGAGTCGGATTTAGGGACTATACCAGTGTGCTGTTTCGTAACATTATCCCCTCCTTAAACTGAAGTTCCTCCTGGAAGTTTTGTGTACCCGAGACTGGATGTTTGAATCAGCAACTGGCCCCATTTCTACACTTGCCGATCTTATGGAAATAGCAGGGCACCGTCTTCATCGGATACTGATAGCGGGGGTTGTAGCTGCAAATTAATATCTGGACACCGGTATCTCGAAAGATAACCTCTATCATGTTCCTGATAACTCGCCAATCCAACTGGTTACCCGCTATCTTAGGCATAGCCAGTTTCTTCACGCTGGATTCTAACACATGGTCTCGGAGGTTTCGAAGTGCTTCCCACACGTCGCGGTAGGTAGATCGATCTTGAAATTCATTTTTAGTTACCACGTAGAACACGTACCGCGAATTATGGTTCAGTTTCAGTGTCTTGCCAGGGGCTGGAATCTGGTCTTCAAGTTTTTCTAATTACCCGAACCTCTCTCGAAAGACGGATACCAACCCTCGTGCGTTCTTGAGACGGGCGGGGATGTTGTATGTCAGTGAATAATCTTCCGGGAGAGTGAACAAATCTTGTCGTTGTTCTGAAGTAACTCCATATCTAGCTTTTCCGGTACCTCCATACGCGCCCATAAATTCATCGAAGGTAGGGTCAGATTCATCTCGAATATGGTTTACTCCTTTCTCTAGTTCATGGTCTCCTTCGAATGGCGCTAGTCGGTTTTGGTGAACTAGTTTTGGTTTTCCGTTGGGGATCTTGCTTATGCGATATATAACATCATTGATCCTTTTCTTGATTAAGTATGGACCTTCCCAGGATTTTTGTAATTTTGGAGAAAAACCTTTTCTCCTCGTCGGGTTGTGTAACCATACTTTGTCTCCTTTTCTAAAACCGCCTACTGTGGCCTGCGTGTCGTACCGGCTTTTCATTCTGTCGCTGGCAACTTGAAGATTTATTCGAACTAATTCATGAATATCGTCCAGCCTTTTTCTCAATTGGATCACGTAGACTTCACCTGCTACATCTTCTCCAGGCCGACAGCCAAATTCCTGGTCACAAGGAAGCCTCATTTTACGTCCAAACAGGATTTTCGCAGGTGTTTCACCCGTGGACTCATTGACGGCAGATCGATAAGCCAATGCGAATAGGGAAAGATACTGGTCCCAATCTCTCTTATGGCTGGAAACTACTGTGGACAGGTATTTTCCAATAATCCTGTTCATTCTCTCGACCATTCTGTCTGACTGTGGATGTAATGCTGTTGTCCTGGTCTTCTTCATTCCCAGCTTCTCGCAAATCTCCTGGAATAGATGGCTTTAGAAATTTCTTCCCTGGTCACTGTGGACTTCCAATGGCACTCCATATCGGCTGATAAATTCTTTCACCAATAGATCCGCGACAGTTGTGGCCTCTTGGTTGGGGATAGCGTAAATTTCTACCCACTTTGTGAAATAATCCATTACAACCAGTATGTATTTGCTACCATTTTCTGTCGTCGGAAATGGCCCAGCGATATCTAAAGCAATCCTTTCGAAAGGGCTTCCATTATTATACTGTTTCATATGTGCCTTTCTCTTGCGATGTGGTCCATTACTCGTAGCACAAGTGGTACTTTTCTTACACCAGTCCTTCACATCGTCGGAGCTGTTCATCTAATAAAACCTCTCACGGATTTGCTGGAGGGTTTTCTTCACTGCCAGATGACCTCCCGATAGACTGTCGTGTAACTTCTTCAGTACTTCAGCTACTCTTGTTCTCGATATAACTAGCTGTCTCCTCATCTCGGAACCATCATCGTTTTCAAGGACTCTTTTCAACAGCCCTTCTTCCAGGACAAGGGAGTCCCACTAAGCCCAATACGCCTTGAGTTTCGGTGAAAATTTTGACACTTCTTTCCAGTTAGGTCGTCGATTTTCTTTCTTCCGTTGCCGGATCATCTTCAGGTGAGGATCATTCTCCTGATCTTCTCTGATCCTGGTGGGTGACCATTCCTCGTTGACTACAGTAGTTCTTGAAACTGCAGCTTCCCTAGATTCCACCTTGTTGCAGTGAGAGCAGTCTGTTGGGCACGGCCGTCTGGACAGGGAGTCGGCATTTCGGTGACTCGATGTTCTATGTTGAAATCATACTCTTGAAGTCGTTCAATCCATCTAGCGATCTGGCAATCGGGATTCTTGAACTTCATCAACCACTTGAGTGCTGCATGATCAGTCCGGATTAAAAACTTCCTACCATAGAGATACTGGTAAAAGTGTTCCACGGACTTCACTACCGCCAAAAGTTCTCTTCTTGTGACGCAGTAGTTTCGTTCTAGTTTGGAGAGGACTTTACTAAAATATCCCAGAACTTTTTCTTGCCCTCCTTGGATCTGTGAGAGCACTCCACCAAGTGTTACGTTGCTTGCGTCAGTGTCATGAATAAAGTCTCCCTCTGGTAAAGGGTATCCTAATATCGGCGCCATGGTTAAATGCTTCTTCAAGTCATCAAAAGCCGTTTGACAATCTTCGTCCCATTGGAAAGCTCTTGCTTCTTCTGTAAGTCGAGTTAGAGGCTTAGCAATATCTCCAAACTTCCTGATAAATCTACTATAATATGTGCAAAGTCCAAGGAAACTCCTAATTTGATGTTTGTCAGTTGGTTGCGGCCATTGCTGAATGGAAGCAATTTTCTCTGGACCCAACGCCACTCCTTCATTGCTCACTATATGACCTAGATAGTTGACTCGGTTTTGGAACAGCTGACATTTCTTCGGGTTTAACATGAGCTGGGCAGCTTGGAGTCGTTCGAATACGTCTTCCAAATTCTTCAGGTGTTCGTCAAATGTCTTCCCCAGTACTACGATGTCGTCCAAATAGACAAGGCATGTCTTCCAAGACAACCCTCTCAAGACATTTTCCATAAGTCTTTCAAATGTCGCAGGCGCATTACAGAGCCCTAATGACATGACGTTGAATTGCCATAATCCAGATCCGGTGGTAACAGCAGTCTTCTCTTTGTCTTCTGGGTCCATTTCCACTTGCAAATAACCAGACTTCAGGTACAGGGTGGAAAACAGTTTGCTGCCGGCCAAAGTATCTAGCGTATCGTCAATTCGAGGAAGAGGATAGCTGTCTTTCTTCGTCACGTTGTTAAGCTGGCGATAATCCACGCAGAATCTCGTAGATCCATCCTTTTCTTGACAAGTACTACTTGAGACACCCATGGACTAGTAGATGGTTCTATTACTTTTTCTTCTGCCATCTCTCGATTTATTCTTTCAGCTTCCTCTCTCTTCGCTCGTGGAAGTCTTCGAGCTGATTGCCTAATTGGTTTGGCATTACCATGTCACAACCTAATTACCCGGCCTTGGGACTCCGCTCAGGTAGTGAATTCGGCCTCAGTTACACTATTTTTGATTACCTCAATTGGTATAAGGTGAATCAACAAACAACAATTTCGGGACAAATGGATTTATTTGACACACAATAATAAATTTACAAAAACCGTATATTCTTAATACAAATACGAATAAATATCAGATATATAGTAAAAATGTCCAACTCAATATTTTATATATACCAAAAATAAGTAAAGGACTTATCTTGGGTAGACTCGGGACGTACAGCTCGCAGCAGTAGTCGAGGGTTCTTGAGCCGTTGTTGTATGGACGATGTGGTCCGATGAGTGGATCTTGTAGACGGTCTTTAGGATCGGTACAGGCTAAAGCGGTCTTTAAGGTAAACGGTCCTTAGATCGGTCCTTAAAGTAGACGGTTCTTAAAGCGGTCCTTAAGGCTGCAGAGCTGTAGGGAAGAAATAAAAAAACAGGAGAAACAGTAAAAATTGAAAAGGAGGAATAAAATTAACAGGTAGGAGCTTATACTCCAATACATACAAAAATTTGAATTTAATTTTCAAAATAGAACCACAGAAAACTGTTCATTCTTATCCGTCCTGTTTCCAAAATAATCAGAAAAAGCAAATTTAAATCGGTGGAAAATAACCATATAAAGAATCTGTTATAAATTCGCTTCATAAAATAACTTTGGACGCCACCATATTTTTATTAAAGAAAGATAATACCGGCGAAGAAAAAATGGAAAACGCCATCACAAAAACATTGTTTTTTTTAAAAAAACGAAATATTTTAACTAAATAGAAAAATCGAAATAGAATAATTTGTAAGCACACAATAACAATTTGAAAATATATAGATAACTTACCAGCGAAGAAAATTAAAAATCACACACAAATTGATATTTAACAGAGAATGCTGATTAACGTTTCAGCGAAGAAATGAATAAAAGAGACCGAGTTCCACGTCAATCGTAGTTTAAATAGCCATTTAATGGTAGTAAAAACTATCAACGATACGTTCCTAATACTCGAAATAAAAGGATTTGGAATTAGAGGTGGGAGTAGCCGACGAATAAGTAACGCTCCAAAATAATTGATGAAAATAGTAAAATATCTCTTCGGATAAAAAAAGCAATTCGAAGAATTACTTTTTTTGTAAACCTGAACAGCCTACAAAGAAAAGTAGCCAAAACAGTAGAAATGTGGTGACCAGATAAAAGAAGATGTAGTAGTGCTTACAAATTCAAGAAATGAAAAGAAGATAAGAAGAAAAATAAGAAGAAGAAAGGAACATATTCAATGAAAGTCCAAGAATTGTTGCTTTCTAATTCAAGACTTCAATTCATTTTGAAAACTAACAAAAGTAAAAAAATATATAATAATAATAATTGCAAGTTAAAGGCAATTATGCTCAAAAAAATGTAAACAAAATCCAGTAAACAATTATAATAGGAGCTCATTCCTATTAACAAAAATTAATCAAAAATTAAACGATATCAGTTATTGGTACCGTACTGAGATTCAAAAATAACCAAAAGATTAAATTAGAGGGGTAGCCTCTACCAAAATATGAGACGCTAAACGCCCAAAAAAAATTAGAGGAGTAACCTCCACTTAGAATATGAAATGCTAAACGCTTTAGCAAAATATTCAAGAAAAAATTAGAGAGGTAGCCTCTAATAAAATATGAAATGATAACATCTGAACGATATGACAAGAGAATAACTATATTCTTCGTCTAGAAAAAAATAATCACTAAATGTGATAAAGGGTGGTTAAGATCTCAGGTACACTAACCTCAAAAGAAAAAACTAAAGTAACCAAAAAGATATAAGGAAGAAGTATTAGGTGAGCAAGACCAACTCAGAGTCATAGATGGATGAGAGCATCGATCATACAGGAAAAACCTCGCGAGAGATGTTAATCGCGTCGTGGTTATTTATTCCCCACAATCAAGTTCACATCTCTACAAATACCAAAGTGTAGACATGATCGTCCAACAACTACATTCCTTGCAAATGGAAACAAAAGAATTGACAAAATCAAAAGAGAAAAGAAAATAAAGAAAATAAAAAACGAAGAAATTTTTGAGCAAGCTCGGGTAATTAACAAACCCAGCGTTATGTAGAAACGCCACAACTTAAATGGAAATTTCCAAAGAAAATTCCTTAGAGAAAAAATGACTGGATCTCTAGATTTATAACACCGTGATGCAATGCCCATGTGACACATCCTTCCAGTGCGATAACATGACAAGTCATCAAACCACTTTTTCTGAAAAACGGCGCCCCGTAGGTACGATACGTTATGGAATGATGGCACACCATGACACACCTGTGAAATTCAGTTTTCCACTTAAAGATGTCACAAGACTAGCATCGCCTGTCACAGAACTAGTCCTTAACAGAAAAAACAAAATCACGGAAATCTTTTTTTAACAGGAAAGCGATTACCTCCAAAAATTCCGTCATGGGAATGCTATTGCGAGATATTGTTTAAAAAAAGTACACGGTAAGGGACAGAAATCTACTAAGAAAATTTTTTAACGTGACCAAAAATGTGTGTGTGTATTTAAAATACATTATATAACTATACGGAAAAATAAAAAGAAAAAAACAAGGCATGGCCTTTCCCCCCCTTTCCTACTTCCGGAAAGATTGGAGTGAAGAAACCCACCTAGACAGAACCAATTGCTAAAAATTTAGCGATAACACACATAGAATAGTCAAGAACCAAAATAGAAAGTTATGCAAAACTTAATCGGAAACACTTTCGCCATGAAAGTACGAAATTATAAACTATAATACTGCAAACCACACAGAAAGTCGTACAAAAAATAGTTTTGTCAACAACGGAAAGTGAAAACAAAAGTATGCCGCAAAAAAAAATACTATCAGTATGTATCAGTACACCAAAATAATCCATAAATTGCCATGTAACAAAAAGAACGTGTTTTACTCGTATCAACATACAGGGACGATAAAAATCTAGCGTATACTGAGAACGAAAACGGTACCAAGCAAAAATATAATTTCCCAGTACACACAACAAAAGAGATAGGGGACTACTCAAAATTAACTGAATTCAAAATTTGCCTAAAGCAAGGAATTTCAGAAAATATTTCAGTTGTTCCAAACTAAACTGATTTCTAAAGGTGCATAACGCAAGAAAATCTCAGAAAATTTGAAACATTCGCGGGAAAAATTTTTGGCGTTTTTTCAAAAACCCAAAAGCAAAAAAAGAGTAAAATATTTTGATATTAAATCAAAATTAAGATAAAAAGAATAGTCACCGCAAGAAATTTTAATCCAAAAACTTAATATAGAAAAACGGAATAAATCACCAAACTAATCAGAATCACTTTCTGAACTGATTCGTAAATTATAATCATGGCCAGATAAATTCGTATCAACAGAATGTAGATCGGAAAACTCACCATCAGGAAGATTTTCATCTACGTCAATAAACTGATTTTTTAAATCTGTAACAAGCCAATTACCTAAATCATTACCGGAAAGGTCTTTTAAATTATACACTAACTTTGTTGACAATACAAGGTATGTACTTAGGAGAAAATTTAGCTGCAAAATTGTTATATTTTGATGAAAGAACATAATTCTTTTTCCACAACCTGTCACCAACATGAAATTGCAGATCTCTCTTTCGTAAATTGTAATGTTTTCCTTCTTTCTCATATGCATTTCTTAACTTTTTACTAACCTCACCAAAAAGTTTAGGAAGTGTTTGAACATCATTAATTAATTGTAACTTTTCACCAGTGTCAATAATGTTATTCGCGTTTTCAGAAATTGCACCGTAAAAATCTCCACTTAAGAGGGGCCTCACGTTTTAGGAACCTGAAAACAGTTGGCACCCGTGATTTGCAACAAAATTTAGGTCATTTTGTACACAACAAATCTAAAGAACGCAGGGAAATTAAGTGTTGAAATTTTAACACAATATAACTTGGACCTTTGTCTTGGGGATCAGGGCTAGGACTCCGTGTCCTATAGAATTCTATAAATCGCCTAAATTCTATACCACTGGCACTCTGTACGCGCGTAAAATAGCTTTCTTATCACGAAAGCGATCGACTTCTGGCGAGGTGTACAGACGTCTCGTATTCTATTTTGGAAGCAAATTAAACTGTTAACAGTGTCGATGTTCTGTCATTTTTTTATTTATTTTTATTAGTAAAGTAGTAAATAATTATTAAAAATTATAAATATGCGTGTTCGTACGGAAGATTGGCAATTATTGCTGGATTTATGTGAGGAAAACTCAAATGTTTGGCCTCCATAAAACTAGCCTAATGGTATTTTTTCTTTCGGGAGTTACAGGAAATTGAATCCATTCGGCCGCATACGTACTAACTATTGCTTCAGTTACTTCTTCAATGGCTCTAGAAACACTTTGTTGTGCCATTGAGACATTATAGCATTGGCCAATTACCCCTCGGTAAGTTCCAGTAGCATAAAATGCAATTCGGCAGAAATTTTTGTTTTTGGTGCTATAGCTACTGGGTTATTTCCCTGGATTGAAAGAGGTATAATACCGTTAAGTATTAACTGTGCCATATCCTTGGTTAGGCGAAATAATTTCTTGAAGCGAGTATCTTCAATTGTAACAGTCGTCCTCAACAAGCATATTTCTTCTCTCGATGTTTTCCACTCTTATGTTGTCTAATCTTTCTTCCTCTTCAGCAACAACCAAATGTAAATTGTTTATAGCAAACATAATTATCTAAACGCTTTTACTTTGCAAAATAAAAGTTGTTTAAACTCGCCTTTAGTCGCAATTTAAGTAAGATCAATCAACAAAATCATAAAAATACAAATGACACACATAAGATATGAGATTGACGTTTATTAAGAACGCTGGGATGATTCTATCGACAATCTATCGGTAAATTTAAGAACGGCTTTGGTAGACACCGTATTTACCGATAGATGTACCGGTTAATTTAAGAACTTCTCTTGTGTGATCACACTGGTTTATTTATTTAACCTTCCATTACTCGCGCACGGTCTCTCAGACCGGTCCAATATTCAATATGACGTAATTACGACTTCATTGGCTAAGCATCGTTCCCCCTCCATGTACCTTTCCAGTACATACTCAACGAACATCCCACTCATTTATTAGTTGATAGAAAGTGTTTTACGGAAGTGGTGCTTTAAAACGGTGTAGTAGACCGGGTGCGAGTATTTAAGTAACTAATTTTATCTGTCGCTGAAAAGATTTCATAAATAATACCGGTAAGTTTTTTAGACTTTTCTACATTTTTTTACGAAAATTTCTGATACTATAATGCTAATATAAGGTGTGTCATGAAATAATAGTTGAAATATCTCGTTGCGTATAGAAACGTGTGTTTTCTTGGTTGTAATTTTTTGGAAATCAATTTTCTATTTTTATTATAGATATGAACTACAAAACGGAGCAAGCAAGACTTTTGAGATTGTTTGAAGAAGTTGAAACTGATGAAGATTATGGAAATGATGATGATGATGAGCAAGGGGACATAGATAGCATAGAACAGAGATCAGAAAACAGTGACACTGAGCAAGAATTTGAGGATGGTGGAGGTGACTATGTACCTGTTCCTGTTACCAGAGATGCAGTATTTATAGGAAAAGACAAGGTAACACAGTGGAAAAAACATTTTCCACCAAAAAATATTAGAACACTTAGTGCAAATATTGTTTTGCAATTGCCAGGGGTGAAAGCTTACGCAAAATCCAAAAAGTCTCCTCTCAATATTTGGCTGTGCTTGTTTGACGAAGAAATGCTGAATATCATTGTAGATTGCACCAATATAAAAATTAATAGCATCGCTCAAAACTTTTCGAGGGAAAGAGACGTGAGAACTACTAATCTCATAGAAATAAAAGCACTAATTGGCATCCTATATCTTGCTGGAGTCAGAAAAGCTAATCATATGAATCTGGGCGACCTTTGGAGAACAGATGGTAGTGGCGTTGAAGCTTTTCGCCTGGGAATGAATAGAATACGATTCCAATTCCTGATGAGATGCCTTCGTTTTGACGATATAAATACAAGACAAGAAAGGGTCCAAATGGATAAATTGGCACCGATCAGACTTTTGTTTGAAAAATTTAACGATAACCAAAAAAAGTGTTACTCACATTCCGCGCATGTAACCATAGACGAAAAGCTTGAAGCATTTAGAGGTAATTGTAGCTTTAGGCAATATATACCCAACAAGCCAAATAAGTATGGCATAAAAATTTTTGCACTCTCTGATTCTCATATGTTTTACACCAGTCACATGGAAGTTTATGTGGGTAAGCAGCCAGAAGGCCAGTTTCAAAAAGAAACGACTGCTAAATCAGTAGTAGAAAGACTTTCTCAACATATCTATGGTACGAATAGAAACGTCACCACAGATAACTGGTTTACCAGTATGGAACTTGCGGAAAGTCTAAAAGAAAAGAAATTAACCCTTCTAGGAACCGTTCGAAAGAACAAGAGACAGCTTCCTTTGGAATTTGTACAGAATACAGGCCGACCGAGCGGTTCCTCAATGTTTGGGTTTTGCAACAATACAACACTGGTTTCATTTATTCCAAAAAAAGGTAAAAATGTACTTCTCATTTCAACAATGCATTTTGGAGATGACATTGACCCTCGTACGAATAAGCCAGAAATGATAATGACTTATAATGACACCAAAGGAGGGGTCGACATGGTCGATAAATTGTGTGCTCAATATAATTGTGCTCGTGGTACCAGACGATGGCCAATGGTCCCCTTTTATAGCATGCTGAACGTAGCTGGGATAAATGCATTTTTCATTTATAATGGAAACAATCCCGATTCAACAACGCCTCGAAAGGAATTTCTTCTTAAGCTCTACATGGCCCTTTTGTATGATTATCAAAAAGAAAGAGCTATATCTGCCAATTTGCCAAGGAGCCTAAGAAGCAGGTTACAAGAAGTGTGTGGAGTCCCAGCTGGAGATGAGCCCCCAGTAAGAACCCCTGGAACCGTCGGCCGCTGTGCAGTCTGTACCTGGCAGAAAAACAGAAAGACGAAGTACTTTTGTCAAAATTGTGCAAAATATCTGTGTTTAGAACATATTCGTCCTATGTGTAATGCGTGTTATGAAAATATAAGTTAATTTTTTTTGTTATCTTTATGTTATGCAATTTCTAAGTTCTGCTTTTTTGCCTAATATATTTTTTGTAACTAACCTAATAAATGACTTTTATTCTGTCCCAAAATGATGAAATAACCCTAAAATCCTTCACAAAGTAATAAGTAAGCTCAGAAATTACTTAATTCATTACCCGGTCTCCCAGACCGTGCGCGAGTTATTAAGTACCAAAATTTGGCGCGAGTAATGGAAGGTTAAGAACTTTTCCACATTCAAAACAACAAATTATCCTATCAATTCCGGAAATACCCGAAGAGAAGGCGATTACAACACAGAGTGTTATCAAATTCGATAATCGCTTTCTACAGTAGAATTCTATCATAGAAAGCGACAGCTAGAATACGATAGTGCACGGAGTCCTACTGCAGGTATTTTGGTTGAGTTTTATATTGTTATAAAAAAGATATGAGCCATTAAGATGGTGTGATTTTGACAGTTTTGACAATTTGTGGTCACCAATCTGGACACCAAAACCTGATCCCCAAAAGGAAGCCTAGAGAATTCGATTCTGAAAATATGAAATCTCAAATCATTGTATTTTTTTAGATTTGTTGTGCGTAAATTTTTGCAAACGAACATCTTTTTACTTTAGATGAACCGCTCCACCGTCTTGATGCATGGCGCTGTATAGAACAATTATAGAACTATGACAGAAGACGACGGTCAATTCATAGACAAATAATATTATAACTTTCTCTATGGGTCAAATGTTGTTGTCATATGTTTTGTGTTAGTGATGTAGATATTCGGATAGTTTCAATAATCGGATTAAACGGAATCGAATGATTCAAATACTCGGATTAATTGTTCGATTCCGAATTCATTTCAAATTTAACCGTTGTACTGGTTGTACCGAACCGAATAAGTTTGTTTCAACCAACGATTTTGGCTGCATCGGCGCAATCCGCTTCGAAAAGGACATAGGAAGCGACGCGGTGTCGAAATTCAAAATAACCGCCCGGTATCGGAGGATATCGGAATGCCGCTCATTCATCCACCTAACAGAGCGAACGTAGCTGGCAGACTCGATATTCGTATTCGTATCGTTGAAAAATAATCGGATGAATCCGAGTAGCTAAATAATCGGAATCAAGGAATATTTTAATTCGAATTCATACATCACTATTTTGTGTTCAGTAGTAATACCACAAGTGATTGAATTTTCGCGATAAGTCTGTCGATTCAGTTTTGAACAAAACTGAATTGTTTCGAGAAAACACCACGAGTCCGCAGGACGAGTGGTGTTTTCTCGAATCAATTCAGTTGAGATCATAAATGAAAGACAGACTTATGAGATAAATTCAATCACGAGTGGAATTTTATTAGACTATTTCACAAACAGAGTGAAAGATAAAAAATCTGAAATTCGGCAGGATTAGAGGAAATTGGCAAAAAAGTTGACCTGAGAAATCAATAAATTTCAATTAGTTGTGCGTAAATTTTTGCAAACGAACATCTTTTTACTTTAGTTCAACCGCTCCACCGTGTTGATGCATGGCGCTGTATAGAACAATATAGAACTATGACAGAAGACGACGGTCAATTCATAGACAAATAATATTATAACATTCTCTATGGGTCAAATGCTGTTGTCATATGTTTTGTGTTCATAAAAACATCCCAAATTTATAGTTTAGTGTGTATTGTATTTGTAAGTGATTATAATTAAGTAATTTTCATGCTAAATAAGTGAATTTGTGCTTCGTAAATGCTATTTATATTTATATCACAAGATTGTGTTTATTGATCCCCATATCAGGGCCTTTTGGTTCCTCCAAGAATCTGTACACTGCCTTCTGAGTTAGTGAAAAAAACTACATTGGTAATAGTATTAATCGCTTTCTACCAATTTAACAAAATAGACATTTCTAATTCTATTCAAAAAGTAACACAATATGTAATCTTTTATGCAGGAATAAAAATGTTATATATTTTTTATCATCAATTTTTCCAGGTTATCTATTGAAATGGTATACTTTTTGCATTTTCCTCCAGTTTGTAATAAACGGACATGCCTGTTTTTCCATTGACTCTTCTCAATTATTCAAGTAAATGATAGCAAAAGTGTTTTCTTTCATTGAAAACAAAATCAAATCAATTATGCAATATGTTTGTTTAATAGTATTACAAATTTAAGTACAGAGAAAGTAAGTAGGTAGTTTTCATATTTATTATAATACAGAATGTCTGCTTTTCCACTGACTCCTCTTAATAATTCAAATGAATAGTAGCAAAGAAATGCCAATTAATTAGGTAAACTATAAAAATGTTTATTATAGCAATAAACAGACATGTCCGCTTTTTCATTGACCCTTATTAATTATTCAAAAAAGTTAAAGGAAAAATTGGTGTATGTTTTTATTGAAAAGAAACAAATAAAAAATATTTTATAAAAATATCAATAAAATTATTACAAATTTAATTTATTTGTCTTCATATTTATTAATACATGGCAACTGAAGTTCATCTTCTTCTCTACCATTTCTCCTCATAACAAAAAGAAAATAAAAAGTTTATAAAAATATCCATTTTTTACGATTCTATACTCACAAAGGGGTGGTGGCCCCCCATCCACATTATTGAAGACTGGATCCACGTAGTTATAAAGACTGAAAAAATTTGCTTTACATATATTCTTTAAATAAATAATATTTTTACTTACAAAATTATGTTTCCCCCAATTCAGCAAAAGTATACAAGTAATCCATTTTATCTTGGAATCCATATTACAAATTTGATATACATAAGTACTGAATATATTTTCTTTATTTTTATGCATACATGGCAACTGAGCTGCATCTTCTATTTTCTTAATCATCAGACATAAAAAACAAAAAGTTTATAAACTATCCCTTACAATTACATCAGGCTACATTTTAGTTTTAGTTTTTACTTACTGAATAGCTATAGCGAGCATGCTATATGAAAATTATTTGGACCTGTGCGGGCTGTTACATCAGGTTCCATTTTAGTGAAATTGTCAGTTCTGAAAATGAATAGAAATTTGATTTTTGTAAATAAGTCTTGTTAGTGTTTTTACTTACGGAATGGTATAAGGAAACTCTGTTTTATGAAATATTAATGGATCTGCGGGGCAGTTACATCGGGATTAGTTTTAGTTATATAATCAGAACTGTAAATGAAATAAGAAAATCAGATGCTTCTTTTAAGTAGGCTTTGTCATTTTTTTTACTTACAGTATAGTTGTAGCGAAAACTGCTATATGAAAATTATTTGGACCTGTGCGGGCTGTTACATCAGGTTCCATTTTAATGATATTGTCAGTTCTGAAAATGAATAGAAATTTGATTTTTGTAAATAAGTCTTGTTAGTGTTTTTACTTAGGGAATGGTATAAGGAAACTGTTTTATGAAATATTAATGGATCTGTGGGGCAGTTACATCAGGCTAGTTTTAGTTACATAATCAGAACTGTAAATGAAATAAGAAAATTAGATGCTTCTTCTAAGTAGGTTTTGCAATTTTTTTACTTACAGTATAGTCTTGTTAATGTTTGTACTTACGGATTAGTATTAGGAAACTGTTTTATTAAAGATTAATGGAGCTGAGAGGCAGTTGCAGCAGGTTTCATATTAGTGAAATTGTCAGTTCTGAAAATGTAAAGAAATTCGATTTTTTGTAAATAAGTTTTGTTACTCTTTTTACTTACGGAGTAGTATCAGCATCCACATCTAGATTCTGTCTTGCCAGACTTTTCTTTTTCTTATATTCTGATATTGCTTGCTTGATATAAGGGGGGTCAATACATTTCTGCCCTTTTCCTATTTGATTTCTGATTATTTCAGGGGCTATACATTCTGTATAGAATTGCTTAAGTTTCGGAAGCATTTTTTCGGCCCCTATTTTTTTATCTATCTCAATTTCTTCTATATACAGATCTATATTATCGCAGACATACACAAGAAAGTAACATCTGCTCCTATTAGTTATATTCAATTGCCCCTGGATCTAAAAACACACATTTTAAATAGTCCCCATAATATTTTTATCTGTGAAAGTGCCTTTTTGCTCTATCTACTGTGTCAAAACTTTCTTTTTTGCACTGGTGCAAAGAAGTTGTTACTTTTTATCGTAGACGAAAAGAATGTTTGTTGCACTCAGTATGATTGTAGCTCTTGACTTTGTCTCGAGCTACAAGCTGCATGCTTCGTTGCAACAAAAATGCACTTTTTGCACCTATTACACAAATAACTACTTTTTAATGTTATTCTTATTTATTGTTGGTAAATACATCAAAGTGATTAAATATATTATGTGAAAATGATTTTGAGTTTTTGTTCTTTGGAATAAATATATCATGTTTATACCTGATAATAGTAATTGTGATTCCACTTAAGTTGAATTTTATTGTTGTGTTTTTCTAGACAAATTTTGTTCTTCATGAGGTCAATTATTTCGCTTATTGTATTTGTTTGTAAATTTGATGCAGAGTGGAGGCATTTTATTTCAAGTAGTGCATCATCACCTACAAGCCCTAAAATATTTTATCAATAAATGTATGTCATTTAATATGCAAAAAGAATTTATAACATATGGTAATTATTTATTATGTTAAATATATTTACCATCAGGAGAAGCACCTAGATAACCGTGTTGAATATTTACCCACAATCCTGAATCAACCACCACAACATTTTGTACTTGTTCAAAAATGCTCTTAGCCACTTTTTCCTTAAGAATTCCATACTCCATTGCCTCTGCCATACAATAAGTCTTTTTAAGAACAGTTTTAACAAGAGAATGACAAGGTGAATTTGTTTTTCTCTTAACAACCTGTCCAAAGAGAGAAGCAGTTAATCTTAATTTTCTTTGATTTTCATATTCATCATTTCCAAACTGCCCTACAGATTCTGCTTGTATGCGGTCTCTTTGGCAAACTGTTACCTAAAAAAATGTTCAATGTTCTTTTCACCTTACAGGCAATAAAAAACTAAGTATAACACTAACAAAGTATGCTGAAACAATCGGTAACGACCAAATAAATACTCCCTGTGTTGTGCTATCTTGAGCCAGTCGAATTTGTTCGTTTTTTGCACAAAAAACGTAAATGTTTGGAATTTACATAGTTGCCAGAGCTAGAAACATAATGTTTAATTTAGTAATCTAGTTACGGTAACGAGAAAATAATAATGAAAAACCTACAATTATCTGAAATAAAACAATAACAAAATATAAGCACATATTTACCTGATATATCTCTATTTTGGACACCCAAAAATTAGTCACAATTTACCTTATGGCTAATACACAAATACACTATGAAGTCGAAAATCGCATTTTGAAAACATAAGATACCTAACATACAGGTAAAATGCTCACTATATAGATATTGAAAGTTTTGAATATACCTAATAATCTTATGACGTGCATAGTTTTTCTTGTTAAAAAATATTGTTTTTTGCTTTTTTCTCTTTGAGGATTTTCGTATAACTTGGCAACATCGGTTATAAATGTCGCAATAATATCCAATCATGAAATTGGTCATTTATATACACTCCAGAGGCTGTATCGTGCTAACAAACTGAAATTTCTCCAAAAATGTGATACTTCAAGTACCATAGCACTCGTTCTACTGGCTCTGGGGAGCTGAAAATCAAAAGGGTTCATCTGTGAGATATCCTGAATAATTCAGGGAAAACTTAGTCGAAATATTCTAGGAGTCAAAAACGTTCCAAGGTACAAAGTTGTTATAGGCAGTGAAAATTAGTGGATATTACAGCAGTAAGGAACCACACAACCAATCATCAGGACACACACTACTGGGAGAAAAATGGCCAGAACATCGGCATTGATATCTTAGACATGATATGTATTTTTCAACTATGTAGTTAGGGGATTTATAATTGTAAATAAAGAACATATTTAACATAACATAACATATCCTCAACAGTTGTCTTTGTACCTTGACAGTGAACGTATCGATAGTTCAAGCGATCAGGTATTAACAGTGCCTAACAAAAACTTCGACTTCTTTCTAAAGATAAGTAACTAGTTTTATTTTTGTTTAAGTATAAAATCGAATAAGGCTATTTAATTGAATTCACCAACTTATGGATTTAAATTCGGGCGGCGAATCGCCGCCCCTATTAATTGATAAAGGGTCTTCGATAAAAGATTTTCAAAATATTAATTTCGAGAATAAATATCAGCCTTCGGATGTTGGTCCTTATTTAGTTTATATAGAACATAAAGAAAAAAATGTAGGTCGTTTATTTCCCATTAAAATCGGTCACTTTTTAAGAAACATTACAGAATTTAGGCAAAATATATCAGATATAAAACCAGTAGGGGTAAACAGGGTAAAGGTAATTTTTAAAAATTTCAATGTTGTTAACTTGTTGGTAAATCATGAAGTTTTATTAAAAAATAATTACATTGCTTATATTCCACTATTCTTCACGCATAAAAAAGGTATAGTACGTATGGTAGATACTTATTTTAATGCCAAATACCTAAAAGACGCAATTGAATCTGGAATTGAAGTAGTTGATGTTAAGCAATTAAAGCATAAAATTGTAGACAGTGAAACCAAAGAAACAAAAGAAGTAGATAGACAAATGATCGTGGTTACTTTCTTAGGAAATACGATTCCCCAATCCGTTAAAATAAATATGGTAAACTTTCAGGTAGAACCATACATATATCCGGTGGTTCAGTGCTATAATTGTTTACGTTTCGGTCATACTAAACATCAATGCAAAGGTAAACAGAAATGCCAAAACTGCTCTGAAGAAAATTGTAACTCAGTTTCCTGTGAAGAAAATAGAACACATTGTGTACATTGCGACAGTAATGAACATAAATCCACATCCAAAAAATGCCCTGTTTACAATACACAATTGAGTATTAAAAAAGTAATGGCCACTATGAATGCATCTTTCAAAGAAGCCGAAACTATTGTGAAAAATCCTGCTTACGGAAAAATCACAACTAATAATCGATTTTCATTATTATCAAATCCACAAAATTTCCCTGAGCTAACACATACAGCTTCAACTTCTTCTTACAGCTCAATCTTGAGTAAACCTAAGCCCTCCGTACATTTACCTAAACTTAATACGAGTACATCTGCGTCAAAAAACGCAGAAAGTCCTCACCTCCAACTTCTCCTCCAGTAAATCATGAGAACAAAAAAACTAACAAACATTCTTCCATACTCCCAAATCCTTATAGGGAAGAGTTCAAATTTTATAAAGAGCAGCTAGCATTTCAGGTAGAAAACATTATTAAAGATATAATTCTCAAAAAAAGTAACATTAATGAGATCAATGTTAAACAAGCAATTAACAATATCCTGGATAAATATGAATTAAAAGAAAAAATTAATATTAATAGACAAAATGACGAAGACTCAGATACTTTCTAATAAGCATATCAGAAATAATATCACAATTGTACAGTGGAACTGTAGATCTATTATTGCAAATCAAGCGAGTCTTGTAAAATATATTAAAGACACACATGTGGACATTTTAGTTATATCAGAGCACTGGCTAAAACCAAACAATAAATTTTGCATAAATGGATATAATCTAGTAAGTAAATGTAGAAAAGATGGTTATGGCAGGGTATGCATTTTTGTGATTCAGGGTCTTAACTATAAAGAGGTTTTGCTAAATACTGGAATCAAGGACTTAGAAGTATGCGCCGTATCGCTTGATTCTTTGAATTTGACTATAGCATCAATATATAGACCTCCAAACGTAATGGTAAGTCGAGTCAACTGGATTAATTTTTTCAAACAATTTGATTTATCTGCTACAATTTTTTGCGGTGATTTTAATGCACATCACGATATGTGGGGACCAACTCCTGATGATCGACACGGAAAAATACTGGTAGAAGCTATGGATGACCTAGAACTTATAGCTCTCAACGACGGTTCCCCTACTAGAATTAACCCAAGAGGCAATCACTCAGCAGTCGATTTAACTCTCACCTCCAACACTCTCGCTGCAAAGTCTTCCTGGACTATCTTAGATGACACATTGGGATCTGATCATTACCCTTTAATAATTGAGATTCAGATTAATTCTACAAACCTTGCATTAAATCCTTCCTCGAAATGGAATGATTCCCGCGCCGATTGGAATGCATTTCAAAACATTTTGCAAACCGAAATGGTAAAAAATTATTTTGATGAAAATTCAACTGGCCCGGATAAAGTGAAGAGACTTTTTGAGATGATTTCAGGCGCGGCGTGTCAGTCCATGCCGGTCAAGAAGCCTTTTATAGCGATTACCCCTAGGCCTATATGGTGGGACGAGGAATGTACAATGATATTTAAAAAACGAAAAGAAGCTCTAAAAAAATATAGAACTCTAGCAACTTCTGAAAACTTTTTGAACTACCAAAATGCTGCCGCTAAAGCTAAACGTTTATTTAAAGTTAAACAACGGAACAGCTGGATGACATTTTTAAACAAACTTAGTAAAAATACCCCACTAACTGATATATGGAGATATATTAGATCTATGAACGGCAACTGCAATCAAAATCGTAAAAAGCCTATTCCTAAAGAGCTAATTGAAAAAATTTTAAACAAACTAGCACCTCCTTCTGCACCCAATCTCTTAAGTTGCAGCTCATTTGGTTTCCAACCCACGGATTATACATTAAAAGCATTTACAATAGATGAACTAGAATTTGCTACAAAAGTCGTAATACAGCCCCAGGGCTAGATGGTTTTACTTATAAAATTATTCAAAAGCTACCCTTATCTGTGAAGATTTTCCTTCTTCAAATTTTTAACGATTGGTGGGTGAAACAAGAATATTGCGACGATTTTAAAAATATTATAATTTGTCTCCTTTTAAAACCAAATAAAGATGCAGAGTCTCCTTCATCATATCGACCTATTTCCCTATTGTCTTGTATAACAAAAACGTTTGAAAGACTAATCAAACTTCGACTTGAATATTTTCTTGAAAGTAATTCTATTCTTCCTAGGACGCAGTTCGGTTTCCGAAGGGGACTGGGCACAGTGGATGCTGTAGGTGCATTAATTGCAGATATTCAAATATGTTTTTCGAACAATCAGTACACATTATGTTTATTTATCGATTTGACAGGTGCATATGATGTAGTAGATTTAAATATTTTATTTGAAAAAATGGTAGATGCTGGTATTAGGAAAAAGGTTAGTGCTAATGTAATTAATTTATTCACAAATAGAAACATTTTTATCCGCGACCATAATAACGTGTTACATGGTCCACGCACAGTCTTCAACGGTTTACCACAGGGATCCATATTAAGTCCCTTGCTTTTTAACATCTATACTGCTGAGCAGCATAGGTTAGGCGGTGAAACAATTAACCGAATTCAATACGCTGATGATTTATGTTTTTATGTTACTCGTAATTCATATGAAGAATGTGTTAAAGACTTACGAGCATTCCTTCAAGTACTCAAACCATGGCTGGTAAATATGGGCTTTAGTGTTTCTTCGGAGAAGTCTGCTCTGGTATGTTTCACTCGCCATCGACTGGAAACGTCCAGGGCTCTCTCTCTAGATGAGTTCACATTCCCATTTGTCGACGAATACAAATATCTGGGTATTGTCCTGGACAAAAAATTATTATGGACTAGCCATATCAAGTACACTAAACAAAAATGTGAAAAAGGTATGAATCTTCTCAGAGTAGTTTCCAAACAAAAATGGGGAGCTGACTCAAACATTTCCTTCATTTTTTATAAGTCTTATATCCGTTCAATATTGGATTACGGGTGTACATTTTATGGTTCCTCATCAAAAACCAATTTAATAGCTGTTGACCGAATTCAATACAAATCATTAAAAATATGCCTAGGAGTTATGATGTCATCACCTAATCAAGCTGTCTTAGCAGAAATGCAAGAGCCCCCGTTGCATATTAGAAGGCAATACCTAGCCGAAAAGCTTCTTATTAAATACCGAACATTTAACACGTACATGGTTCAAAAGATTTCAGCAATAAACACTAACAATCTGACTATGCCATACTGGAGAATAAAAACCAGTCCTCCATTAGCTGAGGCTTTTCTTAATACCAACAGCAAAGAAAATCATATCGTAAAGCAAGATAATTTCCCTATTTCTAAATGCAATTATGAATCTTTAGTGACTGCTCCTAACATCATATACCCCTCCTTTTACGAAGTTACTAGTATCAACCAAGTAATTTTGAAAACTGAACTTAACAATATAGGCGACAATGTTACCACAATATACACTGATGGATCGAAATGTGATGAAGGAACTGGGGCAGCATTTCTTGTTTCAAATACTAATTACGTGGAAAGATTTAGAATTCCCAATTATTGTTCTGTTTTTTCTGCAGAAGCTTTCGCCATATCAAAAGCGTTAACTTGGTGTACTTAAAATCCGATTCAAAGACCTGTTATTATGTGTGATTCCAAGTCAGTATTACAGGCTATAGAAGGTTCTCCATTCAAGTGTTACAGACAAAATATAATTTTAGAAATTAAAAAATTAACAAGCGAATTAAAAACCCTGAACAAAAGTATTGTATTCATGTGGGTAAAAGGGCACTGCGGTTTAGAAGGAAATGAGAACGTGGACTTGGAAGCCAAGAGAGCCTGCAAAATGACTTCTTATACCAATCTTTATGTCTTCTCAGACCTTTTAAATTATTATAAGAAACATATTAGAACTAATTGGGAGCGGTCTTACGCCGACTTCGCTAAAACATCTAATAGCCAATATTTCCTTTTGCATCCTACTTTACCAACTAAGATTCCTCATATTTTTAATTTTGATTATAGAAAACAATATACTTCCATCATATCACGTTTAAGAATAAATCACGGTCGTTTCCCAGCTCATCTTTTTAAAATAGGTATTGTCAATTCTCCAGCTTGCTCCTGTAACAAGGCATCAGTAGGAGATCTGAATCATATTTTCTTTAAATGCACTGAAAACAAAAATGCAACTACTGAACTTTACAATTTTCTTATCAATTTCAACGTTCCTCTTCCCACAAATATAACCGCTCTTTTGGCAAATACTGAGAAGTCTGTACTTGATTCCATAGTGGATGTCATAAATAAGTCTAAATTGTCTATTTAGATATATGCTTAGATTTATGCCCAGTAATCAGCAATTTTATATCTTTACTCCTTTACAGTCATTTTAATATTTCAACCTTTTACTCACTTTTAATTTTCTGTGGCTAATAGACTATGTCTGAGGCCATTCTCCCACACACACACACACATAACATATAGTCCAGGCGAGATAGCCCAAAAATCATCATTTTGCGTAGTTTTCCACGATCAGTATGAAACTTTGTATTTAGGTGGTGGATAGCGTGTACAATGACATATCTTTATCCGTGGTCTGAGAAATTTTTTTGTCATTGTCAAAAGCACCGATATATGTCGAATTTTAAGGAAATTTCTCATTTTTTGCTTATAACTTCATTGCTAGTGGCTTTACCAAAAAAAAGTTAAATTCTTTTTTTTTTGTCATTAAAAGACCTACAAAAGTAGACGTCACGCGTTGAAAAATATTAATTTGTTAAAGAGATACAGTAAAACACAATAATAATTATTATTTTTATATAAACAATGATAAAGTAGCTTAATAATTGTCATTGGTTCTTGTAATTGTGCAAAAATACTCTGAACTATCAATAAATGACGTGTGCAAAAGCTGGAGATTGTACGTTTAATGGTTCATGAGTTATGGCCTTATAAACAAATTAACAGCAATAACAAATAACTTGGTCTGTGCGTTGAATGTGGTTGTGCTGATTTTTTTATGAGTAGATTTCATTATTTTATGTAGGAAGTCGACGTTCATTTAAAAAAAAATTGAATTTTGCAATCAAGGGAATTTATTTTTGAAATTCCCTTAGTTGCAAAATGAAATCTCGTGCGGATTCGTCTTTTTTTCATAATTTTTTTTGACGTAGATCGAAAGTGCATAAAAATAGCTTTCATTTAAAAAAAAAATTGAGTTTCGTTGGAAAACCACGGAGATACAGACCGGGAAAGTGAAATCCGCTATCCCCACCACTCCGCCTCGCTCGCCGCCGCGCGCGATCAAGGAAAACCGAGCGCTCCGCTGACATTCGTTAATTTTTTTTGCAGGGAGAAATTTCCACGAGATACGTGATTTTTCATGTAAAGACAATACTGTAAATAACAAATTATGTGGTATTTTTTTTTTCGTCAACTCGCTAAATTTGTTGTACAGTTAATTTTTCACTTTCCCGGTCTGTATCTCCGTGGTTTTCCAACGTCTACGCATCAGTTTGAATGATAAAAGGTCTAGAAAAATCAGGGCTTGCAAGAATTGGACTAGAAGTAAGACGTTTCTTAACTTCAGTAAAAGCATTTTCAGCTTGCGGAGTCCAAGAAATGGATTGGCCTTTCTTTCTGCTATGAAGAAGATCAGTGATTGGAGAACAAATAGTAGGAAAATCTTTAATAAATCGACGATACGAACCAATAAGACCTATGAGACGTTTTATCTCAGTAGTATTCTTTGGAGCTGGATAATTCAAAATAGCAGAGACTTTGTCGTCATCTGTGCGAAGAGCACTTTTGTCAATAACAAAACCTAAAAACTTAAGAGATTCACGACAAAATTCACATTTCTCAATATTAACAGTAAGATTGGCTGCATTAAGCCTAAGATACAATTTATTGAGAGTTTCCATATGAAGCTCAAGAGTAGGGGTAGCGATAATAATGTCATACAAATAACAAAAACAATAAAGCCTAAGACATGGATCTATAACTATGTCCATTAGACGAGCCATAGTTTTAGGAGCATTAACTAAACCATAAGGGGTTGTAACAAACTCAAACAGTCCTACACCGTACACAGCGAAAGCTGTTTTCGGACGGGAAGATTCAGAAAGGGGTATTTGTAGAAAAGCTTTCTTTAAATCAATAGACGTAAGAAATTTTGCGTCTCGTAATTTACTGAGAATAATATCGACTTGCGCCATAGGATATGAATCAGAAACAGTGACCTTGTTCAATTTTCGACCATCGAAACAAACACGATATTCTCCGGATTTCTTGGGGACAAGCCAAAGAGGCAACTCCACGGGGAGTTGGAGTGCTGAATAACTTTGAGATTTAACATTTCCTTTACAAGAAGTTTTTGCAAAAGAGGGAACACCACGGGGAGTTGGAGTGCTGAATAACTTTGAGATTTAACATTTCCTTTACAAGAAGTTTTTGCATGGCCGGAGACGAAGGATATTGACGTTGCGCAATTGGCTTTGCATCGCCAGTATCTATAACATGTTCAACGAAATTAGTTCGACCAATTCGGTCCGAAGGAGCAAGTGTAGAAAATAAAGCGATAACTTTGTCTAGTTCATCTTTTTCAAGTGAATTGAGACTATAAACTGACTGAATTGTGTTTATAACACAAGTAGAAGACAAAAGAGAGTAAGATAAATCATGAAAATTAATGTCTATTTTAAATAGACTCAAAAAATCCATGCCCAAAATAAGAGGATGATTAATCGAAGGAATAATCAGAATTTTAATTGTTTTTGTGACATTATTTACAGTAACAGGAAGGGTAATAAAACCCATAAATTGTTGTGGTACACCATCAGCAGTAGTTATACTTATTGAAGCATCATATTCAATAGGTACATGAAGAGAATTAATAAGCGAAAACCCTGGGTTTCCAAGAATAGTAGAATTGCTTCCGGTATCAACCATTGCAACAACATCAGTATTTAAAACCTTGATAATCATATAAGGACGATTATCATTTGGTTTCTTAACAAACAAAGGACAAATATCGGTAGTAACTGAATTGACAATATTTTCAGACAAAGAATGATCCACAGGAGTGGGTAATATAGGTAACACAGAGAACACAGGCACATCTAAATCAATACTACAAACATCATTAGATAATTCAACATCCGGTACAGGATTGACAAGTGAAACGGTACAAGAAGATAATTGTTTGTCAAGATTTACAGAACGATAACATGAAGACGATAAGAAATCTCTGACAAAACTAAGATAAGCTTGCCATTCAGTAGCCGAAGGAGAAAAATTTGAAATTAATTTTGACTTGTTGACGGTTTGCTGGATTTGCGTTTTGAATTTCCTGACTTTACTTCCGAAGTGGTTTGTGTTGGACCGGAGACTGTCGTCAGATTTACAGGACCAGTCCGAACATCTTTTTTTGGATTGCAAGAGCTACAATTTGGTTTTGTAGTGTTTTTAGCACCACAACCATAACAAAAAATAGACTTAGGAGAACGACATTTCGTAAAAATATGACCAGTTCTACTACAATTCCAACATAAACTAGAAGACAAAACGGAAACATCAACAGAACTTTTTCTTTTAGAAGAAGAATTTGGTGAAACATAAAGACAAGCCAAATCAGGTTCGAGTAGACAATTTTGTGAAGAAGGTGGTCGGTAACGATCAGACCAAACTCTGGATTCTTCAACCCTTTTACAAAGCTCGGTAAGTTTATCAACAGTATTGGGACAAAAAATGGTAAAATATTTCTACGAATCTTTGCAACACGAGATTTTTCATCTACAACATTCGTTAAACGATTAAAAAGACCTATCATAGAAGAAATATAAATAGTAACGGGTTCATTCTCACCCATAGTTCGATTTAAAATCTCTAATTCTAAATCTGTTTCATAACTATACGGAAGAAAATTTGCTTTTAATTTAGCAACAATATCAGTCCAAGTACTGAATTTACTACGATTATTAAGAAACCAGGTAAAAGCACTGCCTTGAAAGAACTCACAAGACTGCAAAAATAATTCAGTATCAGAAATAACTCTAGAAACCCTAAGTAATTCAACCTTTTCTAAAAAAAGTTGGAGTGATTCATTCTTTCCAGAGAATGACATATTCCACTTGTATACTGGATCATGACAAGACTGTGGGACTGAAGGAGAAGACAAAGAAGACGAAGCAAGAGGAACATGATTATTATGTGACTCTTCACTATCAACTGAAATGAAAGGAGTAGTTTTCATATCAAAATCAGATTCAAGTTGAAGTACATCCCTATTCAATGAATTTTTAACTTGAACTTGTTGATCATCATCTGGGTCAATATTTAATCTATTTATTCTATTAGTTAAATGAGTTAACCTGGAATTTATGCTGCTATAGACAGGTTCACGTTTATTTCCATTGAAATTATTTATTACTTCACTCAAATCTTTAATAGTGTTACAAATCTCTAAATGATCTCCCTCAAAAGTGTAAGTATTTATTGGCGCTGAAAAACTACGGTTAGCTTTTTCACGAGCCAATAAACCATTAAGAAGCCTACGTTTTTCCTCAACAGTATCAGGTACAGTTTCATCTCTGATTTTAATTTCATATGACAGTTCATATGCATTCAAATGATTTGCCTGCATTTTATTTTCGAATGAAAATTTTTAAAATTGCTAACCAAACTTAAAATATATTTAAGAAAAATAAAGAAGTTGATTTTAAAAGTAAATCAAGAAAAAAACAAAAAACAAAATTATTCAATTACTTTTGAATAACCCTGTATGTTAAATGTTTTAACAAAATTATTGAAAGTCTGAAAGAACAATCAATTTTAAATACAATATTAAAAGTTAATTACAACGAAACGTGTTGAGAAGCCAACAAGCAATTAACCTTGACAAAGAAAAAAAACTAGAAGAACCGAAAAACCAAACATCAACTATAAACAGAATGAAAAAAGGAAATTTTCCTGAAAAAGATATGCAAAAGATATTCCAAAAAGCAAATTTCGCAGTATTCGTATTGGATTGAAATTTATATTAAATGTTTTAATAACAACGAAATTTTATATCTCGATGTCACAGAACCCCAATATCAGTAAAAAAATAGTACAACCAGGGGCGCGAAATTTGTCACAACCTAATTACCCGCTCAGGTAGTGAATTCGACCTCAGTTACACTATTTTTGATTACCTCAATTGGTATAAGGTGAATCAACAAACAAAAATTTCGGGACAAATGGATTTATTTGACACACAATAATAAATTTACAAAAACAGTATATTCTTAATACAAATACGAATAAATATCAGTTATATAGTAAAAATGTCCAACTCAATATTTTATATATACCAAAAATAAGTAAAGGACTTATCTTGGGAAGACTCGGGACGTACAGCTCGCAGCAATAGTCGAGGGTTCTTGAGCCGTTGTTGTATGGACGATGTGGTCCGATGAGTGGATCTTGTAGACGGTCTTTAGGGTCGGTACGGGCTAAAGCGGTCTTTAAGGTAAACGGTCCTTAGGTCGGTCCTTAAAGCGGTCCTTAAGGCTGCAGAGCTGTAGGGAAGAAATAAAAAAAACAGGAGAAACAGTAAAAATTGAAAAGGAGGAATAAAATTAACAGGTAGGAGCTTATACTCCAATACATACAAAAATTTGAATTTAATTTTCAAAATAGAACCACAGAAAACTGTTCATTCTTATCCGTCCTGTTTCCAAAATAATCAGAAAAAGCAAATTTAAATCGGTGGAAAATAACCATATAAAGAATCTGTTATAAATTCGCTTCATAAAATAACTTTGGACGCCACCATATTTTTATTACAGAAAGATAATACCGGCGAAGAAAAAATGGAAAACGCCATCACAAAACATTGTTTTTTTTTAAAAACGAAATATTTTAAATAAATAGAAAAATCGAAATAGAATAATTTGTAAGCACACAATAACAATTTGAAAATATATAGATAACTTACCAGCGAAGAAAATTAAAAATCACACACAAATTGATATTTAACAGAGAATGCTGATTAACTTTTCAGCGAAGAAATAAATAAAAGAGACCGAGTTCCACGTCAATCGTAGTTTAAATAGCCATTTAATGATAGTAAAAACTATCAACGATACGTTCCTAATATTCGAAATAAAAGGATTTGGAATTAGAGGTGGGAGTAGCCGACGAATAAGTAACGCTTCAAAATAATTGATGAAAATAGTAACATGTTACAACCAGTATCGATTTTGTGTTTGACGGCTGATGTTCTACCAGTCTTTCCTCCTTTTGGTACAAATAAGTCTCGATACTGCAAGAGAAATTCTCTCATTCTCTTTTTTTCAGCTCGATCGAAAGATTGACCAGCTACTGATAACATTTGTTCGAATCTGGCATTAGAATTCTCAGTGGTCGTTGTTTGACGAACTATAGACGTTACTGGTACGCAGGATCCAATCTTGGTTTCTTTCTTGATGGGTAATCATTCACGTTTATGACACGTACTGGGATCTCTTTCGCCGACGTAATCAATCCATCCATCATAACCGGTGTACCTTCCTCCATGATTCCCTCTAGCTACTATCATGGTTTCGCTACGTGCAGGTAGAACCTTCCTGTACAGCTGCCAACACCGCGCTGCCTTCATATGGATGAAGGAATACCTCCTCGGAACCCACTTTAATGGTTCTGTTTTTAAAGTCTAATTGTAAACCATGTACATTCATTACGTTCATTCCCAGAATCGCGTCTGCTTCAATGTCAGCTACGATTACCGTATGCGTGAACTTTTCTGCGCCATTTCCCAATTGGATTTGTGTCTCACCGTGAACGTTGGCACTCTCACCTGTGGCGGTCCGCAGTCGCAGTCTCGTTGGTAGAAGCTTCTTCTTGGGGTTTATTATCTCTGGTCGTATAATGGTTCTAGTTGCTCCAGTGTCAACCAGCAGAGCATATTTCTTGCCATTTTCTTCGCCATCCACATATACATTGTCGTTGCGACATCTGAGAGAAGCTATCAGTATGAGAGGGTCTTTGGAACGATCATGGGTCGGTGCGCCCCCTCGTAGTCGACCCGTTCTAGTTTTCCTGTGACTGGGGCTCTTGGTTTGCAGGAGTCCTGGGGCGCTTACATGAACTGCGTACATACTCTAGCTCGCCACAATTCCAGCATCTGATCTTTCTCGGCTTCTTGTCCATCATACTTTTGATCAAGCTGACGATCTGATAAAACTTGTCCTCGTCGCCTTCTTCTTGGATGGTCCTAACTTTGTTGTAACCCGAAGCCTTCGTTGCTGCTTCATATTCAAGAGGAGCTGTCAATGCGTCAACTAGTGTTTTGGGATAGGCTAAGCGAAGCGTCCTCTGCACATCGGGGTCACGTAAGCTGTTCGAATTTGTTCTTTAATTACCAAATTCTCCCGTGATTTTATTTCAATTTCCCCTGTATACTACATTTCAAATATTATGCTCAACACATATAACTGAAAATATCCATATTTTCAACATTTAATATTTCTTTACATCACTAAAAAAGTCATTTTAAATTTACTAACACCTAAGAATAACAGATACATATCGTTTTCGGAAATTCCACTGAATATATCAAAGTACCCGACATCTTATCTCTTCATAAAAACGCTCTTCCAAACCCTGTTATCTGTATCTACGAAACCGTTTCAAGCCCCAAAAAAAACATATCTCTAACTGCCAATTTCACTTGTTGTTTGAACGTTACGTTTTAAAATGCCTTCATCCCATTGGCTAGACCTTAATATTTGCTTATTCTTCGATCCTACGTCATCCAACATATAAATACGCCATATACCGTACATTCGCTCTCTTTCATCATTTAACGTGGTACACAAAGGTACTCAGTTTAGAAGAGAACCCGGCGTTTTTCATACCGGGAACAACCATGTGCCCTTAATCTTTATTCATCTCATAAATCACCATAGTATGTGCAAAATACTCTCAGCTATCGCGTAAATAACAGTGAAGTCTGAATTGTCTACGCAAAATTAAATAAAATTATAAGTTCATGACAATATAAAACCTAAAAGTGATACAAGTGTTTAATTTCATTCTACGGTTCATCATTATATCAGTGAAAAACAACCGTAGTGGTCGTTCGATTACACCTGAAACCAGATAACCTACATTCCCTCTAATTAGCCCAAGTAAAAAGGGTTAATTTAGAACATGGTCCTGATTCGAAGCCGGATTAGAACAAAAGCAATGGAGTCCACAAAATAGGAAGTACACGTCCCACCTGTATTAGAGGCCAGCAGACCTGCCTGGGTGAATATCCGAGATTTGGAGCTGAAATCTAGTTGCCGGTACAGGACAAAAACAAACGAACGAGAAGGTATTTAGAAAGTTTTCGTATATCAACGTATTAAATAAATGTAACATACAATGGGAGACGAAAGTCTGCACTCAAACACTTTCAAAATAATTAACATTGCTATGGATTTATAATAAAAGTCTTTGATATATTTTTTATGCAACATAAACTTTAAATAATTTCACCTTAATATTAATTTGGATTTATAATAACATTCTTTGACATTGTTTGTGTAAAATAAAATAGTATACAGGGTGATTTAAATGATTTCACCTTAATATTAACTTGGATTTATAATAACATTCTTTGACATTGTTTGTGTAAAATAAAATAGTATACAGGGTGATTTAAATAATTGCACAGTAACTTTGATTTGGAACTATAATAACATTATTTGATATTTTTTATGTATTAATAATAAAACCGTTACACTAAGGGACAAAGTAAATTGATGTTTGTATATAACATATATTCAATGTACAGTGTCGATTAAATAATTACACACTAAGATTGTTATGGAACCATGATTTGCAACGAGCCGTAGAACACTGAAATAAGGCACGGCTGGTAGCAAAAATAAAATAAGATATTACGCTAATACAAAATAAACATTGTCCAAACATAGCCATTCATTTACATTCCATGTTAACCATATAATTAATACATCATTTACAAAATGGATTCATTAAAGACGCAACGAGCTAGTTGCAAAGCAGCAATTACTCGCATTTACAACTGGTTCCATAGCAATCTGGACGAGTCAGACAAGTATGCTTTCAAATCCCGAATAGTCAACTTAGGAAAATATTACTCTAAATACTCTGAGATTCAAGACCAAATTGAAACCATAGCCGTAGATACTGAATTAGAATTCGGCGATAGAAGTCAGATTGATGAAAAATATTACTCATTACACTGCAAGCTACAAAATGCTTTCGAAAAATTAAATCCTAAATTCAATCAAACTAACCAATTACCTGTACAGTCTCAGAGTGAAACTCATATTAGATTACCTTCCATAGAAATACCGATTTTCTCAGGAGATAGCACTAAATACACTGCCTTTATAGATCTTTTTAATGCACTAATAGTAAACAACACCCGGCTTACATCCAGAACTGAAAAATTCTATTATTTGAAATCATACTTGAAAGGTGACCCGCTCAATTTAATTTCTCAATTACCGGTAAATGAAACCAATTTTGATGTAGCGTTGGATTTACTGAATTCTAAATATAATAATACACGGCAGATTGTTAGTGCCCATTTT
The DNA here is from genome assembly GCA_963921935.1 of Galeruca laticollis. Classification (NCBI taxonomy): domain Eukaryota; kingdom Metazoa; phylum Arthropoda; class Insecta; order Coleoptera; family Chrysomelidae; genus Galeruca; species Galeruca laticollis. Next base: position 50,036,360 of record OY998180.1, read on the forward strand.
AACCGTTTGACAGCCTGTAATAACATTTCAAAATGTACTGCCCAACAATTAAGAACATTCACGTCCGAAGCTAGATCTATAGTAAAGTCATTGTTAAATCTAAATATCAATAAGGAAGAGTTATTTGATGCACTAATCGTTCACATATTAAAAACAAAATTAGATTATAATACAAAAAGATCTCTTGAAGAAAAAGAGATTGATCAATATTTAATAGCTAGTGATACCTTTTTTGATTTCTTGGAAAAAAAATGTACGGTCTTGGAAAACTTGTTAACCCAAGATCCCAAACCCGATACATCCCATCATCGTAACCAGTCTTCTAATGTGACCACACCAACCAACAGAGTAGCATTAATTGCAAACCAACATTCGTATCCCGAACAAAACTCACATCATAACAATAGGCAGCGCAACCAACCTTCGTCTAGCGCATACCCTACTTCCAATTATCCATCTTCAACATGCTCATTTTGCAAGAAAACAGGCCATAAAGTTTATGGATGTTCCCAATTCGGACGGCTTTCTATCCCTGATCGAAGTAAATACATTAGAGACAATAAAATGTGCTTTAGGTGCCTAGGTTATAAACACTCAATATCCAATTGCATCTCGGTGAAAACCTGTTCAATCTGTCAAAAACGACATCATACCCTGCTTCATTCAGACAACCCATCCATACAAAACTCGGATACAAGATCCTTTAACAGAAATAATAACCATTCACATCCTGCATCTTCAGGACACCGCATTCATTCTCACTCTCATCCAGAAAATTCAAATGAAATAATTAATGACGGTCCTTCAACCTCCAGGAATAGCCATGACGTTCCATCAGAAGAGAATAACACTCAACCCCTCCCTAATTTGACAATGCTCAATTTAAATGGAAGCCATGTGCTTCTCGCCACGGCTAACATTCTTATTTACCCTCAATCAGGCCCTGCAATTACAGCCAGGGCCCTCCTTGACCCAGGAAGTCAAAATTCGTTCATATGCTCCCAGTTAGTTACTCAGCTGAATGGAAAAACATTTAAACAACCTCTCTGTGTATCTGGCATCTGTAATAACCAAAATATTGACTCAATGTTTAACCTAACATTTTACCCGACCACCAATGAATCATTCTCGTTTGAAACCACGTGTGCTGTTGTTAAGCAAATAACACGGTCCCTTCCTCAAGTCATGATCGATATACAGTCCTTAGCAATATCAACTCATCTCTTATCTTCATTAGCAGACCATTCTTTTGGTACCCCCTCCCAAATAGACGTTCTCCTGGGAGCCGACATTTATTACACATTGCTAAAACCCGGCATTCACAAATTAGGCAAAAACCTACCTACCCTTATATCCACCTATCTTGGGTGGGTAATATCAGGTACGGTCCCCTCAGCTTGTATAAAGAACGATATCCCCATAGTTGCCATGACCCATTCTTTTCATTCCATAGTAAATGAACCGCTACCCACTGTCGACACTTTATTAGAAAAATTCTGGAACCAAGAGGAGATTACTATACCCGACCAATTGTCTGAGGAAGACATGAAAGCTGAGACCATATTCACCTCATCTTTACAGACCCTTCCCAACGGACGATTTAAAGTAGACTTGCCCCTTATACATGAGTCGGCCCACAAAAATTTGGGAGATTCCTTTCTTGTAGCCAAACGCAGATTTCTGTCACTAGAAACTCTACTTTCAAAAAAAACCCAACTTAAAGAGCAATATAAAAATATCTTCTTTGAATACATCCAATTACAACACGGAGAAGTTATCCCTCTTACATTGCAAACACCGCTATTAGATCACACATATTTTGTTCCCCATCTTTGTGTTTTTAAAGAAAGCAGTGCAACAACCAAAGTCAGGATAGTTTTTGATTATTCAGCCAAAACATCCTCCCAGATATCACTCAATGACATCTCACTCAAAGGACCCAGAGTCCAACCAGAACTACTCGACATCCTAATAAGATTCAGAAATTTTAAATATGCCCTTACAGCTGCTATTTCTAAAATGTATCGTCAAATAGAGTTGAATGAACGCTTCCGATTCTTACAAAATGCGTTATGGAGAGACTCTCCATCGGACCCTTTCATTTGTATCCAACTTAACACAGTGTCATTCGGACAAACCAGTGCACCATTTCTAGCATGTCGGGCATTGAAAGAAATAGCTCTACGAACTCCACAACATCCTGAAGTCCAATTGGTACTATTGTCACAAACATATGTAGATGACATACTGACAGGAGCAAATTCAGTCGATGACCTCATTCAACTTCATCAAAATCTCAAAAGCACTCTATCCCAATCAGGTTTCGAAATTCATAAAGTATGTTCCAACTCCTCTAAATTCACTACCGAACACTTAATAGACAGCCCTTCTGAAAAGAATCTCAATTTAGACGATAACCCTAGTAAGGTCTTAGGCATCACCTGGAGCCCAAAAACTGACGTCTTACAGATATCATCCCCTACCACTTTCGATCAAAAACTAACTAAAAGACTGATGCTATCCATTATATCCCAATGTTTCGACCCTTTAAGCCTGGTCAACCCTGTGATCGTTCAAGGAAAATTAATCATTCAACATCTTTGGTTACTCAAGATAGCATGGGACGATCCCATCAACGACTTGACACTTATAGAGAAATGGCGTGAATTTGTAGAAAGCATGACCCAGTTATCATCATTACACATCCCTAGGCATATATTTGAAAACAAACAAATATCGCACATCGAATTCCACGGTTTCTGTGATGCCTTTTCATTGGCCTATGGAGGCTGTTTCTATCTGAGAACAATTTACACGGATTCTTCCGCATCCTCACAGCTTATCATCTCCAAATCACGTGTCGCCCCGCTAAACAAACCAATTACAGTTCCCAAATTAGAATTATGCGCCATGGCCCTTGTATCAAAACTTTGCGCACGACTCCGCAACATCCTTGATCAACAAATAAAAAACTCATCGTTCATTTTATGGTCCGACTCTCAAATAGCCCTATCCTGGATAAAAAGCATAACCACTAGATGGACAGTTTTTGTCTGCAACAGAGTCACTCAAATTCAACAAGCAACCCATTCCGCTACGTGGAGACATATTCGATCTCACCTCAACCCCGCTGACATCCTATCAAGGGGCCAGCCCTTAGAATTTCCCAGTACCAAGTGGTTCTGTGGGCCTCCTTTTCTATGGGAATCCCCCGACGACACCTCTTGTCACGACACTTTTTCCTGTCTACCTGACCCCCCTGAAGCCAATAAAAAGTCACTCGTTACGACAACGATACCGCCAAACCCCTTCATAGTCTTAATAACCCGTTCATCATCCTTAACCAAGCTAGTCAGAGCAATGGCATACATATACAAATTTGTAAATATCATCCGTCATCCAGCTACTACACAAAAAACCTTCTCTAGACACAATCTAGACACTGCCTTACTTTTCCTTGTACGCCAGGTGCAAACATATAGCTTCCCAAACCTTTATCGCGCACTACAAAAGAATCAACTACCCTCAGATAAACGTCTTATATCATTAAACCTTTTTATAGACAATGACAATCTTATTAGAGTCGGAGGGAGACTCTCCCATTCCCCCGTTTCCTACGAACAAAAACACCCAATTCTACTGCCTGCTCATTGTCATTTCACGACCCTGGTCTTACAAAAAGAACACATACGTTTAGGACACAGTGGTCCTCAAACTGTTCTCGCCAATATCCGTTTAAAATTCTGGCCCATAGATGGCCTGCGTGAGATCAAGCGCATCATAAACAAATGTCTAATGTGCCATAGGTTCAAGGCCATAACGGCACAACAAATCATATCTGATCTACCTGCACGTCGTGTAACACCTTCCCGCCCCTTCCAGACGACTGGAGTCGACTTCGCGGGACCATTCTCAATAAAATCATCTCATTTGAAGCGAGCCCCGGTATTCAAATCCTACATTGCCCTATTCATATGCTTCTCGACAAAGGCAAATCATCTTGAGTTAGTCTCTGATCTGTCCACAGATTCCTTTATCGCTTCGTTGAAACGTTTCACTTCTAGACGAGGACTTCCATCTGTGATTTACAGCGACAATGGCACGAATTTTGTTGGTGCTAATCATTATCTTGCTGACGTATCTCACTTCCTGACTAATAATTTTTCTCCAATATATGATCACCTACTCACATCATCAATAGACTGGAAATTCATTCCCCCCAGATCCCCACGTTGGGGTGGTCTCTGGGAAGCCGGAGTCAAAGGCGTTAAAACTCATCTAATAAAATTGCTTGCTACCTCCACTTTTACTTTCGAACAATTCAGTACCATACTGACTCAGATAGAAGCCATACTCAACTCACGACCCTTACATCCCCTTTCGACTGACCCTACTGACCTACTGCCATTAACTCCAGGCCATTTTCTCATAGGAGCACCTCAAATGGCACTTCCAGACAAAGATTTATCCTCACTCCCTACGAACCGATTAAAATTCTGGCAACAATGCACTCATGCTCAACAAAACTTTTGGAAACGGTGGTCTGTCGACTACCTCAACCAATTGCAAAACCGTCCCAAATGGACTACCCCATCTAAAGATCTCACTATAGGAACCATGGTCTTAATCAAGGACGATGACTCCCCTCCCTTACGATGGCCTTTAGCACGCATAACAGATGTCACAGTTGGCAAAGACGGTAAAATCCGTTCGGTCCATGTCAAAACCGCTTCAGGAACTTACACTCGACCTATTGTAAAGATCATTCCGTTACCCATGCCTGATTCCTCAGAAACATAAATAAGAAACGTCATTATACCTTGTCAACGTGTCGAAGCTTTCTCTCGTTGCACAAATACACAACCTTATACGTAAAGAGGATCTCTCTCACAATTACTCTTATATTGGTGGTCACATTACTTGTACTTATACGATCATGTCACATCATTAATTAATCACACATTAACCTTTCAAACATTAAAACATTACTCTATTACAATCACCCTCACTATACACTTCATTCCTCCGCGTAGAAAGGGAGTAGCGCAAGCTACATTGGAGTTTTCACGTTCTCCGAAGAAAAACGTTCCCTTTCTTACCCAGCACCATTCATTCTGATACAATAAAAACCCGGAAAAAACACCCACATGAGCTTTCCATGCTCTCTCATGGAATTTCACACCCCTTCACAACTTGGCCCCCCTTTTTGTTTATATATGCCCGAGGTTCCTGGACCGTTACTCCTTAAACAAACTGGTACCACAATTGCTTTAACCTAGAGTCGACGCTTGGCGTGACGTAAGTCGCTAGGCCCCAATCGGACCGGGTAAGCCTCTGCCGGTGGCGAATTGCGCTGGTACATAGATCCAGTAGGCCCGAAAAAACTGCCGCTTGGCCCTTTCCTATCTCTCTCATTACTTCATCTTCCCTTCTCATGAAACTTAACCCAAACCTTACTCTTCTACAACATAATCATGTACTCAATCACTTACGCTCTCTCCTTCCTTCTATATTGCCACAATCTTATCGTTTACAACTCTAGTCCATTTCTAGAGTATATTGCTTACATTCTTATCGTTTACAACTCTAGTCCATTTCTAGAGTATATTGCTTACAATCTTATCGTTTACAACTCTAGTCCATTTCTAGAGTATATTGCTTATCTTCTTATCGTTTACAACTCTAGTCCATTTCTAGAGTATATTGCATACATTCGTGCCCTTACAAAACAAGAACTAGCATGCATCTAGGCCTCTTGTTCATTCATTCATTCATGACGTTAGAGTCCTTACAACACTCTAACGTCAAATCCTTATCATTTAATTCATTCATGACGTTAGAGTCCTTACAACACTCTAACCTCAAGTCTTATTCATTCGTAACATTGATGACGTTAGAGTCCTTACAACACTCTAACATCAACCCTTGTTCATTCGTTAAATCCTGACGTTAGATTCCTCACAACCCTAACATCAACCCTAACCATTCGTTTACACTCATGACGTCGGAGTCCTTACAACACTCTGACACCTACATTAGTCTACTTTACAACCCCTATACACCTATTTACATAGTTACTCTCACAATTATTCACTTTCATTCACAATCCTGCATCAAAACTTTACACACACTCACGCTACCTACCTTTTCACTAACATCAGAATTCGATGTCTGAGAGCAGCCATCTCTCACATATCTTCCATTCTTCCCGCGCCCCCAATATGTTCGAATTTGTTTTTTAATTACCAAATTCTCCCGTGATTTTATTTCAATTTCCCCTGTATACTACATTTCGAATATTATGCTCAACACATATAACTGAAAATATCCTTATTTTCAACATTTAATATTTCTTTACATCACTAAAAAAGTCATTTTAAATTTACTAACACCTAAGAATAACAGATACATATCGTTTTCGGAAATTCCACTGAATATATCAAAGTACCCGACATCTTATCTCTTCATAAAAACGCTATTCCAAACCCTGTTATCTGTATCTACGCAAAATTAAATAAAATTATAAGTTCATGACAATATAAAACCTAAAAGTGATACAAGTGTTTAATTTCATTCTACGGTTCATCATTATATCAGTGAAAAACAACCGTAGTGGTCCTTCGATTACACCTGAAACCAGATAACCTACATTCCCTCTAATTAGCCCAAGTAAAAAGGGTTAATTTAGAACATAAGCCATCAATAAAGGCCTGGATGCCCAGACATTCCATCATGTTATCTGCTGCTGATGGATAAACAAATCGAACGAGTCGGGCAATATCCACTTCATATACTTGAAGTGCTTCGTCACGTTTCTGCCTTCGGTTTTTCATCTGTGATTGGTACAAATGTTCTAGATGTTCGTGACCATATCGCATGTCCAACCTCTTCTTCATCTGCTCGAAGTCATCCGTTTATTCAAGTGGTATCGTCTGAAGTACATCTAAGGCATCTCCCCGAAGCGCGACTTGATTTTCTCGTACATCTTATTTTCCATCGTTGTAATCCTATTCTCCATGTCTGATTTTAGAGACGAAATTTTATTCTCGACTTCAGCAGCAATGTCATTTTTCAATGATAAGATATCTGCAGATATATCATTCTTCATAGCAGAAATCTTCTCGTCCATATTATCAGAGATGTCGTTCTTCATAGCAAAAATCTTCTCGTTCATGACAGAAAAATCGTTATTCACATTAATAGAAATCTTTTCTTCCATGGCAGAAATTGACGAGATTAAGGTGGAAGCCTCGTCATTGAATAAAAGTAATTCTGGATCAAAGCCGTCATTTTCCAGTGCCACTTTAAGTCTTTTTACTAATTCAGTTTTCTTACCGGACGTTTCTAACTCACGATCTTCCAATTCCGCTCTTAATTCCGTCACTTTCAGATCACATAGTCTCTTGGCCATTTTTACGTAGCAATTTATTTATACTTTCCCACTTCTGACACCAATGTAATGTTTTTCTAATTTATTTAAACAGTAAACGGGTGGGATAAACTTTAAACACTCGGTGGGTTCACTTATTTAATTTATTTAAACACTACACTATTCACTAATTATATACACATTCACTTAAACTAATTTATATAAACAGTTCACTCATTTATATTCACTTATTTACTTGTTTATCTCACGATGTCAAATTATCAACTAAACTAAACTCTTCCTAGTCGGTCCCTTATGTATTAATGCCTTTTTCACTAGATAATTCTAGATTGCGGCTTACTCAAAAACAATTGGCTTTCTGGCATTTTCTAGATAAGGCTGGTCACAAAAACAATGTTTAGATAAGATAGTCACAATCGTAAACAATCCCTGCGCGTCCGCCATAATTTTAACTTTCATACCTGGCTTAGACAGAGTCGGATTTAGGGACTATACCAGTGTGCTGTTTCGTAACAATATAGATTAAAATTCAACGTCTAGTATCTAAATAATAATTTTTTAATAAAATGGCAACGCCTATTGACAGTTGCTAAGTGGTTGCTAGGGAAGCCGTGCGATTTACTTTACAGCCGTGCGTTTTGTTTTATCGTACATAATAGACGTCTTACATTGATTGCCGACTGTGTGTTTTTGACTACTTACAGAGGGGTGGTCGGAGGTAAATAGTATATTACGCTACGTGTGTTGTAAGAAGCATTTTACGCACGAACGGAAAAGTTACGCACGAAGCCGCGATCAGATTTCAAGTATTTTCTTTTGTTTTTGAGATAATTGAAAACAAGTGGGTTCTTGGATTTTTGTTTTTATTTTTTTGAGGAGCCATTTAAAGAGATTTCAAAAGCAGTTGACACTTCTTCATTGTTATTTTTTGTCTTCAATATCATGTCATCTACATATACATCTAACGTTTCGGATTGCCACATTCATCATCAACTTATTTTTTTAAATACGGACCTGCATTTTTTTAACTTTACAAATCACTTATTTCATTGTGGTTATCATAACATATACTAAATTAGGTTTATGTATTGTTTCGTATCCAAACATTCATCAGCAAACTCCTAATATAATCATAATTGCTTCCAGTACGGCCCTGTAATTTTTTAAAAAAAATTTGAAGATTTTGAATGTGGTGGTCATCATAACATCTACTGGAAAGCAGTTGAATATTCGTTTCGTATAGAAAACGCAATAAGAACGTAGGTATATGGAATAAAAAACAATGAAAACTACTTAACACTAAAGAACAAAAAACCATTACAGCAAGTGCTCATAAATGTATCCCCTTTCTTGAATGCAGCATCTAACCTTATTTTTTCACCTATTGACAGTTCTTTCAAGATTTCTACGAGGAATTGCTCGAATTTCAGTATCATTTTGTAAGATTCTGTTTTCTTAATGACATACAGGAAAATAAAATAAATAATTAAAATTTCTTTTTTGAAATTTCCAATGTTCTAATTTCGTTTTCTATCCGAAACGAATATTTAACTTCTTTCCAGTAGATGTTTGATGACCAACACAATAAAAATCTTCAAAAATTCTTTGAATTACAGGGCCGTATTGAAAACCATTATAATCACCCATATCGCCAACTCCTATAAGTGTTTCTGAAAGCCAATTTTTGTGCACTTTTTCTTTGGTGTGAATTGTATTCTATCGTAGTAAGAAGGTTTCGAAAAAAATTTCTACTACCATTTAATGAACAAATTATTTCAAAGTGTCAGTATCTTACTGAAACTACGAAGGCGGACTTCCATTTTTTCTTCTAAGAATGTCAGGGAATGCAATTTCTACATTTGATAGAGCAACAATAGTAGCATTGTATGACGAACTGGCGAGTCATCCAATTGCCAATAGACTCAAGATTCCTCGGATTTCTACCATTCGAATAGTGCATTTGTATCAAAAAACGCGTAGTGCTGATCGGAAATGCGGATCGGGTCGTGCTAAGGTAACCGATATACAGGGTGATCAGCTAATGGTGGCTAGCGGCATATCTCGGAAATCGTTAGTCCTAGAATTTGGGGAAAAAATTCGTATAACAAAATCGGGCCTAAAAACAGATAAAAAACATTTTTAAGTTCGTAAATTTCTGCTAGGTGGCGCATTCCATCACTTAAAAAATATGATTGGATTTTTTACAAAATATTCCCCAATTAAGATTGAGACACTTTTCTGTCCATATTTCACAACTTTTGTATAAGTCATTTTTCCGTATCATCCATTCTTAAGTTGTGGGGGAAGTGTATTCTTGTTGACATCAAAAGGACTGTAACTTTCATATGCCTCGACCAATTTGCATAAACGTAGACTCCTTGCAAAGAGCATTAAAGGCATATTTCAGAAACAAAAAACAACATCATATTCAACCTTTCAATTGACAAATACAGGGCGTTATCTGATACCTAGCTTTATTTATATTTTTTTGTGAGAAACTTCAAATACAATGCTATAGCTATAATCAGCTTACAAAAAGACAAGATAACTTATTGACCCGTCGAAACCGCAAACTGATATCTCTTGTCATTCGAAATATTTTGGCATTTAAAGAAAATTGAGGAGTGTTGGCTCACCTTCTAAGTTATAAGAGAAATTACGCTGCTAAAATTGTTTTGAGAATAAAATAACATCGTTATACCTTAACCGAAATGTTATTGCTTTTACGCCCACCCTATCTAATATGCGAGAAAAGTATTGGTTTACCCCAAAAAAATTAGGAATTTTGAAATTGTTTTTTTGAGTTATTTTTACGTTTTCCATCAACAACAACATGAAAAAACGGTTCTTAGAAAAAAAATCCTGTGTGTATGTCGTCGTCGTCGTTGTCGTCGGCCACTTTTTCTTTCATGTCTTGTTAGCACGATACAGCCTCCGGAGTTCCATAAGTCACCAATTTTTTGATTGAATAGTATTCAGGACACCTCACAGATGAACCCTATTGATTTTCAGCTCACCAGAGCCAATACAACAGGTACTACAGTACTTTAAGTACGATATTTTTGTTATTTTTGGAGAAGTTTCAGTTTGTTAGCACGATACAGTCTCCGGAGTATATACAAGTGACCAATTTTATGATTGGATATTATTCAGAGCGTCTCAAAGATGCTATTGATATTCAGCTCACTAAAGCCAGTACAACGGGTCCTATGGTACTCAAAGTACCAAATTTTTTGTCATTTTAGGAGAATTTTCAGTTTGTTAGCACGATACAGCCTCCAGAGAGTATACGATTGATGAATTTTATGATTGAATATTGTAGGTGTCTCACAGATGTACCCTATTGATTTTCAATTGACTAGAGCGAGTACAGTGGGTCATATAAATCCAGATATACTAAAGTTTTGGTTATTTTTGGAGAAATTTCGGTTTGTTAGCACGATACATCCCCCGTGTATACAAGTAATAATTTTATGATAGAATATTGTTCAGGGCCACAGATGCGGAAAAGTTAGTTTTAATCTTTAAAACGTTTATTTTTAATTTTTTTTGAAAGTGTTATTTTTGCTATAACTTTAAAATGAAAAATATCAACCTCCGGGTTTCAGATTTATTTATTCGCGACCAAAAGCCTACCAAGCAAAATAAAAAAAACAATAACATTTCGGTTAAGGCTGATGATATTATTTTATTCTCAAAATAATTTTAGCAACGTAATTTCTCTTATAACTTACAGGGTGAGCCAACAATCCTCAAACTTTTTAAAAAATGCCAAAATATTTCGAACGACAAGAGATAACAGTTTGCGGTTTTGACAGGTCAATAAGTCATCTTATTCGCTTTCTTGCAAGCTGGTTATAGTTATAGCATTGCATTTGAAATTTCTCAGAAAAAAATATAAATAGAGCTATGTATCACATAACGCTCTGTATTTGTTAATTGAAAGGTTTTTTTTCTAAAATATGCCTTTAATTCTCTTTGCAAGGAGTCTACGTTTTTGAAAATCGGTTCAGACATATGAAAGTATGATGTCAACAAAAGTACACTTACCCCACCACTTAAGAATAGGTGATACAGAAAAATGAGTGAGACAAAAGTTGTAGAATATGGACAGGAGTATCTAAAGCAAATATTTTTTATCACATTAATTGGGAAATATTTTGTAAAAAATCCAATGATATTTTTTAAGTGATGGAATGCGCCCCCTAGCGGAAATTTACGAATTTCAAGATATCTTTAATCAGTTTTTCAGGCCCCATTTTGTTATAAGATTTTTTCCCCAAATTCTAGGACAAACGGTTTCCGAGATACGGCCGGTAGTCACCCTTGGCTGATCACATATAACAAATTGGTGATCGAACTAATTTCAGACGAACTTATCAACGAGCAATTTCTTCATAGACAATTCGGCGAATACTTTCTGCCACTATTTATTAGTCTTGAAGACCTTTATGAGTACACAGGCTACTTCCTCGACACAGAACTGCTCGCTTACAGTCGTCAAGGAATTGACTACTGCCTCAATAGCACAACGTCTTTTTTTCGGACGAAAGTTTGGTGAGATAGCCGACGTCTATGGGTCTGGAGGGAATCGTGACGACGTGAAAGACTTGCCTTTTGAAGAGAAGTTGTTCCTTATCAAGCCGGTTCAGTAGTGTTTTGAGTGGGTATCAAGTATAGTCGTCGATAGGAACTCATTACCATTTTGCAAACCATGACTAGCCACACATGCATCCATCCAATTGTGTATCCGTAATAAAATTGGAGAAAATTTCATTTTTATGGATGACAACGCCAGTCCTCGCCGTGCGAGAAGGGCGCAAACAGTGTTGAAAGAAGGCAGATGTGAGATTATGTTGGACGAGCAATTTCGAACGAAAACTACCCTCCGTAAATTAACCCGTGCAGATCAAGTAGAATATAATAACATACCGGTAAACACCATAAATAATCTTATCATGTCAATGCATAGGCGGGTCACTGCATTATCGGAGAATAGAGGGGGACATACTCATTAGTAGTACACTTTGTTCTTCGTGCACATTTACAATATGGATAAATGGTTTAATTTATACACTTATTTGTTAAATTATTTTTTCTCCCTTGTTAAATTTTGTTAATAAAACAATCTAAATGTGTTAAATATTCGAATATGATGTTCATTAAAATACGCATACTTATTCAAAATAGCACTGCCAATTGTTTGACAAAATATAGGGGTCCAAGAATTTTGGCGATATTTGTATATTAGGAGCTTGACTAATATACCTAACATAGTACCGTTACAACATCGCATACTTGTGCCGACCCCGTCTAATAGGATATCTAAAAGTTAAAATTTTGGTGGGTGCGCGCGGATTTCTGGGAAGGGCTATTTTTGTGATTATTTTGTAAAGGAATTTCTAAGAATGTCGATTGTTTGTTGTGAACCGCAATCTCGAAATTTCAGGAATCCGAATGTTCCACAAGACGTTTTAATATATAAGCAACTACCTGCGAACCGTGAGTTCAGTCTACAGTTTGATTTCATAGCGAACACAGCAGAATAGTGAACAAGTGAACATAAAAGTGCGCTGTGTTTAATATAAATTAGTTGAATAGTGAACAGTGTATATAAATTAGAAGTTAAGTGTGTATATAAATTAAGTATAAGTGAATAGTTAGGTGTATTAATAAATTAGATATACCATGTGTATAAATTTATCCCACCTTTTGTGATAAAAACCATTTAAATAAATAAGAAAAACATTACAGTACCGATATGTTATGGTAACCACATTGGAATAAGTAATTTGTAAAATTGAAAAACAATTCAGGTCCGTATTTAAAAAAATCGTTATCTGAATATTAAATTGTTCTATATCCCATTTTTATAACTTCGAGAAAATCAAAGAATCAAAGATGATTCCTTACAGTTCTTTTAATAATATAAATATTTTTTTATTTGTAAAGACTATCTGCATTTGTATAAAAATTGACTTTTATTTTAAACCAATAGAATTAACATAACACAAGCCATTTTTTTAAACTCAAATTTTAATTTTGGATATAGAACAAACCACTACTTTTACGGCCATTTTAGTGAATTGTTAGGATATAGAACGATATTTATGGATATAGACTAATATAATATTAAGATGTTTAACCGGTATTTCAGATAGATAAATATAATAATAACGCAAAAATAAAACAATTTTTTATTTATAAATTTATAAACATGGTAAAATAACATAAAAATTGAAAATAAAAAACAAATTGCACTTTGGGTTTGGTTTAGTAACTAATTTGAAAAAACATGTTACTAAATAAAATACCATTTTATTCTTTTTTCGAAATATTTTTCTTGATTTTAAGCATCTGTTTGTTTTTAGATATATTTGCTTTTTGAGAATAATTATTGTCTCCCTTTTTGTTTTTAGAATTATCCACCTTTTGAGATAAGGCATTCTTGTCTGCTAAGCTAAGTAAACTTGTGTAAAACTGTTATTCGTCTTCTGGCATATACACCATTGTAATAAATACGAATACCAAATAGAAAAATTTAAATTAGTAACTTTCAGAACACACGGTAAAACATATTTTATTTCACATAAAAATAAAAGTAGAATGCTACCCACATTTTGTTTAGAAAAATGATACAAGACCATAACAGCTTTGAAACAAATAAAACATTTTACTAGGTCAAAATGAAATAATTGTTTTGTATACAACTAGTTAATAACGTAAAATTTAGGCCGCTTCAAAACAAAAAATTTGATTTTGCAATTCAACAAAAAAAACCCAAACCTAGTTCGGGGGGATAGTAAAAACCAAGTACAGAGCAGTAAGAGCGACAGACAGTGTCGGGGCGAAGACGCGAAGGGAAAAGTCCTTTCCCTGTCACGGTAACGGGCATCAGTTTTTTTTGTGTTAGCGGTTTCAGAGGAAAAAGTTCTCTCCCTTGTGTCAGGGCGTGAAAGGGATACTTAGCTATCCTTGACGGTGAACACTATCCCCCTTCGTGACACAAAATGGGAAGACTCGCCCTCTACGCTGTTTTTCAGCATAGCACGATACCGGTTACTGGCACTACCCGTGGTTGCTAAAAAGATAGTGAAGATAGGCAGTAGCAAGGCCGGAGAAAGGAAGTTTTCCAACGCAGTAAGTTTTTAAACAAGTTGAGAGTTAAAGTTTATTTTTTTTATGAGACATTTATTCGCTTTATCATTTTGCGCTGGTTCTGAAGTTGGTATTTATAAATTCACTGTTTTACATAGGGAAAAGCTATAACAAATATATTTATTTTATTGTCTGTTCTTTCACGGGGACTGGACAACTTGGCCGCTTTCAGTTAAATATTGAATGTCCAGGCTCACAATTTGGGCATAGCTCGTTCTGTAGGATATGAATTTATCGTGTATAATGACAGAATAAGAATTCACAGGGTAACGCGAACCTGACAAGAGTTAGGTTGCTAATTATTCAATTATTATTTTCTTGCGCCACATAATTCGCTTCCACCTCGTAGGTAGGATATAAATAAGAGTTAAAACAAGGTTAATATTTGTACTTAATATCAAAGGACCGGAGCGTATGATTTTCTTTTTCCTCTTGTTCTCAGCGAACTTGTGCTACGATAAATAATTTTAAATTGTTTTTTTTGTTCAGACGTGATTAGGAATTTCTTTCAGATTAAGTAAAATAAATAAACATTGTAGGTTATTCAAAGACCTGCAAATTTTGCAACTCGAAACTTACGCATTGAAACGGGAGTGTCGATAAACAATTATTGTTCATAGATCAGCAGAATTAGTTTACGACTCTACTTTCACTTTTGTCAAGGGCAATGACACGAAACCACAGTAGTTTCGCATGGTATTGCGTTTAAGAGAAAATAAATATAATTTTTTTTTCGCCTTGAGACAGGTGAATATCGAGCTAAGGGTTAAATCATACGCCCCTCACGCACGTTGAAATAATAAAATGATAAGGGGGTAATTTCTTTGTTCGATCTCAGGGCGAGGGTTATATTATAATTGAGTGAATGAAAACGACGAATACTCAGTGTGTATTAATTTATTACTTTTAGGCTAAGCGCTTTCGGCTGTTAAGCCATTATCAAAGCCGTCCTATGAAAAAATACAAAGCTTGTGAAATTTTGAAAAAAAAAACAATTTAAAAAAGTTGAACTTACGTCATTTAAAAAGTAATTGTCAAAGACATCAAGCTGATCAAAAACAATACTCAATACTCCAGATCTATCCAACCATCGTTATGATTGAGTCATTCGAATAAAAACATTAAATACCCTATTATAAGGGTGTAAAATTATATTCACAAGATGTAAATACACTCAAAATTAAAAAACTGAATTAAAACAGATGACAAGCTTGACATTAGAATTACGGTGGCTAATAAGCCAGCGCTGTGAATATAATTTTACACCCTTATAATAGGGTATTTAATGTTTTTATTCGAATGACTCAATCATAACGATGGTTGGATAGATCTGGAGTATTGAGTATTGTTTTTGATCAGCTTGATGTCTTTGACAATTACTTTTTAAATGACGTAAGTTCAACTTTTTTAAATTGTTTTTTTTTCAAAATTTCACAAGCTTTGTATTTTTTCATAGGACGGCTTTGATAATGGCTTAACAGCCGAAAGCGCTTAGCCTAAAAGTAATAAATTAATACACACTGAGGATTCGTCGTTTTCATTCACTCAATTTGCATATAGTGTGTACACCATATCCACAGGCATTTCTATATTATAATTGTTTTATTGATAGTCATATGTTATACAGGGAAAGACGTAGGATGTACAATTTATGAATAAGTGTATAGGTAATTTTTATACCGGGGTAATTTAATAATTTGTGTTGATATTGGACTTTTGATTTATGTATATTTAGATACAGAGAAAGATTTAATATATTTTTTTGATGTAACTTTGTGGTTCTCCCATACTTTATTTATCATCCCTACCCGGATTTTCCCTAGAGTGTGTATCAACATTGGATACGAGACCGAACCGAGAGAACAATCCTGTCCTGGCGAAGGAAATCAAACCGTTTTAAGCCCAGGCGTTCCCAGCTTAAATCGGACTGGGGGTTGCCTTACCACGCTCGACTACAAATACAAAGGTAAAAAGGTATTGTTTAAAGAAAAGGCATTGGAGTGGTGACAGCGGACCCAGTATAGCAGGGTCAAACCTATTACATTTGGAGGCCAGGTATTACGTTAGGGTCTAGCACTTAGTACACCATCATATCCGTCAGATGTTTTCGTTTTTGAGTTGACAGTAATGGACTCAGCTTAATAACAGGTACATCATTAATAACAGGTACTTCATTAATAACAGGAAACCTTGAATCACAGTCAATTCTAGTGGTCTTTTTTTTACTTAAATTTAATATCATCACTGACACCTCCAAATAATTGTTTAAACGAAATGTTCCATATACACTTTTTACTGTAGGTAATTGATTTTGTTTTTGTGTAGGGAACTGCACTAAATTGAAAAGTGTCTGAGATTGCTTCATAGTTTCTATAATCTTTAAATTGCATTTGTATGACTATAAACGTTAATTTCCAGGTTTTTGGTATTTTTAAAAGTGTTCTTACTAACGTCAGATGACTCCATATTTCTGTATGATTTATAAACTGTTCTATAGAACTGTGAGCAGCGTCTACTTCCTCAACAGTCCCATGACCGGGCTCACTAAATTTTTGTTCAAGTCTCACCAAATTCTTTAACCCTGGGGAATTTAAGAAGCATTGAAGAGAAAATGACATTATTGAATTTCTATTCTGTGGAACACAGTTGTCTGACCACAAAATGAGTTTTTCTAATTTAGGATTACCCTCTACAATTATTTTAAAAATTGTTATGACTGGCATTAGCCAGATGAACTCCTTCCGCATATAAGTTCATGCCAAACAGCATTGTATACCACTTTAGTTTTGTCGAAGTGAGTAGTTAAATTATAACATACAAGTCAATTTGGTCTTGTAAATAAAAATTGCTTATGAGAGCTTTTGGCAGTTAAAAAGTGTTTTGCAAGTCAAATGTTAAAACACCGACAGTTTCATCATTTACAAACGCATTTCTACCCGTGTTTCTCTCCTGTCTTCCTATATTTTTCCTATTGATGTATTCGTCATACTCCTTAGTGTCTTGCTCAGTGGGAGATTTGGTTACCTTATAAGCTTGACACTTATCACACAAATATTTTTTTGGTTTAAAGAAGCTAATTTTAAAAGCTCGGTATTAAAAACTTTTCTATATATACACAGAGTTACTGGTTTGTCATACATTCTTTGCAATGTTAGATCTCTCTCTAAATACTTTTTACTGGTATTGGCCTGACAATAGTGGGAGTCTACTATAGGAGAATATGCAATATAAAGCCTTACCACATCTTTTTGTTCCTCTGAAATAATTTTTTTTATGTTTACCACTAAGCGGTGATCTTGCTATATTAGTCTTAGGATATTGAACCTTTTTAAAATAGTAATAAATACGTTGCTTACTTATGTTTAAGGTATTAAGAACAAATTCCTGACACACTTTAATTTTTACTCCAGAGACAAAAAGAAAATACTCATAGGAAAATGTTCTTTTGCTCACCACTTTTGTTGTTCTTTTTCGTACAGCTAGTTGCCTTTTGACATGTTTCGCATAAAAATGATTTTTATTATAATCTTTTCCTGTTTATGGTCAGCCTCTCTTCTTCTGTGATTTTTGTGGTACACTGAAAATCACAAAAATTACTTCTACAACCAAATGGCTTTACCAATCTATTTGGCATCAATTTTCCATTTATCATTAGATGTTCTTTTCCATGTTGACATTTTTGTTTGTTAATATTTTGTTTCCATGTGGCTTGATTTCTTTGTCTTTTTCGAGAATTTTTACGTATCCTACTTAGATCGACATTTTCTTTATTTTCTACACTTATTTGCATATTTTCTTCATTTGTTTGCTCACTCCTTTCCTTGTTAATGTTGCCAACTTCAACGTTCTTTGTCTGGTATATTTCTTGTTCCTTGTTTTTAATTTCGATTAGATTATCATCACTTCCAATTACTAACAACTTCTTTTCTTTATTATTTCTGATTACCTCGTCTTTACTTATAATAGAACCAGTTTCTATTATTCTAGATACCTCTTGGTTTTCAGTAATATTAGTAATTTCAAAAATAACTTGTTGCTGTGGTATATTAGTTTGATTGAGTATCTTCCAAGTCAACAATTATTTGAGACAGTGTGCTAAAAAAAAGTACGGTTAAAATTTGTATTGGCGAAGAAAAGTACCTGTGCAAAGTAATGTGAATAGGTTGATCCTTAAATACAATTTGTATAAGGCTGGAAACCTGACAAAAGGTATATATCAAATTTTAAATTTAATTTCATGTTTATTTTGGACCAATTTGGACAAGTTACTAATTGAGCACCCTGTATATTTTAAATTTAAGTGGACGACGCGGCATTTAAAATAAAAATTATCATGTTGGTGAATATTTTTCACATTAAAATATGCTGAAAAATACTGAGTTTATCGAAACATTTACGACCCTATTTTACATAATAAAAAATATAACAAAAATTTTCAGATTCAACCTAAGAAACTCCCAAACTTCAGTAGTACATTCGATTGGTTTTTCAGGAGGAGGTGAACCAATCAGTGTAGAACTACTTAAAATGTGGCATCTACAAGAAATTAAAAAGAAATTATAATTAAAATTTTTGTCTTAAAAAAACAAATAAAGTTAATCTGAACTTCAGTACGTATCGTTGCTTTTTAGGCTTATTTCAGAATGAAATAGGGCTATTGTAGAGAGTAGCATGACGCGACTTCGGAAAAATTTCAATGCAGTTTTTCGTTTTGGTGTTCCTAGATGCCAAAATCATATATATATATATATATATATATATATATATATATATATATATGTGTGTGTGTGTGTGTGTGTGTGTGTGTGTGTGTGTGTGTGTGTGTGTGTTATAACGGAATTTGTAAGCACGATAGAGGGCCTATTTTTTGACGGCTCGAAACCAAACTCGCTACGTTTAGGCCAAAATCTTCGACGAGTTCGTTAATGAGCCAAATTGGCCTAGTAAAAACAAAATGGCGGCTTGTCAAAATTGAAAAAAATCGTATTTCCTTTGTTTTTCATTTGACACAAAAAAGTTACTGAGCTTTTTCATAGATCTTAACCCGTTCTACAACTTTTGTATTTAACAGTTTTCTCTAAATCGTACATTAAAATATTTATTTAAGAAAATTACCAAATTTACCAGAATTTTTTTTCATTTTTTTGTTTTTGATTTAATGCCAAAATGTTACATTGGTTTTTTGCACATCTCCAAACATTCTATTACTTTTGTATCTAATTTTATATTTTGGTTTTTATGCAAAAATGTTACTAAAATAAGCCTGTCAAATTGGTCCTGTGCCATTGGGATTTTTTTAGTATGAAAATAACAATTGAAAAATGTAATTATGGAACCAAAAAGAAATATGCCAAGGACCGGCCTATTAACTCAATTTATGGAGGCGATTTTCCCGCGAAATAAAATTTTAGGTTAGAAGGAATGTATTGAATTTTTAAACATCTTTATTTACTTTTTTGTTGTGCCAGATTCGTTCCCCAGGATAAATTGTGTCACTTCTTCACACATCATATTAACACAATTACTTTTTATTAATAAATTGATATTACTGAACAAAAACAAAGTAATTTAACAGCCAAAATAGCAGCGGATCCGACGAAAAGGTAAAATAGGCCAGTGGGTCGTGTTAAGACGATTCATAGAGGGTGGATATAGAGCATTATATTTACTTTACCGAAACCTTCTGGTGGATGTAGCATGCGCCCTATTGCTTAGTGGATATGGAACAATATAATTTTAGAACAACTTTTCTCTCATAGGGATATAGTACAAAACTAGAGAAAAAACTTTCTTATTAATGGTATTACATTGATAATTTTTCCGGATATAGAACAAGCTAATTTTTACAAATTTTTGTATGTATATAACTCTATTTTGGCCAAAAGTGGATATAGAACATTTTATTATTCAGGTTACGAAATTAAATTGATGATGAATGTGGGAATACAAAACGTCAGATGAATATGTAGACGACATGATATTAAAGACAATAAAAAATTGCAATGAAGAAGTGACTGTATTTTGATATCTCTTTAAATGGGTATACAAAAAAATGAAAACACGAGAAATCTGATTGCGTCTAAAATGCGCAACTTTACCATAATTTAATCGTTCTCTGGATCCCAATGATACGCCTCGAATTCGGGACACCCGGTATACACATTTCTTTTTTGAAAGGCTCTTATATGGAGCTGTTTTTGGCTCTAGAATATATTATTTATTTGACTTAATATTATTGGCCTAATATCATGATTTGATCTAACGGGTATTCTAAAGAGTAAATTTATATGAATATATAACAAAGCAGAGAAAAATTTCTAGCTGTCATATTAGGAATAACTTTCAATGAGCTACAATTCTGTGAATATATTACATTAATTTTTTTTTTAATTTTCAGCGATTTCCTGCCTGATGTTTTTATATCCGAATACTGAAAACAAAGCTCTACAATAAACTGACGACTAGTAAAACAATACACACGTGCAAAAAACACTCCGCTGAATTTTATATGTAGGATGGACAAAAAGAAGTATGTAATAAATAGTATTTAAGTTACCTCAAATTACACGTAAAATTAAAAATTACTTAATCAACATGCACACTAACATTCAAAAGTATTTGGCAAATCAAAAAACTTATTTAGTAAACGTAGGAATAAATGAAAAGATTTCATAGTAATTTTAATTCATTATTGTCTCGATTCTTCACACATAATAGTGATTTTAAATTTTAGACTCATCTACGATTGTACTTTGTTTTAGTGACAACTTTATAAACCTTTAGCCATTAATTTTTCCAAAGTTAGTCATCTTCTGCCATTTGTTTTGTAGTCTCCACAAGTTTTTCGGATATGTAGGAACATTTTAGTACCTGCTTATCAAGCTGATCCCATATAATAATTATATTAGAGTCAAGTCTGTATAATGTGGAAGCTATGTCAAAGTTTTCAACAACCATCGCTTTTTTTCTACCAAAAAAAACTCTTGCACAGTTTTGGAGTTTGTTTGGTCTTGTTCGCTGGAAATACTTCTTACACTTGTATGTGGGTTTTCTGTATTTGCCAACAAAACATTAATGTCATTTTCTTCTATGCACACAACTTTTTAATCGTTCATGATTTCCATAAATAACTAAACCCGTGCGATTGAACCGCTCATCAGTCACCCCGAGCTTGCTTTTGTAGGTTGCCGCCTTTCTGGAAAACGTTCATGGTAAAATCTTGCTGATAGTAAGGTGTTTTTATTACACTATCCCAATATCCAGATCATATCAATCATAGAAAAATGAAAATATCTCTCAAGAACTAATAATTTTAGGTATAGGGAATGCTTGATAAAAAAAGAAGTATGTTGGTAATACTTTTCGATACTCACATAAAATACATGGTGTTCCATTTGAAAAAACTGACAAAATAGTGTATTTTTATTTTAGTGTTTTAAATGAAACTCACGGTTTCTAGTTAATACCACAATATAATAAAAACTGTTGAAAATTCTAAAAAATTGACAATTGTTTCGATAAATCAATATATCGAAACAATTGTCAATTTTTTAGAATTTCCAACGATTTTTATTATATTTTGGTATTAACTAGAAACCGTGAGTTTCATTTAAAACACTAATATGAGTAGATTCTACGAAGGGTCGAGACAGTTAATTTTATTTTTATTTTGATTCATCCTGTATCAGATTCAATTAATATTAACGAAATCAATAATTTTCCAGAAGTTTGACTATTACTCGAATGCTTTGGCCACATTTATTTTACATTGTACAGTGTATTGAACTTGTTACGATTTTTATGGTTATGTGGTTATAACTTTTTAAATACCCCGTAGAACATATCATTACCCCATATTGTTGTAATGTGAAGTTAAGCAGATTCCAAATATTGAGTGAAATACAAAGCATTCTGGAACACCCTGTAATATTGTAAATAATTTTATAATGTGAAGACTAATGATGGCTATATATATAATCCCCCAAATTTTCAAATTGATAACTCAAAGCACATAGGAACTACTGAGCTTTATCAGACTAATCAATTACCCTGTATTTATTTATATACAATATATGTCTCACTAAGTTGGTGCCATATGGAAAACTTTTTTATTATTAATTTTACGAAAAAAAGTTATTCCTTATAAATAATTCTGCATGTTCCAAAATTTAAAATACAACCAGATATCAAATTTTTTGAGCCGTAGTTTGTAAAAAAATATTAATTTTACTCAAGAGTAAAGTACTTTTATTTTTGAGAATATTGACAATTGTTATTAAAAAAAGTTGATCATAGTCCAAGAATCAAAACAATGTTAATAGAGCCGTAATTTCTTGTATTTTATAAAATCTAACTAACGTTTGCAGTCAGTGCATCCAAGATTATTAAATGAATATGGTAAATTGCCAATGCTAAATACGGAGAAGCTAATAAATATAACAAAATGTGTTTTTTCATGGCAGATGGATAATATTGGATATCTGTCAATAGTTTTTAATTATGATCAACTTTTTTTAATAATAATTGTCAATATTCTCAAAAATAAAGGTCTTTGAGTAAAATTCATATATTTTTACAAACCCTGTATACGGCTCAAAAAATTTGATATCTGATGGTTGTACTTCGAATTTTAGACAAAGCAGATTATATATATAAACCAAAAATGAACCTCGTAGAGATGCGGTCATATATAGGGCTGATCAAAATAGAACTATTTTGTTTGACCAATTAAGCTTTCGGAAATGTTTATTTCCTTAATCAGAACATCTACAAATAGGCAAAAACAATTTTCAAATTAATCTAGCTAAAAATCTATTAAGAAAACTCATGACTTACCAAAATAAGTTGTGAAAATGTATGCATCAGAACATAAAAACTATACATGAGCAAAAGAATTTTTAAAAAGAAATTAGGAAATACATTTTATAAAAGGTCGAAAAAATTTAAAATGAAAAACTATCACATTTTCAGGCAAAAATATCAGAACTAACTCAATAATTAAAAATACCTACAAAATCATTATTTTAAAACTAACAATACCCAGGGAGAAAGGTAATTATTTTAAATTCATTCTTGGTTTTTGTCGAGAATCAAAAAGACACAAATTTTTAATATTATTGATAGAAAGTAAGGTAGGTATCGATAATATTTATACAGTTAGGATATGCAAAAACGTTTTAAACGAAAATGCACTATGATGTCATATTATTAACAGTAAATTGAAATAATTTAGTTGTTATGTAGAGATAATAAATAGGTATAAATCTTGCTGGTCGCATCAACATCCGATTTTTGTTGAGACAGTTATTTAAAATTTTATGTTATGACACATTTCAAGAAAAAGCCTCCTACCGGTTTTTTTTCTCTTACAAGTATCTTAGTATTATTAAAATCCATAGTGTGTTTATCAACAAGTATACATGCTCTGCCAAACGTATTTGAGGACTTCAAGGTTTTCACAGATATTTCAGAAAGTAGAAGACATATGTTACTAATCCTTGGGTATTTAACTATAGATAACAATTATTGTAAAGTTGCCGTTTAATATAAAAGTTAAAATCTCGTTGAATAATGGCTTTTATGTTGTATCTTCATTGTTTTTATTCAATAAACACTTTTATAATGGTTGGTTTTTTATTGACATTTCCCTATTCCGCCGATTCTAGAAAGTGTTGCAAAATATAAAAAAAGTTTTTAGTCCTGGAAAAAACCTATCGATCGATGAAGCAAGGATTATTTGGAAGGGAAGGTTGCCTTTCTGGCAATACATATCCAATAAAAGTGATAAATATAGCATTAGATTGTACGAACATACAATATATGATGGGTTTATTCTTAACGTTATTGTTTACATGGGAAAGGGTACTATAGTTTTAGCGCCACACATTCTGAAAATGTAGTAAAGGAGCCACACAGTTTATCTTGATAATTTTTATACCAGCATTTCCCTGGCAAAATTTTTGCATAAGAAAAAACCGCTTTGGTAGGAACTTTACGTGAAAACAGAAAGAGAAATCATAAGGAAACTGTGAATGCAAAAATAAAGAAGGGTGATGCCGTTTTGAAAAGAAAAAGGCTAGTTTTACTAACTACGTGGAGGGACAGAAGGTATGTAGGGATAATAAGTACTGCTCACAAACATTCTATGGTCGTAATTCAGGGCAAGAGGGGTAACAATAAGAAAATAAAACCTGTATGTGTGTTGTCGATTATTATAAACATGTCTGGTATTGATCAATCAGATCAGATGTTGTCGTACTACTCCACCCCACATAAAACTGTCATATGGTATTGCAATATATTTTTCCATTTGGTAGATTTGTGTGTGAGGAATGCCTGTTACATATATAATCTGCATGAAACCAAAAAATGAGACTTTTGAGCTTTCGAGAAGAGGTTATTATAAATCTTTTCAATCACTCAGAAGCTTTTCAAGTGGAAAATGAGGAAAAAACTGATGACAAATTCCACTTTCTAGAGCCAAATCCATTCTCTTATCTATGGCCAAATCCTCTTACTGAAAAAAATAAAAAAGCGCTATGAAGAGATGCCGTCAGTGCATAAAAAAAACAAGACATTATTGTCCTGATCTAGATTGTTCCTATTTATATGGCAAAACTGCAAGGTCTGCAACTTGCACCAGCTTCTTGCTGTGTCTTCAGGAAGGGCTGAGGTAATTTGATAGATGGATAATATATTTATATCAAACGAATCTCATTTTCATAAATTGATAAATACTAGTATGAGCAACACTGCCGACACAGAAAAATCTGGTTAGTGAACAAAAATATATACCAAAGTTGCAGAAATGTCTCCCTAATGAAATGTTATTTACCATAAAAAAACGATTGAAAGTTTGCGATACTCATTTTCTACAATATAATGACTAATTATAGAAATATGATACTCCACCCTCTCTGGTTGATGCACAAATTTAGTCAATATGAAATGATGTATTAATGATACCAAGATTTTTATTATATATTATAATCTCCAGTCTTTTAAATATGTTGATTTCTATCTTGTTGGAATAAAAATACCAATTAATAATAAAATATAATATATAATCTACATATAATTTAGTACATAGATGTCATGATTTTCTAATTACGTGTGGGAGCCTTTTTAATACTTCTGAGAAACGAAAACTTATCTTGCATTTGTTTTGCTTTTTCTTGATCAGAAACAGTGGCTGAAGGAATAAATTTCACTGGTTCCGGGAATGGACTGGCCAGCTTGGACGTTTTTAAAGGCAATACTACACTCAATCTTGTATTTGAAGGTGTGAATGCTTTGTGTCCCTCTTTAACAGTTGGAAATTCCTGCAGAGTTTTCTTAATGGCCTGTTTATCTTGTTCTGCATCTCTATCATCAGCAACAGGTTCTGTTTTAACTGGTTCATTATCAAATGCAAACTTTTTTTTCGCTGGAACATGCTCCCTACACACATTATACCTAGTAGAGGAGGTTGCACCTTGTTTCTTTGACGTTTTTCCTGTTGCATGGATTGATGGTGTTTTCACTTTGGTGCTGATATATTTCCACTGATTAATTTTAATGAAAGAGTTAATGTTTCGGAACATTTTTCTAATTTTTTTCTCTTTCATACAATACATGAACTTCAATAAAAAAAATTCTGATTGAATATTTTCAAAGCACTCTTATAAAACATTACGGTTTCTAGGGGAACCGTTTGAGATTCGATTTTGTTTATACCAAACCATGACAAATTGATACATTACCAGTTTTCGAATTTCTGACTGGTAGATAGATCAACCGACATCTACAATTTACTAGCAACACAGCCAGTTGTGAAAAATTTTCTTTAAACGCTCATGTAGCTACAAAATACGAAAAAACAATAATAAATCAACAATTAAAAACTCTTCAGATTCCCAAAGATAGTTGTATGTATCATGATGGAATATACACAGAGGTTGTTATTGGTCTGTCTATGGAGTGTTAATGGATGTTCTGTCGATCACAGAACTAACATTAACACAAACATTCCCTTCTTTTTTCATTTGGACAGTTGACATGTCTAATATTGGTCACATACGTCCGCCCATTATATTTGGTGCGCTCTTTTTGACTGAGATCTCAGATCACTTCAGTTAAGGTGATCTGGGCCTCTATTCTGTAACTCAAGCGAGAGATCGTGCACGACTATTCATTGGTATGAGTACTCTCTCACTCACATAATTCTTAAAACCGTATTCACGATGAATTGGCGACTCCACTTCGTTTGGCTCAGCGTTGCCAAATGGAACGGCCAGTTTTGACCTACTATTTAGAAGTTTAAATGTACTTTACGTTATATGAGGATAAGAAACGAAGAAATATTTTTAGATTCTGTTGTTGTCCAACGTTGTTATTTGTGGGTGATTTGAGTTGTGTGTATATTTCAGTTTTGTGTATTAGTTATTTACTATATTAAAAAAAGACGATAATAATGTTGTGTAAAGCACAAACACATTGTTAATAGAGTTTATGAACAATCATCCAGAATTGCGTAATGGAAAATTTACGACAAATTAAAAACCACTAAAACTAAACGTGTTAACTCTTCTCTAAAAATAAATAACAACTAAAAACTAACTCTGTACTGTGAACTAAACCACTTGTTCAATTAAAATTAAACCTGTTTACTGTTTTATTAACAACAATCCAACAACGTACAGCATAGAAAACTCGTTGATTTAAAGGACAAAAATAAAACGGTCCTTGTCATCCTTTTATTGGCCTCTTATTTATATTTATTCTGTGACTAAAGATATTATGCGCAAGTCCGTTCTCTTACTCCCCTGCTTTTACCCAGTACAGTAGTCGCATAGGAGTATGTGAGCACTCTCCTACCTTAGAGAATACGGATTTATAATCTTTAGGAGAGTGGCATGCGCACTAACGCTAAATTGCGAGAGAGAACTCGTGCACGAGCTCTCGCTTGAGTTACAGAATAGGGGGCCTGAGATAAAGTGATGTGAGTAAGCACCAAAAAGAACGACATCTCAATTGAAGCGAGCCATCTGTCGATAGATTTAAACTATACGACAGATTCGTATCAGCATCTAATAATGTTAATTAATGTATCCATAATTTGTAACAAAAGAAAAATAGATTATGTGTGTTTATTATTTATATGTCAATGGTTAAAACCTTGGATAACCTTGGTTAAAACTACATATAAACCAAGCAAATCAAATATTTCTTCATCCCCTCCACTTTATTTCCGACTCAATTCCAACTGATACCCCCTTACAACACAATCAGCATCGGTGAAGGGGGAGGAAAAATCTCAGCTCACTTAAAGTGAGTAAAACAAAAAGAACGCTCACATTACTGATGTGAGCTGAGATTAACTGAGATCTCAGTCAAAAAGAACGCACCTATTATTGATAGAGTTTGTAAACACCTTCTTTTGCATATACGTAAACGTAGGGTTTGAGCCATAGACAAATAATATTATTACTTTCTCTATGGTTTGAGCCTTGCACATGAGTACGGCAAATTTGCGTTCACGTACAAATGTGCTCCGTGAGCTTATAAAACGTTATCCGCATCGAGCTGAATACGTCAATCGGGATCGGAAAGGGAACAAACATAACCGACATAATCAAAACAGTACTATTTTCTTGGTTTAAATTAAATGAAATAATTATGGCTCTGTCTAAAAATAAAATAAAATTTACGCTAGAAGATGATTTACAGTTGTTACGGGAAGTGTATGGACAAAATCCATACGAGGATTCAAGGAGGTGGCAGATTATTCACGTTCATATTCTGCAAATTACCGGCAAGAACGTTTCCGTGAGAGCACTAAGGAAATTTAGTAAAAAAATTCTTAGTAAATGTAGAAATAAACCGTTACAAGTACCTACTTATTTGTCAATTTTTGTTTTTAATATTTACTAGCGTTTTCCCCTCACGTATTTTCGTGTTTAAACTGTGGTAGTTTACGCTACTGATACGTATATAAGCCCACGTTAACGTAATCGTGAAACTTCCTAGTAAAAGGTACGTGTTTGATCTCTCTATTGTCCGTTTTGTTTACACAACAGTACGACCCTTATTAATAGAATTCCTCGTTGGTTTATACATACGCTAGGTTATATGAAATGAATAAACATACTGGAATGCGCACATAAAGGTCGAAAGTTTTGTTTATTTGGTTTATTATTGATTACAAATATACATGAAGATAATAATTTCCTCCTGACAGACTAACTTTATTTAAATTTATTCATTGCACGCTTTAGGAAAATTTCTAATTGTACAAAATTTTATTGAACAGCTCTAAATTTATTAAAAGAATAACACTGAATGGAAACAAATAAATAATAAGGAAAAAAGGTATGATAACAAAGAGCGCTCACCTTATTACTCGTTTTTAATTTGCTTTAAATATCAAAGCATATTGAATATTTAAAAAAATTACTAGTTACCTTCCCTAACATTTTCGTACTTATAATAAAAAGGGATTTTAATGTATTTAGCCATTCCTAATTTTTTTCATTAAAATTTAAAGATAATTATCACATTTCTGCTATCTAACTGCACGAGTGTAACAAAGATAGTCTACCCTCCCACAGTAATTGTTCTTATCTAACTACGTGGGTTCATTTGTACGCTGTGTTGTGGTTGTTCTAGTTTAGGTTATTCATTTCAGTGGGTAAGACACATAAACACAATCAGATAACCTTTATATCCGGACACTATCTTTCCTAAAAAATTTATTCAGACCTTTGAGGATGCTATTAAAAATTATAATGGGAAGGAAGGTATAAAAATAGGTACTATTAGCTTGCCTTAAATTTCTTACGTATCCGTAACGAACTGCGCATGTGTAGACCCGTTACGGTTCAGCCGATACGACGCGTTGAACGGATTGTAACGTACCTTCTCCGTATACGTATCCGTATCCCGACTAAAATCAGTATTCTGTGCTATTAGTGATATTTTATAGGTCTTCTTAGATATTGGTTTGGTTTGATTATAACCACTAACCAAAGTTCATTTTTAGTTTTATTTTTTTACTTTTACCAAAGAATAGTGCTTGGACCACCTTGGTTTTAGCACGAAACGATACGTTATCTGCTAAAAAGGTTTTTATGTCAACTTCTTTACGTCAACGTAACTCCAATACGGATACTGATACGTGTAAAAACTTATGACAAGCTAAAAGTGTCTATTATGTGGACAATACTGAACCACAGAAGTATTTCTGTGACTGAACAATCTAATAGCGCTTTCCATTGGCATGCACACAGATAAGTTGTCATTTCATTTGTGGTTATCATTTGTCAGTAAAGTTATAGCCTGGGGTGGGATCACGACAAATAGAATTCGATTTTAGTGACGTCACGTTATCTAGCAACCGTTTCAAATCGTTCGCAAGTGATAAATTGGTATCATGACATAAAATTTAAGCCCGCGTAGAATCGACTTCATTCTACAAGTCTTAAGTGATAGAAAAAATGTTTTTTCTCTATTTTTTTAATACTCCCGACAAAGACGTGATTTTTATTTGTTTTACTTTTGATGTTAGGTCCGAATCGTTTTCGACTTATCGTATCTATTTTCAAATTTTCAACCAATAGTACCTAATTCCAAATATATTAATCGGTGCACATAATAAAAAATCATAATTATCAGCAAATATGAGGGTTCAGTCCCATCACTGGACAGTCATTTTGGACTTTGCAGAGGAAAACCCCGAAATTATAACAAATAAATCAAAAAGTATAAAATGGCGAGAGGTTCTCTAACAGCCTTGGAATAGAGGAAAAGACAGAAGAATGGAAAAAAAAACATAATATGCAATAAAATAAAAGCAAAACCAAAGCTAAGGCAGTTTCAATCAGTCCCCACCTAGGCCACCAACAAATATAAGACTGACTTCCTTTGAGGAAAGGCTTTTAGCCATAATGGGCAAGGTAGCTGTTGAGGGAATCCCAATGTTATGGAAATAGGCTTAAAAAGATCCATCAGCCCTTCGCTGTCATATTGTAACACATAAATAATTCATATCTTCAGACAATCGAAACAAACCAGTAAATTGTGTATCTCTCTTTCAATATTATATTGTTGAATTTCTAGTAGATGTTCATCATTATCAACCAAAATTGCACCCAAGATTTGGGCAGGCAGCATCTACAATAAGAATAGTTACTGTTGATAATTTACCTTATATTGAGGAGCACAAACGTGCCTGTAATTTCGGAAACTTATTTAATTTTAGTATTGTTTATAACTGTTCTTTTATATCACTTCTTTTTCAAGTTAGAGACTGTTGAAAATGTCAAAAAACAAAGATGTTTTCTGAATAGATACTATTATGCCAAAGATTGCCGAACTTAGATTTCTATATAATGGCAAGAGATGTGACGTGATACCAAATTTCAAGATTATCATCTGTTTTTGGCTGACGTCACTAAAATAGAATTCTATTTGTCATGAGCCCACCCCTGTTCAAGCGACCAGCAAGCGAGGGCTGGAAAATACGAAAAGTAAATACCGTACCGTCCGTTATGTCATAGTTTGATGTCAAATTACGTCACGGTCTGGTTAAAACCACCAGTTAAGTACCATTCACATCTACCAGCACGTGGCGTGTCCGGCACGTACCAGCAAAGACCCAAAAAAGATTGTTACATATAGAATATATATGAGTATTCACATCTACATACATTAAGCGAAACGTGTACGTACAGACACGTACCAGCAACGGCCAGTATTGTCGTAAAGGATATTTTGTCTGTGCTGGCTTGTGTCTGTCCATGGCTGTAGCACTGGCACCCTTATAATGAATTAAGTACCATTCACATCTACCAGCACGTGGCGTGTCCTGCACGTATCAGCAAAGACCCAAAAATATCGTTATATATAGAATATATATGAGTATTCATATCTACAGACATTGAGTGGAACGTGTACGAACAGACACGTACCAGCAACGGCCAGTATTGTCGTAAAGAATATTTTGTCTGTGCTGGCGCGTGTCTGTGCATGTCTGTAGCTCTGGCACGATTAGTATGAATTAGTTTGTCTTTGCTGGTGCGTGTTTGTGGCATCAGGGAAAAACTAATAGAATTGGTGCGTGGGTATTCCTTTCTATATGATTTAAATGATCGCAGATACAGCGACACTCAAAGAAAAGATGACGCGTGGAAGGAGATTGCAAAAAATCTAAAATCAAGCCTCCTTTTTCTTTTATGCTCTACTTCCACACAATCCAATTTCTTTCCTTCTTTTTCTTCAAGTAAAATTGCTACCACAGCTAATTCTTGAACCAAACAGTTTTCAAACATGCTTGTAGTAGGAACGTTTGCATAATCTCTAATTTGTCTGTCGGCGTCTGTAACTGAATTGTCTGTATAGTATAAAAACTCGTGTCTGCCACGTTACGTGCTGGCCACCGTGCTGGTAGATGTGAATGGTACTTATAGTGTGAAAACTTGTGTTTGTGCGGTGTCTGCCACGTTACGTGCTGCACACGCCACGTACTGGTAGATGTGAATGGTACTTAAAATAGCGGATGACAGATGTGATATGTGATATTTAACATTTTTTTGTTTATGGACAAATATAGACAAATAATTACTTATACATATAAATTATTTATTACGTATATGTACTTACACATATACGTATAAAATAAATACGTATATGTACTTATACATATACATATAAATAAAATATACTGCGCCTAGCGGTCAGGGAAGCGTGACGATCATCAGAGTGCCGACATATATATGTCTGCGCCGTCTGTGGCCAAGATCAATACGCGCATGCGAGTCACGAAACGTTGCATTGTTTAATATCATTGGTTGCGTTCAGAAAACACAACTGTTGCACAATCGTTGAGTAAATGTTCTGTGAACGCACATTGATTAGTGCGCGAGGCTCAACATGTTTGATGAGCGGACGCCATTTTTCTGAGCGGTTTTCAATTGCGCTCAGTGAACACAATACGTTGCAAATTGTGATGTTTATATAAAGATCTAGGGCTTTATTAATAGTAAACAAAACAAAGATTATATTTAGTAGGGTTATATATGATTTAATCAAAATATTACATGAGTGGTTAATATGAAACGATTTATACATATAATAATGTTACATACAGCATAACAGATACCAAAAATGTTCATGAATTATAATGATAATAATTAATTCAAGCTCTTCAATCGAACAGATACATTTAAATACCTCTATAGCTCTTGCAGACTTGTTTCTTAAAAACTAAATCATTGTATGCTGGAATTATTTCTTCGTAATAATTTGTTTTTTTCTCGAATACCACGTCTTCTCACGTTATAATCATGCAATGGATCCTGTAAATTTTCTACTACATGGGCTATAACATTTTGGTTAATATCTATTACCATCCTCTAATAATGCAAAAATTAAATTGTATCTAGCCCTAGCCATAATTTTAATTTCTCAAATATTTATTCCAAAGACAATACAATCTATAATAAAGATTATCTATGATCTTTCCAAAAAATGATCGTTCGGAAGACATACGTCAACCAAAATGTATGTTTTCTGAACGCAACCATTGGCTGTATTATTCCCGCTTTGATGCTTTTAGACCTTCAGGGGAGAGGTAAAGGTTGTTAGTATAGACAAATAATATATTTTATTCTATCTATGGATGTTTGTTTGGACACAGCATAGTAAAATTAGGCTGTGGATTGGATGTTTAGTGATTTTGTTATTTGTTTTATCATTGTGTTGTGATTTTTGCGTGTTTCTTTTATTTAGACTTTTATTACAAACTATGTCTCCACAACGGTGCTTTTTATGTAATGAGATTGGTCCTAATTTAAATTTTCATAGGTCTACAGGTATATAAAAATAAATTCCGTTTGAAAACAAATCATCCCATGAAGTACTACATCGTCATTTAATTTGTCAATATGTATGCCTATATTAGTGTGTAGATATCGAAGAAATTATTTATAAAAATAATAGCTCTAATTGGTTATGTGCTGACTATAGCCGATTTTCAGCCTGGAATGATTATTACCACATACTTATAGGTACGTACCAATGCATTTCCGCGATCGCGGTTTAAACCAAAGTAAGGGAAATTGTGACGTCAGATATTAGCTGATTTGCTTTTGGTATCTACCACTTATTACCGGGCTTTGGACTTGAGTTAATCTTTCGGTTATAGCCACAGGTTTTTTTTCCTGTAAAAATCGTTCACTTTGCATCTTACGTTGGCACTATTAATCAAGCTCTATATAATAATATAATAAATGTATAAACCCAGCGTTGTCTTGCTACTAAGTATAGTAGATATATTCACTCTTTACATACAGTTCCTACTTACCATGTTTAGATCATCCCCAAAGAAAATCTCTTCGATCAACGAATGATTTAGCTCCATTTTATTTTTCCACAAACAAAAATAAGAAACCAACACGGAAACATAACCCCACATCGCTTTAACCAATTCATTTCAGTGACTTAGCTCGTTCTGTTATATTTATTGATTTTCCATATTGTACCTTACTTTCCTCTTTCTATTAACTGTAAACCATTGTATTACAAGTAAATATTTATCTGTGTAATAAAGAAATTTGGAAACGTTTTTGTTTATATTATTTGTTTTTAGATAAAATTGAATATGTTTACACATGTAGTTGAAAAAAAGAGCCTACAGGTCGAATAAAATTTGAAAGCAACCAACAGAAACTCTGAACCTTGTACAAATATGATTTGATTGAGGCAAAGTTGTGACATGATGTTCTGAGTTTGCAGACTAAATGGCATATTTTCAATCATGTAAATTTGCAGCGTTTCCTCAATTTAATTTTCTTAGCACAAAACAAATCAAAATTTATAATTATGAAAACATTTTATTATGTTAATATAAATGGTACAAATTTGTAAAGGTAGAATGTTATTAAAACATGTAAATTTTTCTTCCATTCTTGATCTCAAGCAATTCCCACAATAATGTCACTTGGTATCCATAATATTAAATAGCACATGTCCTCTCATGCAATATGTAATGCACCTGATATCTGGTGATAATAGTTATATATTTTTCAATTATCACTAATATATCTTTATCAAAATGAATTATGTAATTCATGTCTCTTGAGGGTGGTTTTAATTTTTCGCCATTCGGATACTTGAGAGGAGACTTCACTTCAATTAAGCATTGAAAAATGTTGATATATTAGTGATAATTGAAAAATATAACTATTATCACCAGATACAAGGTGCATTACAAATTGCATGAGAGGACATGTGCTATTTAATATTATGGATACCAAGTGACATTATTGTGAGAATTGCTCGACATCAAGAATGGAAGAAAAATTTACATGTTTTAATAACATTCTACCTTTACAAATTTGTACCATCTATATTAACATAATAAAATGTTTTCATAATTATAAATTTTGATTTGTGGTAAGAAAATTAAATTGAGGAAACACTGCAAATTTACATGATTGAAAATATGCCATTTAGTCTGAAAACTCAGAACATCATATCACAACTTTGCCTCAATCAAATCATATTTGTACGAGGTTCAGAGTTTCTGTTGGTTGCTTTCAAATTTTATTTGATCTGTAGGCTCTTTTTTCAACTACATGTGTGAACATATTCAATTTTATCTAAAAACAAATAATACAAACAAAACGTTTCCAAATTTCTTTATTACACAGAGAAATATTTACTTGTAATACAATGGTTTACAGTTAATATAAAGAGGAAAGTAAGGTACAATGTGGAATTTCAATTTAAAATAGCAAACGTTTAAAAAATCATACAAAGCAACTTATAAATAATGTAAAGCGAAAGATGTGTAATGACAAATAATAATGTATATGTTATAGGGAGATCAATATATACAGTACAAAATCAAACATACAATGAACACGTACAAGTTTCCTTCTACCTTGTTTGCAAAGATTGATCATGTACAAAAAAATAGTTGGCTAATTTTCTTTTCTCCGTCCATAAAATGACAGCTACACAAAAAGCTCCGGGATCTGGTTCTATTGTTCTACAAATATTGTATAAACACACAAAATAAAATGTTATATTTATCATTATGTAGGTACCTTGTCAGCTTCATCAATTTGCTTCTTACTTTTGGATCCTTTGGAAATCTATAAAACTTACAGTTCTCTCTCACATTATAATGATTACAGCCCGGTGGCCAGCACAGTACCATTATTCTTTATGTGAAGAAACCTAAAATTAGATAATACAGATAGAAAAAGAATTAAAACAATTGTATTTCATAAGTTTATAATAGCATGTTTAGGTTAGAAAACTCTTTTATTAAAATTATATTGTTATAGATACATATTTTGACTGGAATCGAATGTATCTCTTTGTAAAAGTCTTAGTGTATATCTAAATGCATAAATCAGCAGGTATATTCAAAATATAAGGGAATAATCTTTGGTCCAAAATCACACCAATGGTATCTAAATGGCGAATTATGTTTGTTTGGATACAAAATTGACATAACCTAATATTATGACGTCACCACTAATACCGCGTATAGAAATGAAGTAGATAAACATGAAATATATAAAGCCGATTTTCAGCCTGGAACGTTTATTTAACGGTAAATACCGCAGTTGCTTTTTCGGTTGACAACTTTGACAGCTAGGTGTAGGGTCCGGGAAATTGCCACTCCGGTTTTATAACACAAACACTATGGATGACTTGTTCTACCATTTATTTCCTTACTACAAAAATTATTAAAAGCGTGTTCTACATATGTGTATCATTGTCTTATTTTCACAGCTACACCACCTCGATCAGAGGACCTTAAGAGAGAGAGGTTGACAAAAAAAGGATAGGTATATAATATCCCCACACACTTCCCCCTAGTGCTAGCGATACAAGAGATACATAGTTGAATATATATAAAATTTGCATTTGGAATTATTTATAACTTGGTTATATTGTACAATTGTGGTAACGTTAAAAATAGGTACAACACTAACAACGCATAGAACAGAAAAATAAACATATTGTTATTAATTATGTAGACAACTTTTTACAATACCAATAAACAAAACAAATGAGCATGGCATTGTAGTAACCATTGAGGAAATATTTCTATTTTGTGTTGGGTGCAAAAGTGATCTTTTTATTTTTGCGCGAATAAGTTTTTACCACCGGCTGATTGGTTAGTGTGTAGGTATCAGTACTTTCGACGTCATCAGGTACGGAGAACGCAGGTTTTAATAATTCTACAGTAACCGCTTTTACTTTACCGTCCACTTCAATTTCAAATACACGATCAGATACCCGACGGACTACTTTGTATGGGCCGGAGTAAGGACGTTCCAGCCCTTTTCTACAAACGTTTCGCAAAAATACGTGTGAACAGTCATGTAATTCTTTAAAGTAGGATATTTTATTTTTATTTTTATGCGCAGTGGGAACTGGTCGGACTTGACGCATATATTCCCTGAATTCTTCAATAAAAAAATTAGGATCAGGCGTGATGTCTTCTGGAAGGAAGAATTCACCTGGAAGTCGTAAGGTGGTTTCAAACAAAAATTCAGCTGGGGAAGCACCGGTGTCGGATCGAACATGGGCTCGTAAACCTAATAATACGGTGGATAAAGTGCTTACCCATTCATCTCCAGCATGGCACATTATAGCAGCTTTAAAAACGCGGTGCCAGTGCTCAATTAAGCCGTTTGACTGGGGGTGATACGGGGTGGTGCGAATTCGTTGCGCACCGATCAGATTCAATAGGGCTTGAAACAATCGTGATTCGAATTGTGTGCCTTGATCTGTCGTTATGCATTTGGGCGATCCGTATCTAGAAATCCACTTGTCGAAAAAAGCCCGAGCAATTGTTTGTGCCGACATATCTTTGATTGGCGTAGCTTCCACCCATCTGGAAAATCTATCGATCATAGTTAGACAGTACATATAGCCTTCCTGTTGAGGTAGTGGGCCAACGATGTCTATGTGTACTTGTACAAAGCGACCGTCTGGGGCAACAAATTGATCCGGTAAAGTTCTTACACGCCTAGTTGTCTTTGACGCCTGACAATTCGTACACGCTTTACACCATGTTCTGGTGTCACGTTGCATGTTTGGCCAGACATATCTCTGGCGAATGAGGCGATCGGTGACTTTGGCACTTGGATGAGCTGGGTGATGAACCATGCGGAAAACCCTCTCACGAAGAGATTTAGGCACATATGGTCGAATTGTTTCACCCGAGATTTCGCACTCTAGCGCAACATTTTCAGGTCCCCATTGAATTTTTCTAAGTTTTAGCGGATGATCATGAGAAGTTTTAATATCATTCAGTTGTTCGTCAGCCGCTTGATGCTTGGCGAGTTCGTTTAAGTCAAATTCTAGCGGAAGTCGAAGAGCGTCAAATCGGAAAAGCGCGTCGGCCACGACATTTTCTGACCCGGACAAATAGACAAATTCCGTGGTAAATTCAGCAATAAAAGATAGCTGTCGAAGTTGCCGAGGGGATGCTTTGTCACTACGCTGTTTAAATGCGAATGTCAATGGTTTATGATCCGTGTAAACCTTAAATTCGCGGCCTTCCAAGAAATGTCTAAAATATTTTATCGCTGTGTATACAGCTGTGAGTTCTCGATCATAAGCACTATATTTAACCTGGGCGAGAATTTTTGAGAAAAGAAAGCTAATGGTTCCCAGTGGTTACCAGACGATTGTTCTAAAGCTGCTCCCATACAAAGATCCGATGCGTCGGTCACGACCCTGATCTCCGCATCTATGCGAGGGTGGACCAGTACGGTCGCGTTCGCCAAATTGCATTTTACTGTTTCAAACGCTTGGATGGCCTCGGGAGTCCATGCTATTTCTCGTTTGTCATTTTTGACGGCACCTGCTAAGTACGCGTTAAGTGGCGCGAGAGTCGCAGCGGCATTGGGTAGGCATCGACGATAAAAATTCAACATACCTTGAAAACGGCGTAAGGACGCGACTGTTTTTGGTCTCTTGAACTTACATATGGCCTCTACTTTCTCAGATGTGAGACGAATGCCTTTTGAATTAATTACGTAACCCAAAAACACTAATTCGGGCATGCCAGAAACACATTTATCTACATTTAAACGGAGGTGGAACTCTTCAAGTCTTTGGAATACCACACTTAAATGTTCATCGGGCGAAGATGAAGCCACTAATATGTCGTCAATGTGAATAAATTCATAATCTAAATCGCCTAAAGCTCGATTGATGTATCGCTGAAACGACTGGCTAGCATTTCGCAGCCCGAATGTCATAAACAAATATTCGAACAATCCGAACGGAGTTATAATCGCGGTTTTTTCAATGTCTTCCGGCGCCATCGGAATCTGATGATATGCCTTTTGTAAATCTAGAGACGAAAATACCGTTTTACCGCTCAAATTGAAGGAGCAATCGTGTAAATGCGGGGTTGGATACCTATCAGGAATTGTGATAGCGTTAAGCCGACGATAATCTCCGCATAAGCGCCACGTACCACCTTTTTTCTTGACCATTTGTGCGGGGCTAGCCCATGGGCTGCTAGACGGGCGACAAATACCCGCCTCCACAAGTGCTTTCATTTCCTGTTTAGCAGCTTTTAATTTTTCCGATGTGAACCTACGAGCGCGCTCGGCAATCGGAGGACCTTTCGTTAGAATGTGATGAAATACATTTCGGTTCTCCGGAGGCGTCAACGAGCCTGTACCTGTAATTTCGGGAAATGTTGCTAACAAATTTGAGACTGAAATATTCGGATTAAAACAATGAATTGAATGTGTCAATACAGAGCTATAATTTCCGAGCGAAAAACTGCCGGTTGTCGAATCAATGAGCCGGCGCTCTTTTAGATCAACAATCAACCCGTAGTGGTTTAAAAGATCTGCTACAATAATGGCGTGAGGCACGGCCGCGATGCAGAAATTCCACTTAATAGGTCTACGCAGTCCCAAATCTAATTCGCGATGTGATTCACCATAGGTGTCTATGCGGGTATCGTTAGCAGCGAATAGTTTAAGATTAGCGGGAGCGAGTTTAATTTTAGAATCGGCAGGAACTACTGAAATGTCAGCACCAGTGTCTACTAAGAAATACTGACCGGTTTTCCTGTCACGAATATGGAGACGATGAGACGTATAGGCACCCTCCGCCACTGTCTCCGCGCGGGAAGCCGCCTTTAGTTTTTTTCTTTCCAGTTTGCGTACTCGGCGCACCAACTTCGGCACGACGTTGGCCTATCTGGATATTTTTGGTGTGCATAGCACAATTTAGGTTTTTCATTTTCCGTCGTTTCACTTCGCCCGCGAGAATTACTTCTACTGCGAGAACGCGATTTTCCCTCTAGCGCGCTTACCTTAACAGTAAGTTCCTTGACACACTCGATAAGTGACTGAATTTGCGAATGTGACGCGGAGAGTTCAGCAGAAACGGAATTCATTTGAGGGGTGCTATAGGACGCACTAGAAATATCTGCCAGTTGGTCTGCTAACTCAGCCATGGCGTCTAAAGTTGTTGAATTTGACATAACTATGCCTCGATGTTGCTCAGGCAACTGTTCTAAAAACAACGATCTAAGAACTGAATCGTCCACCGCATTATTAACATTAAGATTACGAAGCCGGCTCAAAATTAAAGAAGGTTTGCCATCAGTTAAAACTTGCCCCTTCAGAAGTTGCCTCAATTTGGCCTCGTTTGATACTGCGAAAGTCTTTATGATTCGTTCCTTGAGCTTAGTAAAAATATTAGGAGGGGTGGTGACAGGGCAATGATGTCCTTGACACTACCAAGCACCTCCACATCAAGTGCAGCCAGCATAATATCAGCTTTGATAGCTTCGGCCGTAATCCGAGCATTTCGAAGAGAAATTTCTACTTGCATGAACCATAACGCAGGGTCAGTCCTGAAGAATGCAGGCATTTTAGGAGTTCGGTAGCTATCAACATGTGTTGGGAAATTTGCTGCTAATTGCTGCTCGAGATGTTCAACGCGAGCTTGCGCTGCTCTAGACTCATCGATTATTGATTTAATCTGATCGTCACTAAACGGCATTATGCTACACAATTAATTAGTATGACGCGAATTAAACTTTGCGTAAATGCAATATAATTATTTTATAATAAAAAATTTACCTTAATGGCCCTGTAATGCAATCACGAAACTAATTTTCAGTAATACAGTACACCATTAAATACAATTATTAAAAACTTGAAGTTTAAAAGAAATGTATATATGAAGTTAAAGAACTTATATAAAGTTAAAAATATATATCATAAATTATACCCTTCAATATTCATGCAATAGCAACTTCAATAAAATTTTAATTATTATTGCATAAACATAAAAAGGAATAAACAAATTAATTTTTACACTTCAACAATATACAATTTGTAGAACCTGACCTATCCTACGAAATGATATTTAAATATGAACAGCTGATTGCAAGAAATCAATAAAAATAACGTGTATACTTGTTCCGCAACCAAACTTGCTTTTCATTGTATGTTGGGATGCCTATGTTCAATCGTTGCTAACGATTTCTTTTCATGGGCGATGATCGAATGAAAATACGTTAGCCTTGAAATTGCCGGCAACAGTATAATGCTCCCGCCGTTTAGGAAATATTGACGGGAAATAATTTCATGCTGGCGACGAAAATGAGGTTATAAAGACTTACATATATGTTGAAAACTTATGAAATCGTCTGTAGGGTCCAGGAAATTGCCACTCTGGTTTTATAACACAAACACTATGGATGACTTGTTCTACCATTTATTTCCTTACTACAAAAATTATTAAAAGCGTGTTCTACATATGTGTATCATTGTCTTATTTTCACAGCTACACCACCTCGATCAGAGGACCTTAAGAGAGAGAGGTTGACAAAAAAAGGATAGGTATATAATATCCCCACATAGGTGTGACGCCAGAGCCCCCCCTACTCAATAAATATAACCGAACGAGCTAAGTCACTGAAATGAATTGGTTAAAGCGATGTGGGCTTATGTTTCCGTGTTGGTTTCTTATTTTTGTTTGTGGAAAAATAAAATGGAGCTAAATCATTCGTTGATCGAAGAGATTTTCTTTGGGGATGATCTAAACATGGTAAGTAGGAACTGTATGTAAAGAGTGAATATATCTACTATACTTAGTAGCAAGACAACGCTGGGTTTATACATTTATTATATTATCATATAGAGCTTGATTCATAGTGCCAACGTAAGATGCAATGTGAACGATTACAGGAAAAAATACCTGTGGCTATAACCGAAAGATTAACTCAAGTCCAAAGCCCGCGATAATAAGTGGTAGATACCAAAAGCAAATCAGCTAATATCTGACGTCACCATTTCCCTTACTTTGTTTAAACCGCGATCGCGGAAATGCATTGGTACGTACCTATAAGTATGTGGTAATAATCATTCCAGGCTGAAAATCGGCTATAGTCAGCACATAACCAATCAGAGCTATTATTTTTATAAATAATTTCTTCGATATCTACACACTAATATAGGCATACATATTGACAAATTAAATGACGATGGAGTACTTCATGGGATGATTTGTTTTCAAACGGAATTTATTTTTATATACCTGTAGACCTATGAAAATTTAAATTAGGACCAATCTCATTACATAAAAAGCACCGTTGTGGAGACATAGTTTTTAATATTATCTTTATTATAGATTGTGTCTTTGGAATAAATATTTGAGAAATTAAAATTATGGCTAGGGCTAGATACAATTTAATTTTTGCATTATTAGAGGATGGTAATAGATATTAACCAAAATGTTATAGCCCATGTAGTAGAAAATTTAGAGGATCCATTGCATGATTATAACGTGAGAAGACGTGGTATTCGAGAAAAAAACAAATTATTACGAAGAAATAATTCCAGCATACAATGATTTAGTTTTTAAGGAACGAGTCTGCAAGAGCTATAGAGGTATTTAAATGTATCTGTTCGATTGAAGAGCTTGAATTAATTATTATCATTATAATTCATGAACATTTTTGGTATCTGTTATGCTGTATGTAACATTATTATATGTATAAATCGCTTCATATTAATCACTCATGTAATATTTTAATTAAATCATATATAACCCTACTAAATATAATCAATTGAAAACCGCTCAGAAAAATGGCGTCCTCTCATCAAACATGTTGAGCTTCGCGCACTAATCAATGTGCGTTCACAGAACATTTACTCAACGGTTGTGCAACAGTTGTGCTTTCTGAACGCAACCAATGATATTAAACAATGCAACGTCTCGTGACTCGCATGCGCGTATTGATCTTGGCCACAGACGGCGCAGACATATATATGTCGGCACTCTGATGATCGTCACGCTTCCCTGACCGCTAGGCGCAGTATATTTTATTTATATGTATATGTATAAGTACATATACGTATTTATTTTATACGTATATGTGTAAGTACATATACGTAATAAATAATTTATATGTATAAGTAATTATTTGTCTATATTTGTCCATAAACAAAAAAATGTTAAATATCACATATCACATCTGTCATCCGCTATTTTAAGTACCATTCACATCTACCAGTACGTGGCGTGTGCAGCACGTAACGTGGCAGACACCGCACAAACACAAGTTTTCACACTATAAGTACCATGTTACCACTATAACTGTTTGGTTCAAGAATTAGCTGTGGTAGCAATTTTACTTGAAGAAAAAGAAGGAAAGAAATTGGATTGTGTGGAAGTAGAGCATAAAAGAAAAAGGAGGCTTGATTTTAGATTTTTTGCAATCTCCTTCCACACGTCATCTTTTCTTTGAGTGTTGCTGTATCTGCGATCATTTAAATCATATAGAAAGGAATACCCACGCACCAATTCTATTAGTTTTTCCCTGATGCCACAAACACGCACCAGCAAAGACAAACTAATTCATACTAATCGTGCCAGAGCTACAGACATGCACAGACACGCGCCAGCACAGACAAAATATTCTTTACGACAATACTGGCCGTTGCTGGTACATGTCTGTACGTACACGTTCCACTCAATGTCTGTAGATATGAATAACATGGCCACACAGAGTGTAGTCGGACCTCTACTCATAATAGGTTTGTTCGTAGAACATAATTTGCTAACGGTTACCAACCAATTTCTGATTATTATGTTCGCATGCGCGGTTTATGATTGGTTTCAAATCGGTCGAAAATTTTTCACTCTAAGAACACAAATATGATATTTTCCCTACCTGATAGCAGTTTTTTGTAAACACAAATGCAACTGTGCCGATATCCGAATACTAACGTCAATATCTGATTGTTGAGGAAAATAATTTGTGATAAAATATATATTTCTTAAGTTGTGATATTAATATTGAAAATTATATAGCTGGTATTTACAGTAAGAGGATGGAAAGTATGTTTTTGGTATTTTACCTGTTGTCGACATTTTCTTTATATTATGTTTTTTAGCAAGTGATATAACCTGATTCTGGATGAATTCTTAGTTTTTAATACAACAAATAATTCCTCAGAACTAGAGAACCCCTTAAAGAGCACTGATAATACAACTTTTGGTAATTTATTCTCAGATTGTAGCATATCATTTACATGGACAAGATCAAATACTCTTATGCTACTGGATATATACCAGAAATATAGGTCAAAAGTTGGCACTTTAGAAATCCGTAATTGTTATTTATTTGTTATCAAATTCAAACACCAAAGAAAATAAACAGCTCATTTTTAGTTCCTATTGGATAATTATCAATGTCATTGTGAACTGCGCATGTCTGGCATCTCTCCAACTTAAAATTTCTTATTAGTCAGCGAATTATTCTGACGGTTGCCAATCAGATTCAAACCGACTATTTTCTTTGTACGAACGTTGGATTTTTTATCACTGAATTTCGGTTTGGCTTGTGCGAATGCTCTTTAACGAAATGCGCCTGTGCTTACGGTTTGTTACTGTTCTACGAACGAACCTAGAAGAACGCATTTCGAGCAGTATAATAGAGAGTTTTTAAGCCCTTTATTTTGTCACGTAAGTATAGTTATCGTTATTCTGAGAATGCGCAGTATGAAAACTTGGAGACCTTAACTTTAATAACG
The DNA here is from genome assembly GCA_963921935.1 of Galeruca laticollis. Lineage (NCBI taxonomy): Eukaryota > Metazoa > Arthropoda > Insecta > Coleoptera > Chrysomelidae > Galeruca > Galeruca laticollis. The sequence goes on from OY998180.1 coordinate 50,080,991, forward strand.
ATAACGGACTTCGTTATTTACGGAGAAATACCGTAAGAAGGTTTTTATGCTTATGGTTATTTTTCCACTTACAACGTTGTCAAAATTGATATATTTTGGTACACGCAATTGTTAAAACCTAATTAATTTCTTCATATATACAGGAAACTACTATATTTCTTTATGTTTTAGAAGACAATAGTTGATAAAACAATATTTTTTTATCAACAAAGCTGTTACATATTTTCTCTGAAAAAATCTGACAACGTCAAGAATTTATTGTGCCAAACATAAAACCTAACCTTTATTATTATTATTCAATCTGTAAGGATCCATCTAACAATAACATTTTATAAAGCTTATTCCATTGTTAAATTTATAAAATATTGATCCATTTACTATTTAAATAACATGGGGTTATAATTCCAATTCGTCAACTGTCATTATAATTGATCTGTGACTGTTAAACAGAATACGTTATTTTTAGATGGCTTAAAATACCTTCTTTTCTTGTTCAATGTAATCGTTATTGTGAGTAAAGTTAACCATAACTACACCTAAAATCTCCGTTATATTTGTAGGCTTAAAAACTCTCTATTTACGGAGAAATACCGTAAGAAGGTTTTTATGCTTATGGTTATTTTTCCAATTACAACGTTGTCAAAATTGATATATTTTGGTACACGCAATTGTTAAAACCTACTATATTTCTTTATGTTTTAGAAGACAATAGTTTATAAAACAATTTTTTTTTGTCAACAAAGCTGTTACCTATTTTTTCTGAGAAAATCTGACAACGTTAAGAATTTATTGTGCCAAATATAAAACCTAAACTTCATTTTTATTATCCATGATTAATTATTATTCAATATGTAAGGATCCTTCTAACAATAACATTTTTTAAAGCTTCTTCCATTGTTAAATTTATAAAATATTGATCCATTTACTATTTAAATAACATGGTGTTATATTTACAATTCGTCAACTGTCATTATAATTAAGCTGTGACTGTTAAACAGAATACGTTATTTTTAGATGGCTTAAAAACACCTTCTTTTCTTGTTCAATGTAATCGTTATTGTTGATAAAGTTAACCATAACTACACCCAAAATCTCCGTTATATTTGTAGGCTTAAAAACTCTCTATTTTGTTTATTACGTTTATGTACTTATATTATTTTCTCTATGGAATATTGATTAAAAGCACAAATCACTCAGTTCTAAAGTTTCTAAAAGGGAAAACGATAATGAACACTGAAAAACAAATGAAAACAGCGAAAATTTAACTAAACAAATCCGCTAGACCGTACAGAAAGTAGATAAAAACATTGGTAAATACCCCTTTGGTTCTTGTGTTTTTGATCACTTTTTAACCTTCCGTTGGTCGCGCCCGGTCTCAGGGACCGGGGCGTAATAAACTAATGCCTATTTTTCTAAATATCGGAGTGAGAGATAGCGGGGATCGTCTACCTTCCTAACGCAGCTTTCTTTTAGCGGCAGTACGTAAGTGAGCGCCGTGGGAGTAAGGTGGTATGTGTTAGGGCGTTTCCCGGAATCTCAGACCGGCGCGACTATTAGTGATACATTATTTATGTGTACTCTGAAAGCGAATTTTCAAAAGAATGGCGAGTTATGAGCAAGAAGAAGCCCGTCTTAGGCAGTTGATGGAAGAAGCGTTTGACGAGGAAAGTGTGGCAGATGTTTGCGATGACCAATCCGATTGTGATGAATCTGATCACGAGCAGCAATCAGATCATGACACGGATACCGAACAAGAAATTAGCGACACGGAAGAAGCAGAGTATAGTGAACCTTTGCCATATTATAAGGGTATTAATTTTAAAATATATTCTTAGTTAAGTTTCTACTATATTTTGTTTTTAGGAAAGGATGGATCGGTATGGAAGAAACATCCACCAAGTCGTAAAACTGTGAGAACAAGAAAAGAGAACATAATAAAAAGATTACCCGGATGTACTTCAGTAACTAAACCTCTAAAAGAAATTTTTGATATATTTAACTACTTCATAAATGAGGAAATGGTTCAATTAATTGTAGATTCAACAAACACGTTCATTGAGTCGATCAGATCAAACTATGCCAGAGATAGAGATGCGCTTCCCACCAATTCCGTAGAAATACGAGCCTTATTTGGCTTAGTATACTTGGCTGGAATTACAGGCTCAAACAAGACAAATACCGCCGATTTGTGGGACAGGAATGGTTATGGCGTGGAAATGTTACATCTTGGAATGTCACTGCAAAGGTTTCGATTTTTACTAAGGTGCCTCAGATTCGACGATAAAAATACACGTGAAGAACGGCGAAAAACTGACAAACTAGCTCCGATCCGTAGTCTGTTTGATATGTTTGTAGAAAACTGTCAAAACGGATATCACTTGTCTGAGTATGTTACGATTGATGAAATGTTGTCTGGTTTTAGAGGGCGATGTAGCTTTAGGCAATACATACCATCAAAGCCCAATAAATATGGCATAAAGTTATTCGCCTTATGTGATGCTAAGATGTTTTATACATTAAAACTCGAAGTTTATGTTGGAAAGCAGCCAGAAGGGCCATATGAAATGTCTAATAAGCCAGAAGATATAGTACTTAGAACTTGTCAACACCTTTCGGGCTCCAATCGAAACATAACCATGGACAACTGGTTCACTTCGGTCCCTTTAGCTCGAAAATTACTTACAGACTATAAACTGACTTCCATTGGAACCCTTAGAAAAAACAAAAGGGAATTACCCGATGAATTTTCAAAGCCTGCAAAAAGACCCGAACATACTAGCATGTTTGGTTTTACTGAAGACTGTACCATCGTCTCATATATACCTAAAAAAAAGAAGAATGTCATTATGCTCTCTACTATGCATCACCACGATGATATAGATGAAAGTACAGGAGACCATCAGAAACCGGTTATTATCACTACGTATAACTCAACAAAAGGAGGTGTGGACGTCGTGGACAAACTCATCGCGACTTATAATTGTTCAAGAACTACGCGGAGATGGCCAATGGTTTTACTCTATCTGATTCTAAATGTCACTGGGATTAACTCGCAAGTAATTTACTTCTCCAATCATCCAGATACCAAATATGCCAGAAGATTTTTTTTGAAAATGTTGTCCGAAGAACTTATTCGCCCCCATTTGAGTCCGTGCTCTCCAGACTAATCTTCCGCGAAGTTTAAGGGCCCGTTTGCTAGATTTTTCCGACCCACCAGCCGACGTACCAGTAGAAAATGTTAGACCAGGTAGATGCGCTTATTGCGATTGGAGAAAAAACCGAAAAACCAAGTATTGTTGTTTTAAATGCAGTACTTATATGTGTTTAGAGCACATTGTCGCTATTTGTCAAACTTGCCGCGACAATGTAGTTTAGTTGTTTTTGTACCATGTATTCAACATTTATTTATATAAAATGGAAAGTTCATATTATTTTTGTACTAATTAAGGTCCATGTAGTTTATTTTATGTTACGTTACTTAAATATGTAATACCTGCAATGTTTCTTTGTAACAACATAATACTTTTATTTGATTTATATTAAAAAATCTAAATATAGCATGTTTTTCTATAGCTCACATGAAAAATCACATTTATTTTCACTAATTCCCAATTTAACTAAACCCGGTCTAGGAGACCGGCGCGACTATTTGACTCATAAATTAAGGCGCGACCAACGGAAGGTTAATGTTGATTTTATTTATAATGTTTTATAGCTGAAATGGAAAGAGAAACACATACATAACCTGTATATAAGAAACAATAACTTAAAATAAATAATGAAAATGTTACTTTAACACTGCCTAATGATAATTAACAAGTCATTTGTAGACTAAGCAGTGGCGGCGCCTGGGGTGGGCGCGGTTGGGCGAGCGCCCAACCTAAATTGTTCTCGCCCAACCGTCTGCCCAACCTGTTAAATGGAGAAAAATAATAGCAAGCCTCATGAATAGAATAAAAGAAAACTTAAACCATCGCTTTCAATATTGGACCGTACTATACTCTATTTGAAAATCAAGAGAGAGTAAATTCCCAGAAATGTTTTGCAGTTATCAGTGTTAAAGGCAGTAAATTAAATTAATATGGAAATAGAAATATTTAATTTGTTTTAGTTATTTATACCTAGATTACCAATTTTAGATATATAAACATAATTCGTAAGTAGTAATTTAATTTGGGTAAAATGAAGAAAAAGTCAATATTATTTTAGGCATTTTGTTTTAGGCATATGTTTATTTATAAAATATGTATATAATATGTACAGATAATTACAATTATTTATAAATTAATATGAGGAGCTAAAAAAACAATTAAGTAGGTATATGAGAAAAACAAAACCAACCGCAAGGATAAAATTTGACGAGCAACATGCAAAAAATACGACAATATTAAATCTTAAAAAATTAAAATCTAAAAATAAAATTAAAGTACATAAATTAATAATTTTAAAGTTATGGTTCCTCGCACTCTGTGTCAGAAGATTCACCATCTGATTCTAGAGAAATTACAATGGGCTCTATAGTAATATCAATTATGTTATCTAGCTCCCACATTTTTTTTTCTATTTCTGTAACGTGTCTAATACATTTTTGCCAATTTTCACTTGTTACTTCAGATATTGCCTTATTGAAGAGATTTTTAACATCTGATAATTTAAAAGTCGTGTTATTTCTGGCAACATAACCTTTAACTTGAGCCCATATTAATTCTATCGGATTCATCTCACAATGGTAGGGTGGTAAACGAAGGATTTCAATTTCTCGTTTTTTGGCTATCTCCTCAATATTATATTTTTTATAATTTTGCTTATGTTTTTTAGCAATAGTTAACAATTCTGCCCTCAGCATTGTATTGTCAAAGGCTAAATTTTTAGAAGATAACCATTTTGCAATTTCATCCTTTTTCCATTTAGTGGTTGGTAAAGGTTCAAGTAATCTGGAGTGGTAACTTGCATTGTCCATTATAATCACCGATCCTTTTGGTATGAATTGAATCATCTGTTCAAAATATTCCTCAAACACGTCTCCATTCATTTCTTCGTGATAATCAACGGTTTTTTTTTATTCAAATAAGAGTAAACCATTCTCAAGAAAACCGTTTGTACTGCCTATATGACAAATAATTAATCTTTTACCTTTTCCTATAGGTTCCTTAAAACCAGTAGTATATCCTTCTAGAAAAGCTTGATGGGATGATTTTATATTTTTGTCTTTCCAAACTCTTCCTACACAATGTCCTTCATTAACCCATGTTTCATCTAAATAATAAATGTTTTTATTTTGAGCTTTAACTTGTTGTATTCTTCTGAGGTACTGTCTTCTCCAACATACAATTTCTTCAGAATCAATTATCATTGAGTGTCTGCCCATTTTTTCAAATTTAAAGTTTAACTCATGTAACACTTTCCATAGTTTATCCCGGCTTATTGTGGGTAAATCAACATCATTCGTAATGGCTTGCAAAACTTTATCTAAAAGTTGGTATTTGCTTGTTTATAAAAAATGAGTGAACAAGCTTACGAATAGCATTTTTAAAAAACTCGTCCACGTTGACTTTTAATAGTTTTGGTCTACCTGGTTTCGGCTTTGGTGAGGTTACTCCACCTGATTTTTCCTCCTTTAGAACTCTATATATTGTAGATTTTCCATATCCCATTGCCTTAGATGTTGTTTCAACTACACTGTCAATAGTGTTTGAGGGATTTTGATGTTTAAAATAGTGGTACACATTCACTACAGCACTCTTTTCATTGAGCGATAAATGGTCTAGTTTTAATTTTTTCACTGGCGTATACTCACAAACTGCTTCCATTTTTAGTCACTACTATTTGTCACGTTTATCGAAAATCAAATAACTGCATTTCTAGAAACTTAAGCACTATTTAAGTCAAAATATCTGTCATTAGAAGCGGTTGCCATTCTTGCCATTCGGAGGTCGTTAAATAACAATTATCCCTTTCTATTCTGGTTACGCCTATGACGCACGTTAATCCTCTTAGGCCTACTGTAGTAACAATGAAAGATCATAAAATAATGTGATAGTCCAAGAAATGTAATAAATTTTGTATTGAAATTAACAAAAACCATTTAGAATGCATTACAAATATTGAAGTTTTACCGCACGTACTGTACTATAGTTTTGCATACCGAATTAGTTTTTATTCTGGGAATTTACTCTCTCTTGATTTTCAAATAGACTATTATAAGAAATATTATTTTGAGCTATACAAAAACTGAATAAGTAAAATATCTATATTATTTTATTTTACTTGTTGCTGTCTATTTGATTTATTGCATTTACGGCATGCTTTGTCTGAAGACGCCCGCTTATCAGTCGGAAGCCTTTTAATGTATCATAAAATAAACACCCGCTTTGTCGGTCCGGTCGGTAGTCAGGGTAGTCTGTACTACATAGAACTTTTTTTGACACGTGCGATCGCAATATTGTTGTTACAAATCTCTTGCAAGTGGAAGGGTGTCTAATAAAATAGATGTTATGTATTTCTTTACAATTTCATTTAATCTTTTCTTTTAAAAGAGGTTACTTGTTTTCTCTTTTACTTCCTTGAAATACATATAAATTTAATTTTTGAAAATTTAATTGTCGTTTAAAATGAGTGCTAAACGCATTATCAGTGACTTTTTTAAATCGAAACCAAGTATTCATAGTGCAAATTTATTAAAAATAAGTGAAACGGTTGATGCTGGAGCAAATGAATGCGAAAGTGACAATATTGCAGAAGACAGCAACATTTATCCTAAAAGAAGGAAAGTACAGGAATATGACACAGTTCAAGATGATGATTCCCCTTCATTAAGCGGTGATGAAAATGATAGTTCTCAGTCCGACACGTAAGTTTGTTATGTTAGAGATTATACTACTTAAGTCATTAGGTACTTATAAAAATTATTCTTTGATATAGGATGCATGTCAGAGACGCTGACAAAAAACCTACAACTATGAGTGATTTAGCCCAGTCTCTAGATGAACCTCCAAGACAACCGGATTTGCTCAATTTCCCAAAAACAAGATTTGGTCCGGATCTCCGATCTTTTAAATCAGACTTTTATAAAACCTATCCGTGGATTGAATACAGTGTTTTAAAAGATGCTGTGTTTTGTTATCCATGTAGATTTTTTTCATTGCATACAAAAGGAACATTTTCATCCAAAACATTCATTTCTGAGGGTTATAAAAACTGGAAAAGTGCTTCAGAAACAAAAGCTGGATTTAAATATCATGGTAATAGCTTTCAGCACAAAAGTGCTATGGTAGCTTGGAATTCGTATAAAAATAGTAAAAGTCAACAGTCAGTAGTAGCTCAAATAAGTACTGCGCATACTGAATTGATTCTACTAAACCAGGAGTACATTAAATCTATTTTACGGTGTATAATTTATTTATCTACCCAGGGTCTTGCTCTTAGAGGACACGACGAATCCAATACTAGTCAAAATAGAGGTAATTTTTTGGAATTATTAGATTTGATGTCACGTGATAATACCACTATTTCAAAAAGACTACTTGAGGGCCCAAAAAATGCTCGGTATACGCATCACTCAATTCAAAATGACCTTATACATTGTTTAGCCGAACTATCTATAAAACATATTAGTAGCGAAATTAAAGAAGCCCGTTATTTTGCCCTTATGGCTGATGAAGCCAAAGACTTAAGTAAAATTGAGCAGTTATCAATTATAGTAAGATATTATTTGAACGGTGTATTGTACGAGCGGTTTTTGGGCTATGAAGCTGCAGAGAAATTAGATGCAACGTCATTGTTCCAGTTTATTAAGAAACGATTAAGTGAATGTGAAATCGAATTAAGTTGTTGCGTGGCACAAACTTATGATGGAGCAAACGTTATGAGTGGTAAGGTTAATGGGGTACAAGCATTGTTAAAAAAAGAAGTCCCACAGGCTATTTATGTACACTGCTTTAATCATGCCTTAAATTTAGTAGTAGTAGATATATGTAAAAACTTAAAAGACTGCAATATTTTTTTTCTGTTCTTGAAAACCTTTATGTTTTTGTTAGTGGCTCTTCCATACATAATACATTTTTAAAAATCCAAAAAGACGTACATCCAGAAGATAAGCCTGTTGAACTCAAAAGACTTAGTGATACGAGGTGGACTTCACATATATCTAGCTGTTTGGCTGTAAAAAAACATTGCCAGCAATATTAATTTTATTAAACCAGTACTTAACAGAAAATAATGTTCGCTCTCCAGATGCATATGGACTTTTAAACAATATTAATTTTACTTTTTTATTCAATTTACAGGTTTTCTGTGAATTCTTAATAAAAATAAAGAATGTTTCTGATTATCTACAAAGCAAAGACAGTGACATTCTAAAAAGTTTAACATTAGTGGAATCACTAAAACAGTTATTTGTATCATATAGGCAAGATTGTGAATTTGAAAAGTTATGGACTGCGACAGTACAAAACGCCTCGGCTAATAATATTAACTTGGATGATGTAAATATTAAAAGATCAAGAAAATTGCCTTCTAAATTTAATAAAAATATAATTATTCAAAAAATTACCTCACTTACAGATGTGTTACTAAAAAAGTGAATTTAAAATTAAATTGTATTATCCTGTTATTGATCGAATCACTTCGGAACTTTGTCGGGGATTTGAAGAAAATAATGGTGTTCTAAAAGGATTTAGTGTTTTAAACCCATCAAGTAATATATTTTTAAATTTAGAGCAATTAACTCCATTAACTATACATTACGGATGTGACTTGGCATCCGTCGAAACGGAATTAAAGTTACTACCAAAAACCTTTGAAAGGCATGAAATTAAATTATATAAAAAGGAATTCAAAAACTTACAAGATGTCCGCTTTTACTGGATCTCGGTGTGTGAGAGCCCGATGGATATCGCGTAACGACGAATCGACATCTACCGGCACTTGTGCCCTTAAGTTTAGGATGAAACACTCTCTGGAACCCTTCCCGGAATCTTATCTGTATGCCGATGATAGCTAAATATCACCCTGACCACTCAGATTCACGACGCAAGGAAAGTAAGTTCCAGAACAGTACACTTAAAAAAAAATTAAATAAATTAAATACTTTACCCGGACTGACAAACGTACCCGTAAATAGGGGACGCTATCTTGCCCCTAGGGTTAGGGTCAAAACGACCCGACACCGTTCGCGAACGAACCACGTATGTCTCTGGGACCGAACCCGTTCCCCTTTTCTATAAATTTTCCTATTACGTTTTTTTGGTTTATTTTTGCTGTGTTAGCAACTACGTATATTATAATGTTTTTCTTCGACTTGAACTTTGGATGTATATTTTTCAACAACGATGTTTAATATTTCTATAATTCGTGACGACATATAATCTAATTTGAAATACTACGATTTATTTTCAAATTATTTTAGTAAGGTTGTTATGACTAATCGTGGTATTTCCAATAAAAATGTTGGTCAAACTATCGCATAATTTTGTTTTAACTTTGGAATATGTATTCACAGGGTGTTTACGGATTTATTAATATAGAAAATTATTTTCTTTTCTTTTTCTCCATAGTCGTACTTATTACAATATAATAACTGTATATAGAATTAGTTTTAAGTTGTAAAGATTTTATTGGATTTTTAGTTTAACAGGTAACATACGTGTTACCCTTTTTACGTTCTACCCCCTGACTACACACGGCAATTTCAAACTGACGCCCGAGCAGAATAATTACAAATTGACACTCGAGCAAAACTATCACAAATTGCCGCCCGAGGTTAGATAAACCAGAGCCGTGAGGAGTAGGCAGGAATATCGGCTGGTAAAACAGGGTCGTAAGAGGTGAAATTACAAATCGCCACTCGAAAAAAGAAGGTTAGAATAAAAATTGTAAAAGGGCAAAGAAACAAGACTCTCTAAAGATGAATGAACAGGAAGAATACGCCGGCGTAGGTTTGGAAGTAGCGGACGCAAAAGTAGGATGGATATACAAGCTCAAAAAGGAAGATGTAATAACAGAGCTACAAAAATTTGAATTAGACACAACCGGTACTGTGGACACACTACGGACCAGAATGGTACACTTCGTAAGGAAACAGATAAGGTATAATACCATGAACCAGCGAGAAACGAGCACACAAGAATCTGAAAAACGTAGAGAAAGGGTGAACACTACGGAAGACAACGAATCCGAAGATAGAGATAGGAGGCACAGCTGCATACACGAAGATTGCACAGAACTGGACAAAATAAGGAGATGGGGAATGTATTTTGATGGCTCAAAAGACCCGATAGAATTCTTTGAAAGGTTGCAAGAGCTTAGAACATGTTACCAACTAAACGACGAAATTATACTTAGAGCTCTGCCAGAAGTGCTAAAAGGCAAAACAATCCTTTGGTACTGGAATAATAGACATATCTGGGAAACTTGGCAAGATTTCATAGATGATTTCGAGACATTTTATGTACCGTTGGATTTATCAACATATTCAGAAGAAAAAATAATGGAGAGGAAACAAAGAAAAATGAACCATTTAAACGATACATCACGGAAATTCAAACATTAATGCGGCGACACATGGGTTTCAACAATAACCAACGACTAGAAACGATATATAGAAATATGAACCCGAAATACAAACTTCACGTCCGCAGAAACGAAATTACATCAATAAGGGACCTCACACGACGAGTTAGAAAATATCCAGAAAGAAATCGAGAAATCCGGCTTACCTGAAGATAAACCCCGATACGATCGTCCCCCAGGACAAGGTCCACAAAACGGTAACAAGTTACTAAATTATAACAAACAAAATTGCTGCTGGAGATGCGGTAAAAGAGGACACAGAAAAGAAACTTGCTACGGGAGACAAATATTATTATGTAGTCATTGCGGAACCATAGGAACACCTTCAAATAAATACAGTTGCCGGAGATCGGGAAACTTATCAAGGGCCAATTCTTCGAGAGGCAAGATGAGTCCACAATAAAGTCCTCCTCTACGAACAATTACAGTATATCAGATGATAAAAGACCACACATAATAATTTATACTCACAAACAGCAGAGATTAAACACAGGATCGCAAAAATCATATATAGCAGAAAAAGGCCTTAACAAAATTAAACATTCCGTATATAAGGCTAACTTAGAAAACACAACGGTAACATTAACATGTGGATATAAAATGAAAATTGCTAAAAGCTTTATTATTCCGTGTACAATAGCTAAACAAAACGGTGAGACAACATTTTTCCATATACCGAACTTAGAAGCCGAAGCCATTTTAGGAGTAGCAGATATTGCAGAAAGGAAAATACTGTAATAAATGCGAATACTAAAAAGGGAAGAATTGATCAGTAACTTTCATAACACACGGTAAAATATAAGTTTTATTTCAAATATAATAAAAGTAGAACTCGACATACTTTTTGTTTAACAAAAATGAGACAGGACCATAACATTTTGCAACAATGAAACTAGGTTAAATAAAAATTATTGTTGTTATACAAACGGTTAGTTGATAAAAATCGAGGCCACTCTAAACCGAAATAGGCAACCTTTGCAAATCAGCAGAAAATACCGAACAAATTTGGGGGAATGATAAAAAGTGAGTTCAGAGCAGACAGAGTCGGGCGAAAAACGGGAAGGAAAAAAGTACTTCCCTGTCACGGTGACGGGTGTCAGTTTTATTTGGAGTGTTCGTGGGTTTATAGGGAGAAGTTCTCTCTCCGTTGTGTCAGGGCGTCAAAACGATACTCAGGTATCCTTGACAGTAAACACTGTCCTCCTGGGAACAATACGGAGTAACCTCTCTCCGACCGTTAACCAACATATCCCGACACCGTGTGTTAGAAATTTAGCGTCTCCGCCGTTATAGATAATTATCGCGAGATCGCTAGATTGAAATCAGTCAACAAGCAGAGACGGGAGAAAGGAAGTTTCCACACCGTAAGTTTTTGAACACGTCTAATATTAATTGGGAAAGTTGTATTTTTTGTGTGCGCTGCTCTAACCTTGATATTGATAATATAGATGTTTACATAGATAGAACATATAACCTTTTTTTTATTTTGATATTGGACAAGTACATAGGTTCAGTAAATCTATAGGTCCTGGCTCAGAATTTGTGCACCGATCGTTTTATAGATATATATTTATTGTGTGGGATATTATAGTAAGATTATACACACGATTAGTAGGAATGATTTTTTGTATATGTAACTTAACAGGATTTAGATATTTTTTTGTCACATAGTTCTCGCCCACCCCGTAGATAGGTGGTAGGTAAAATTATAAGCGAGGCCAATTGTAATTTATATCGTTTACTTGGAGCGTATGATTCTGTCTCCGTAAAACCAGGTTATCGTTAAATTTTCACTGCAATTAAATAATTTTCTTGTAGACGCGGTCATATCATTTAATCCTCGAATGACAAATAGAAAGAATTTATTTTTATTCGCGCGGAAGCAAAATTTGGAACACTGAATTTTTGTTAGTACATACTGAACTGTTTATCGCTAAGATTATCAAATCAGCAGAATTTATTTCTTTTTTTCCATTTTATTTAAGTAGAGTACAATGACATTCGACAAATAGAAATTAGCAGTCGACTAGTACTTTTGTTTCGTAGACAATGATTCTTGCAGTGAGGTAGGTCACTCAAATAGTAGAGACGGAATCATAAGGTCCATTCAATATCGAAAGTTATGAATATATGTGTATAACGTTTCTTTGTCATATGTATATAGTGAAATATATGTATTTTTTTATCATTAGTTGGTACCGAAATTTATTCAGTTCCCTACCTCGACTTTCCCTTTAGAGTGAGCAGTACATTTGAATACGAGGCTGAACAAAAAGATCAACTCTGTCCTGGCAAAGGTAATTATCCGTTTTAAGACCACGAGATCCCCGCCTAAATCGGACTTTATTTTGTTATTTCACGCTCGGTTGAAATTATTTCAAATGGTGACTGCGGACCCGAGATAAAAGGGTCTACAAGTATTACAGTGGCGACAGTGTAACTGGGTCGATTATTACATCTGGTGACAGCGATTATTAGAGTGGTGACAGCGGTCTCCCAGATTGATACGAGTTGTAGTTCAAATACCAAATTGTTACAATACCACGGAGAGACTTGTTTAAAGAAGTGACCGACAACCTCAGAAGAACAAGAAGTTTATAACAAATTAACACGCATAAATCACACCGTACTAAATCTGAAAGAACAACAGAAATATCACAAGAAAACGAAAAACGAAGAAATGCAAAATACAGAAACGGAAACAATGATATCCGAAAATAAAACATTCCTAGAAAGATTACAAAATTTAAGATACACAAACGGAATATAGCAAACAATAAGTATAATAAAATAATTAAGTCAAACAAAAACCAATCCCAAATTTAATATCAATCCAGAACTACCAACAATAGAGAAGAAAAAACTAGAAACATTTTTAGAAACGGAAATAAAGAATTTCAACAATATCCGGGGAGTAACACCATTGGCAGAACACATAATAAAACTAAAACATAACACGCCTATTAAACAACGGTACAGACCGAGAAATCCGGCAACGCAAGAGATAATAAACAATGAAATAGACAATATGTTAAAAGAGGGAATCATAGAAAAATCCAACAGTCCTTACAGCTCACCAATGGTCATGGTTCAAAAGAAAAACTACAGATTTTGCGTAGACTTCTGGAAGATCAATGAAATATCGGAAAAGGACGCATATCCACTACTGTTCATAAATAATATTTTAGAAAAATTGAAAGGAGCCAAGTACATATCAACGCTGGACCTTAAAAACGGATATTGGCAAGTACCTCTGGCACAACATATCAGACCGATAACAGCTTTCACAGCACCAGGCAAAGGACTTTTCCACTTCAAGGTACTTCCGTTCAGCCTACACTCAGCAGCAACAACGTTTCAAAGGCTTTTAGACTCAGTAGCAGGACCAGAAATGGAACCGCACGCATTCGCATACTTAGACGACATAATAGTTATAAGCGAAACATTCACGGAACAGTTTTCAAAAAAGTGCAGAAAGCAAACCTAAAAATAAACACCGAAAAATGTAACTTCGGAAAACACGAAATTAAATACTTAGGACACGTCGTGAACAAAGAAGGTATCAAGACGAATGAAGATAAAATCAAGGCAATGGTAGATTACCCCGCACCAAAGACGGTAAAACAATTAAGGAAATTCTTAGGTATCACATCATGGTACAGAAGATTTATAAAATATTGCACTGAAAACACCGCACCACTGACGAAACTACTTAGGAAAAAACAGAAATGGGTCTGGAACGACGAGCAAATAAAAGCATTCGGAAAGATTAAAACACAAGCGCCAATATTAGTATGTCCCGACTTTTAAAAAAAATGTTTCTTGCAAACAGATGCATCAAATGTCGGACTAGGGATAGCCCTACTACAGAAAGACGAGAACAACCACGATAGAGTCATTGCATACGCCAGCAGAACTTTGACCGCAGCGGAAACAAACTACACCGTAACCGAAAAAGAATTACTAGCAGAATAGAAAAAATGCGGCCTTACTTGGATGATACTCTTTCTCAATAATCATAGATCACCAAAGCCTCAAATACCGATAGTCAACGGATAAACCTTCAGGTAGGATAGCAAGATGGGCTATGATCTTACAACAATTTGACTTCGATGGTATATATAGGAAAGGATCAGAGAATATTGTAGCTGATTCCTTATCGTGGAATCCTGTAGATTTCGTTACCGTATTGTCGATCAAAGATAAGTCAGATTGGTACGAGAAAAGAAAATCAGGAGTAGAAGCGCAACCGCAAAAATATTCAGATTTCACAATTATAAACAACAAACTATACAGGCATTTCTGGGATAAATACGACTTCAAGGAAACAGAGCTGTCAAGCCCGTGGATGTTGTACATCCCCAGAGACAAACAACAAGAAATAATAAAGGAAAATCACAGCAGCCATACATCAAGATACCTGGGAATAGCAAAAACAATAGCCCGACTAGCCAGAAAATACTACTGGCCAGGAATGTTCCGAGACAAAGCTAAGTTCATAAGATAGTGCCAAAACTGCCAAAGATATAAACCGTCACAACTGCAAAGACCGAATCAAATGCAATCGACTAAAATTGCTCAAGAACCGTGGCACACATTAAGCTCCGACGTCCTAGGACCACTGCCAACCTCAAGTAAGGGTAATAATTACTTCATAGTTTTTCAAGACACATTTACCAAATGAGTGGAGATAAGTTCAGTCCGGAAGATAACCGCAAATGTAACTCAACATTTTATAGATAAAGTAATAATGAAATTCGGCTGTCCAAAGATAGTGATAACGGACAACGCCGAATTATACGAAAATAAAAATTTCAAAGAACTACTAACCGATTTCAATATAGAAAAACAAGAAATACCACCGTATTCACCGCAAAACAACCCTGTAGAAAGAGCAAACAGAGTAATAAAAACCATGATTACACATTTTTGTGACAACAATCACAAAAAATGGGACACATACCAGAACTGATGTTCGCGATAAATACCGCCAGATACGAGCCAACCGGATTCTCACCAGCATTTCTAAACTTCGGACACGAGTTAAGACTTCCAAGTAAGATTATAAACGACAGGACGACAAACACAGATTCTACAACACCGACCAAATGGACGAAACTTAAGGAAACTTTCAAATTAGTCAAAATAAATCTAGCAAAAGCTTTCACATCACAAAGCCACTATTACAACCTTAGAAGAAGGTATTGGTTACCAAAAATCGGAGAGAAGGTGATGAATAAAGAACATCACCTGTCAAACGCAGACAAAAATGTTAGCGCAAAATTAGCACCAAAATATTCGGGACCGTTTACAATAGAAAAAATAGCCAGTAACATCTACCAAATTAAAACGGACAACAGAAGTCATAAAATTCACGTAAAAGATCTAAAACCAGCATGGCCGGAACCCAAAACCGGTTAACTCCACTACCAGTACACAAAAAAAACCATCAACCCCCGCCAACAAATTACGATCAAATAGCCAGACAAGCACAGTGTTCAAACAACCGTTTAAACGGAGTGGTTCTTTTCAAATCGTAATACGCCCCTGCTTTAAAACAACCTGTTTTACCCGGCCAAACACGGCGAACCCTCATTTCTTATTTCTAAAATGTGTAACCAGAGTGTATTTATGTTGGGTCGTAGAAGTAAATTTGATCTCTCACTGGGCAGTCGCTCCCAATTCCTTGGAAATCGAGTGTCTCAGCATCGGTTGTCGATAGTTTTGTAATTAATATGTAGTTATAATTTTTATTTGTTAACTTGATCGCGACGGTAGTGTTGTGCAAGGTTGTAAGTCAACACATTTTTAATAACATTTATTATTTGTAAATATTTCTATAACAGCCGTATTCATTCTCCTGACACCAGCAGGGTTGCCACATGCTCAACCAAACTTATTTTCCATTATCTATTTAATTAATGTTTATAACTGTTTTGTATCTAAGAGACAATTAGATTACACAGTTTACATTGTATATACTCTATCTGGACCTCTAAACGAGGAACTGTCCAGTTTAGTATTTTTATTTAATCACTGGCTGCCAAGTAGGACAGATGAACGCAACATCACGTGTCTGGTTTTGTATACCTTTCCCGATGCTTGGCAACACTTCTTAATATAAGGTAACCGCTAACCGCCCTCGTACCGAATCAAGTAAGAAATCGAATGAAGACCGGGAGACGGAGATACCAATACATGCTGACAGGCGGTAAAAACATTAGTATCCACTACTAAGCCGACTGGTCCCAATGGCCACCCATACATTCGAGGATATCCGCCTATCCAATTGATTTCTCGTCCCACTAGCGCGGGACCAAAATTTTGTTCCAAAATTTTTACGATCTGGGGGAGGGTTTGAATCTAAAATATAAGTTAACACCCTCAGTAAAGGGGCTAGGCGGGTTCTAGGCCATTCCTTATGTAAAATAACATGGGAAATCGCCAAGGTCCATCGTGGTAATTTTTGGCTCAATTCTGTCTGCGCATGCACCAACCAGAGGCGGCCGTCAGCCATCTTGTGCCTTGTGCCATGTATGCTGATGACATCACCCCTACCCAGTCAGTTGATAATGTGTATATTGGTCGCAGTAGTGTAGCTATGCCAGTTTCAAGCCACTACTTCGAAAAAGGTCCGCTAGGCGACGGTGGCGCTGCGGTGGCGCTGCGTTGGCGCTGTCGGCGGTGTCGTCCATTTTTTATCCAGTCGTCCATTTTTTATCCAGTCGGCCATTTTTTAGTCGGCCATTTTTTTTATCCAGTAGATTTCGCTAGATGGCGCGCTTCAATTTTGCAGATTTCTTTTTTAGATGTTTGTCGTCCATTTTTTATCCGGTAAGTTTGCGCATGACGTAACCGAAAAAAATTTTTGCCCCGAGTGAGATTCGAGCCCACGACCTCATCGTTCCCAGCCTACACCGCTACATGTCTGCCATGAGGGTTCCAATATATTTTAGTTTTGAAAGTGATCAGTATAAGTATTTTGAAATCTCACGAGGCGTGATTTCACGATGCGATGTAATTTTCTTCAATGCGCCGATTTTAATGCATGAATATGTTCCACATTTTAAAAAAAATGTATTAAAATCGAAATAAAAAATTTACCCCGAGTGAATTTCGAACCCACGACCTCATCGTTCCCAGCCTAGACCGCTACATGTTTGCCATGGTGGATTCATACAAATTATGTTTTGAAATGAATTATATGCGTATTATTTTGAAATGACGCACTAAAAACTGTACACCGAGGTGTCTCATATATTATCGAATTTCACGATTGCTTCAATGTAAATTTCTTCAATATTCCCTTGTACTAATATCGTTTTAGTTGTTAGAACATGTCAAATGCAGTTGAATCAGAATCCTTCGTAATCGTTGATTGTATTTATCAACAAAATACGCACGCGTACGCGATCTTAACGTATGAACTTAATAATATTTTTTCATTATCATGTATAATATTAGCATCCATATTTGTTTTAATAATTAAAATTCTATTGAAAATTGTTGAACGTTAATTTAAATCGTTATGTAATATATCGACTGATGTGTAATGCAGTTTTAATAAAAAATTCATTCAATGCTATTTATTTTATTTAAACATTTCAAAGGTAGAAAAAACCATCATTGTCGAAGGAGAAGCTGTACATTTGAGTGCAGTGGTAGGAATCCCAGTTGACCATGATGCAACAATTCTTTGGGTCCACGATGAATCCTTGGGATGCTCGCGCTACTGGCAACAGCAGAACATTCTAGTTTAAATTCAAATAGTCCGCTGTATGATACATAAATTAGGTTCATTACAGTATACGAATATTTTTTTTCAATACAGGGTGTTAAAAGATATTTGCATCCCTATTATTATTCTGCGGGGAATATCTACGTAAAATATACGAGGCATGTTATGATTAGAATTGATATATACATGGGGTGTTTGTAATTATTAAGACTGTAGAAATATGTAGATATAAAAGTTAATGACACACACAGTTTAGTAGTATTTTGAGCGGGATGTCTACGTAAATTATAACAAATATATGTCTGAATATGATACTGAGAAACCATCAACGTACATACAGATACAGCATTTTTTATACAGGGTGTGGTCATAAAACATACCATTTTTCTTTATATACAGGGTGTAGTCAAAAAGATGTGATGTTCATATATACAGAGTGTAGTCATGAAAAGATGCGATTTTATACAGGGTGTAGTCATAAAGATACCGTATTTTTTATATATACAGGTCGTAGTCATAAAAATACCGAAATTTTTCATAAAAGATGCCACAGGGTATATAAAGATAAGGACGTTACAATGAATCTCTGCTATTATTGCTCAAATTTTCATCGAAAAAACCGCATTGGTAGATTATTTCCACATACAGGATGTTACTATAACGACAACGACAACGACAATGACAGCAAATCCACTTTATTCGACAACAGAGGACACCCAAAGCTTTTGCATGCTTTGAGATTTGTTGCTCGTACGACTACACTATAGTAAAATATGATGTGACTCATTATATTATTAGACGGATAACACACATCAGAAGTCTATCAGACAGATAGCAGAGGGGTAACAGAAAGGATAACAAACACACCCCAGACTCACATCAGAAGTCTGTTTGACAGTGCTAGTACTAACAAATTTACTGCGACACTCGGTTTATATGAATTATTTTCCAAGAAAACAACAAAATGAAGCAAGGATTTCACAACTTTGTCATACACTGAATGTCATTTTTATTATAGTTGAGGTGAAACAAGAGCCAACTTTACAACTCAAGCAGAGGGACAGCAGACACACATCACAGGGTTAGCACACATACACCACAGAGGCACCAGACATGCACCACCGTTATACGTTTGACATTTTTGGTATCAAACAGTACTCTTTGAAACAAAATATCAGGAATTAGCACACATACACCACAGAGGCACCAGACATGCACCACAGTTATACGTTTGACATTTTTTGGTATCAAACAGTACTCTTTGAAACAAAATATCAGGAATCTTGTATTTCCGAATTTCATTATGAATCACCCCCAATATTTAGAGGGACGTATGATACTGATGGCGATATTGATAATTTTCATATACATTATAGCTATTTATAATTTAATCACGTTATTTGTATATTCATTTAATATAGTTATATGCTTTTATGTATTTATAAATTCTTAAAATTAAACTGTTATATGCTTTACCCAAATCCCAGTAAGACTACGCTCTTCAGGCACGGATTATTATACCGAAATGTGATAACACTTTCGACAACATGATTATAAAACTAACAATTGTAGTAATGGAACTCACAAAATGTTATTCAAATATTGTGATTTGTCTGTATAGGAGAGAGAAATTACGGTCGACGGGCAGGTAAGATTTTATCTGAAAAATAACAATGACATTCTCGGAGGGTCAAAAAGATTTCACCCGCTGTGTGTTACATAAAATGTAGGGAATGTATATGCAAACATAGAATTTGTATCTTCCCATGATGGTCGTTATGGTGCTAAAAATCTCATTTCTAGTCCGCGTTATCGCAATAGAACAATTTTCACGGATGATCCGACTCTAAGGAAAATTAAAAAATCTCCATTTTCAATAAACCAATGTATATGGATATGCCAATTCTCGATATTTCCAAAACTGGAATGTACGACTTTCACTATAATTTTATGCTTCCAACAATGGGAGTAGTCAATTGTATGCTATTGTACACAGACACTAACAGTTTTGCTCACCAACTTACTTGTAACGATGCATATAAACATTTAATTGACGCAAAAATTGACAAATTTGATACATAAGACTACTACACTAATAATCCATACAATATACCTAGATTTAATAAAAAGTATTATGCGTAATGAAAGATGAGTCTAATGAACAAATCATCACACATTTCGTTGGTCCAAAATGTATGGCTACAAAGTTCAGTGTGGGAGTAAAGTCGTTAAAGAGTATTAAAAAATGTGTAGTAAAAAATAACTTTTGATGATTATGTCGATTGTATGAAAAATTGGAAACAGATGACAATTACTCAAAATACGATACGTTCCTTTGTCCATAATGTGTATAGTGTTGAACAAACCAAAATCGCGTTGAGTCCTCACAATGATAAAAGGAAATTACTTCATAATTCTTTATGGGAACGATGAGGTCGTGGGTTCGAAACTCACTCGGGGTAAAATTTTTTTCTCAAGCAGGATGAAGTTAATCCAAAACATATATTTGAGGAACATGTGTCACCAGACATGACATTTGAAGAATTTAAAAAGATTTGCTCAGAATATTGGTCGACTACTAACAACTATGGAACATTGGGGATTGTAAAAGGTCAGAAGGAGGACAAGAGGAGATAAAAACACAATAACACAATAATTTCAATTAATCAATTTATTACATCATCTAAATCATTTACAACTTTAGGTTTACAGAAATATATAAATTCTCTAAGTGCCGCAGACGATATGCTATCACTACAATCACATATGCTATACAATAACTCAAATTTACTTAAATGTACATTATTTTGAGCAAAATTCCTAATAAGTTCAATCACATTTCTGTAGTATTCACCAAAATTTAGAGATTCCAAATGGGTGAGACGAGGGGAAATGAGATGATAATGGAGTTGTAGAATTTGATGAACATCTTGTTGAGTTAAAGGGAAGCTGACGCCGTGTTTGATTACTTCCAACCATTTTACACAATCGAATATTACTTGATGAATGGTACAGTAGTCGCCACATTGTATCGTCTCTGACTCATAATCATCGTAAAACGCTGGAAGTGGCTCATCTATGAACGAATTATTATTCAAAATATCGATAAACGTGGCCCATTCGAAAGTGCTGAAGGAGATTTTCGTAGGTTTATTCGTTTCCGATAGAGTGATTGCGCTACCAAACGTTCTTGCTGGACTCAAACCACAACCAATTTGAAAATTCGTATGTGTAGGATACTCGATATACAACAGGTACTGGTCTTCCTTTTTAGCGGCTATTTCATACATTTCCAAAATATGATCTAATTCGGCACTATAATCATAATTTTCTGTACTACTACGTTCGCATCCGTCGTTAAACTGTAGGTCCCTTCTATATGTGGTAACTGGAGAGCACAACACAGGTAGAAGTGAGAGGTCGCCTACGTCCGATCACGGATATGGCACTGTAAGAAGAAGTACTACTACTAAAACCACTATCTTGAGAGCTCATATTGACGACTAACAATCTAACCTACAGCTTTCTCCAATTTATACCATGACCTACCACATAACACCACACATACCTTCATACAAAAATGTATTCATACGCGGCGCAGCGAAAAGTAGTTACCCAACTACAACATCTGTATTTTCGATCCAACTGTTGTGTTTTGTGTCTAAACCCAACCATTTAACAAACATTTTGTTGCCTTTTCTTCTAAGCACCTTTTCCACCAAGTAAATATCTGGATTTGACGTTTTCTGTAACTCTTCCTCGTAAAACCCTCCACTGATTGGTATACCCTGCATATCTTCTAGCAAATATGCGGTGGGATTTGTTATTTTAACTTTAACGATTTTGAATAGTTCAGCCGTCCAATTGGGTGTATATCCTTTCTCAAAGACATGTTTCGACATGCTTATACGTACAATATCACCAACTTTAAATTTACGACGTCCGACAATCTTTAGATGTATATATGTTTTGTTTAAAATATCTTTTTCGTTGGATTTATTGACATTGGAAGGTTTATAGTTGGTAGTTGAATGCTTTGTATTATTGTATTCCATCGTAATTTTGGGTAAAATGTTTATCCGTTCATGTGTGCCATTTAAACTGAAATGTTTGTAAAGCTTTAATTTCAATGTTCTAATAACTCTTTCTGCCATAGAAGCTTTTTTTCGTGCTAAATACACTATAATGATTAATCCCTACTGATTTTCAATTTAATTTCGTAATTTGTATATTTATTTAATATAGTTATATGCTTTTCGTATTTGTGTATTCTTTAAATTCAACCGTTATATGCTTTTCTTCGTCTTCTCTATTCTATTTTTCCGTATTTTATTTGTAAATTAAATGAATAAAACAATATGTATGTTGTAATAAGTTTGTTTAATAAAAAATCATCCTTACAACCCGCATGACTATAGGGAGAAGAGAGAGAAAAATGAAACGCAAACATTTCAATCAAATCAATTTATTACATTGTTTTCATCCAAACCGTTTACAACTTCTGACTTATAATAATTCTCTAAGTACAACACTACTACTTACAATAACTCTAATTTACTCAAATTTCAATTATTTTGAACATAATTCATGGTTATATCTACAACTTTTTAAAATATTCACAAAAACTTGGAGATTCTAAATATGTGAGTCGGTGTGAAATGAGACAATGATTGACTTGTAGAATTTGATGAATATCTTCTCCACATAAAAGGAAGCTGATGTCATGTTTTATCACTTCCAACTATTTAACGTAATCAAATATTACTTGTAGAATGGTGTAGTAATCCCCACATGGCATCGTCTCGGGATCATATTCTTCGTAACATGCTGGAAGTGATGCACTTATAAATGAATTTTCAATCAAAATATCGGTTAGCGTAGCCCATTCGTATGTGCTGAAGGAGATTTTCGCTGGTTTATCAATGTTTGATTTACAGAGAAAATTTTTTAGGTAAGTACATCTGTATTATAAAACTACCTAAATATATTGTTGAGCAAATCCTTATACCAAAGAGATTCCAACAAAATTTTTTTGTTTCTACGTATTGATTCACTTTATTACGAAACTTTAGTTATACAATAGTCATTGGTCCAAGTGTTAGAGATCTTCTTCTTTATGTTTTTTCTATTCAATAATGTTTGCTAGAATGAGCTCTTCAATTATTTTATGAAATTCATCATCATTCCGGTGTAGTTGTTTTAATCTGTCTACCAATAAGTTCGGATCTGACCAATTCGAAAGAATATCATAGCTTTTTGGTGTGTGAAACCCTTTGTAATTGGTTCATTGAGTTGTTTTATGGTATTATTCAACTTATTGTTAAAGCAAAATTTATGAGAGTAATCGAACTGTTTTGTAATATTACCCGAATTTCCGGAGTATTTACGCTTTTTAAAGAGCGGTTTAATTATTTCACTGAATTTAGTGCTATTTCAGCTGATACATTCGAACGAGTACGACAAGAGTTTACTAATAGGTTGTATTACTGTCAGGAAGTAGGCGGAGCACATTTCGAACACTTGCTATAAGAATCCATTGTTGATATTTGATTAATTAAATTTAAAAAATTTACGTCACCTGTTACCATTCATAGAGAAGTTTACAACACTTTATTTTCACCCTCCAAATTTTATTAATGTATGTGTAGCCAAGGGGGGAGGGGACTTTTGAATAGCACTATATATATATATATATATATATATATATATATATATATATATATATGTATATATATGTATATATATATAAACGAAAGCTGAAGGGTAGTGACCGTTGAACACAAAACTGCAAACAATCTAGTAGAGATGCGGTCAATATAGGGCTGATCAAAAGAAAACTATTTTTTGACTAGTTGAGTTTTCGGAAATTGTTTATTTCCTTCATCAGAACATCTACAATGGACAAAAATTTTTTCAAATAATGATCTAATTGCATTGAAAAACATTTTATTTCAAAACTCATACCCTCGAAGTATGATAAACAAATTTTTAAACAACACTCCGACAATTTTTATTAAAAATAAAGATGTTGTATCTGATTCAGCCCACAGTACAGATTTGTATTTTGGTTCACTACCATACATACCTGGTTTAACACCTGACCTGCTTAAAGTTCTGAAGGGTTCAACTACTGTTAAGGTTGCAACCTATAATTTACTTACGATTAACAACCTTTACACTAAGGTCAAGTCAATGTTGGGCTTAGGGGAGATATCTAATCTAGTTTACAGCATTCGTTGTAACGAATGTGATCAAATTTATATAGGCCAGACTTCTAGATGTTTATCTGGGAGACTGACTTCACATAAGAGCGACTGTAATACTGGAAAGTTGTCTTATTCTTTGGCGGAACACGTTATTGTTGGTAAACATACTATGAGTTTTGATAATACTAAAATACTTGCAAGGGAGAAAAATTACAATAAGAGACTTTTTCTTGAGATGTGTCACATACATAGAAGTTTAAATAACTGTCTAAACAAAAAGTCTGATCTTGATATTCATTCTTACTGTATTTTAATTGTTGTGTTAGTTAAAAGTTTTTACATGTCTACAAGATATTGTAGATATGATCATTTTAAATGTTTAGACTGTCAGAAAATTGTTTTTATCTCGATTTTTGTTAATTAATTTCATGCTCCTGTTAAAACTCTTGTGATGTTCTTGATGGATAATTTTCAAAACTTATTTTGGTGAGTCAATTGTGTTTTTTTTCAAATATATGTTCAGCTTTATTAATTTGAAAAAAATTTTGTCCATTGTAGAAGTTCTGATGAAGGAAATAAACAATTTCCGAAAGCTCAAGCTCAACCTTTGGAACGGAGGGTGATTTTGGCATCAGGGAACATCAAAACGAAAAACTGCATTGAAATTTTTCCGAAGTCGCGTCATGCTACTCTCTACAATAGCCCTATTTCATTCTCAAATAAGCCTAAAATCAACTGAGACAAAAGAGTTGTTAAGAAACAAAACAATGATTGCTTCATTGCTTGCGTCCATGTAGCTTTGACTCGAGTTTATCATCAACGTTTAAACACTTGATGCGTGGAAATTAAAAAAAAATGTAAAGTAAATGTGAATATTTTTCTTTTTTCTCCTTTTATTTTCGTTTTAAATTCAATGTATATAACCATAATCAATAATAAAGCGTGACTTTATTCTATAAAAGTATCGATAGTTTTCTCACGTTTATTGTGTATTGTTTCTAAATAAATAACTAAATATGTAATGTCTATATTCCCGTTTTTTAAATATCTCAAAATAATTTCTTAACATGCTTTAGAGCATTTGGAATAATTAAACTAGGTATTATGCTTAGAGTAATAATATATAATAGAGAGGGCTATTCATTCTTAAACACGTTTATTTTGCGGCCAACAATACTAAACGTCAGTAGTAAAATAATGAATGAATTATCAAAAGTGGGGATGGTATTGTGGATACATGGCCTTGGTAATTTGGGCTGTTTTTCTGACAAACTCGGCACTGAGGAACAATGATAATCCAAAAACATTATATTAATTAACATAAAAGTCTTAAAAACATATAAAAACGAAAGAACTAAATTCTACTCGCTACTTATAATAAACAAAACACGTTTGACATTATTTACTACAGTGCAATCGAAATTATCATGGGGCACACACTGACGATATTTATATCTCTCTTTATATGGTAATTAAACAAGGACAAAATTACTGTCTAGGTTACCCCAGACATGTAGAGCAGGTGCTGAAATTTTGAGCAATGTCGCCACTTTTAGTGACAACAAATACTTTTTTGAAATTTATATAAGAATATGCTTTTATAAAATAAAATTGAAGTGTTTTTAATTATTTTTAAAAGCACGACATGAATGCAAAAATGAGTATGACTTTTTATTTGCATAACTTTTTAACAAATTTTCAATTAAATTTTTAATTTCATTTTTCCTGCAACTAAAGAGAATTTGTAAATATGGTAAAGCGGTGGAAGTGTCCGCAAGTGAGCTTAGAATGTGACTCGATGTTTGAAGCATCAAAAAGTTATTATAAAACAAACATATCTATTTTATGTGTTAATCTGAGGTATTAAGTGTATTTTTTCCATTTCAAGCTCTAAATTTAATTTATTACAAATATAAAATTATTTATTATACTTCTACTACTTATACTCAATGTAAAAATAATATAAGTATACTAGGCCCACATTTTACTTAGAATTTATTTTATATAAAAGATTCTTCAAAATGCGATATAACTCAAGCCTGCATTCTGTACAGTACCAATGGTGACGTCGCAACGAGTTTGACCTTGCTAGACAAACCGGGCAAACTAAGCTATCCTGTGCAGTGTATAGTCGTTACGTTATACCAATCCATTCTTGATACCAATAGTAGAATACTCCTTACATAGACAAATAATATAAGAGATGGTTTGATGCATATGCGGCAAGAGACCTTTTCATCACAAATTTTTTGTACGCATGCGTTCAGTTCAGCCATATTTTTCGTACCGGTTTGTAAATAAGCGTGTACATACATATGAATAAATGATTAAAATCGACAAACATTAAACAAATAATATTTATTAAAAAGAAATTGGTCGAAAATCAAAATAATAAGTGTTTTAATTGAAATAATAAATTACTATACGACTGTAATTATATTATTATCTGTACGAAAAGGAAAAATACTTGGGTATTGTTCTGGAGTATGTAAGAGTCATACCCGGTATACTTAAATCATTTAAAGCCAATTCATAAAATGTGTATTTTGTAAATTTTCTTAAAACTTGCTTGCAGTATATAGTAGTAATACCTATAAATTGTACGCGTAATCCTATGATTAAAAATGTAATATGTTCATACTATCAGACATTCTTTAAATTTTAATAATATTCATTATCAACCTAGATGACAATTATAGAGTTTCTACATGTGCAGACAATAAATTATCATGGTTAATTAGGATAAAATTATTCAATATTATTTACCTAATTTTATTTAGATAATAGATTGTATTGACACCTAACCTCGCAACTAGTACACTTATTTTGCCTTTTTACTAACGCCGATGACACTTTAACCACATTTTCACGCATTTGCAATTATACGCTTCAACTGAATTGTCAAAAATTACAGCACAATCAATAATTTGTTTTAATGATCGCTTTGGTTGTGGAGATAAATATTGCATTCCCATCCATTATTGCACAAAACATTATGAAACTTTTAAACTCCCGCTCTTATAGCATGGTGGCTGCGCTTGCGCTTGTCATGTGATGAAAAGTACCAGTTGCACAACATTTCTGCGCCGCCGCCCGCGCATGGAGTCTCTGCAGTCACGCGAACTACAAGACTGTTTTACATAAACACAATAGAATAAAACAATTTAAAATATTATATATGACAATAAATTTCAACATATTGCCTTTAATATGGATAAATATTATAAAATATCCTAGTATATTAACTTTTAAGTCATGTAATAAATGCGAATATCAAATAGAAAAACTTAAATCAGTAACTTTCAGAACACATGGTAAAATATATATTTTATTTCAATTATAATAATAGTAGAATTCGACATACTTTTTGTTTAACAAAAATGAGACAGGACCATAACAATTTGCAACAATATAACAATTTACTAGGTCAAATTTAAATTATTGTTTTGTATACAAACAGTTAGTAATAAAAATTGAGGCCACTCAAACGCAAAAAACGCTATCTTTGCAATTCAACAAAAACCCCGAACAAAATTTGGGGGAATAATAAAAAGTAAGTTCAGAGCACGGAGTCGGGCGAAAAACGTGAAGGGAAAAGTCCTTCCCTGTCACGGTAACGGGTGTCAGTTTTTTTTTAGTGTTCGCGGGTTCATAGAGAGAAGTTCACTCCGTTGTGTCAGGGCGTCAAAGCGATTAACAGATATCCTTGACATTGAACGCTGTCCCCCTGGAAAAAACACAAAATGGGAAAAACTATCTCTCCGACCGTGATCCAGCCTAGCTCGACACCGGGTGCTAGAAATTTAGCGTCATCCGCAGTTTCTAGATAAATATCGAAAACAGTCAGTGAGCAGAGACAGGAGAATGGAAGTTTCCACACAGTAAGTTTTTGAACAAGCCTAAGATTTTTTTTGGGGAAAGATTTATTTATTTTTTTTGCGCGCTGATTCTAAACTCGATATTGATAACATAAATATTTGCATAGTTAGAATATATAACAATTTTTTTTCACTGGGTTATTGGACAAGTTCATAGGTTCAGTTAAAGCTGTAGGTCCAGGCTCATAATTTGGGCACCGCTCGTTCTATAGAATATAATTTTATCGTGTGAGATAGAATAGTAAGATTTAACACAAGATTGCAGGAACGATTTTTTTAGTGTATATGTAACTTGACAGGATTTAGGTATTATTTTTTTTGTGTCACATAATTCTCA
This sequence comes from Galeruca laticollis, assembly GCA_963921935.1. NCBI lineage: Eukaryota > Metazoa > Arthropoda > Insecta > Coleoptera > Chrysomelidae > Galeruca > Galeruca laticollis. Next base: position 50,109,719 of record OY998180.1, read on the forward strand.
CCCACCCCGTAGATAGAAATAAGTAAAGGTTAAAACAAAGCTAATTGTAATTAGTATCATTTGCCCGGAGCGTATGATTTTGTCTCCGTAATATCAGGTTATCAGTGAATTTTCGCCACGATTAAATAATTTTGGTTTTTCAGACGCGGTTATCTCATTTATTCATAGCTAGCTAAAGAAATAAACATTATAGTTTATTCGAAGGAAACAAAACTGCAACTCGGAAATTTTGTAACACACACTGAACTGTTTGCCGATAAGATTTATATTCAAAATCAGCAGGATGTTAATTCTCTACTTTCACTTTCTATTTACATAAAGTATAATGACATTCGACGAATAGGAAAATTAGCGGCAGTCGATTTGTACCGTATTTTTTTTAATATAGATAAGTATACTCTCAGTGAGGCAGGTTAAATTACGAAATAGAGGCGAAATCATACGGCCCATGCGCACCTTGAAAAATTTGTAGATAAGTGGGTAATATTTTTTATTGTGAAGGATTTAATATTTTTTTGTTGGTGATCCTATTTTATACAGCGAAAGATTTAATATATTTTTTTATACATTTGTGGTTACCGAAACTTTATTCAGATCCCTACCACGATTTTCCCTCTAGAGTGAGCAGTGCATTTGGATACGAGGCCGAACAAAGAGATCAACCCTGGCCTGGCAAAAGGTAATTCCAGGAGGTCCCCGCCTAAATCGGACTGGTGTTATTTTTTTTCCACGCTCGGCTGCTTTATTTCATTTGGTGACAGTCAGTTATTAGAGTGGTGACAGCGGACTCGAGATAGAAGAGTCAGTTATTACATTGGGTGACAGCGGTCTCCCAGATTTATACGAAGGTGTAGGGCAAAGTAATTCAATCTATTTCATTTTAAAATAGCGGATTTTTTTTGTTTAAGAAACAACTCGGTAACAAAGGGTAGAGTTGTCATTAAAAATGAAAATATACAAAATCAATCTTACATTGGTTTGTGTGAATACGGCTTGTGTTTGTCAAGTGTCAAAAATAAAAATTACTAAAAATATGGTTATGGTTGCAATTTCTAAGGATGAGTAAAATTAGTATAGTTTTTTTAATTTATTTAGGTTTTCCGTTCTAATAAAGTAAATAAAAGTAAGTGAACCTTTAAAATGTCATTACCAGGTATAATTCGTAATAATTGTATTGCAAAAAATTGTTAATAGTAAATATTTTTGGCCACTTTGCAATTTGGGTTTAAGAACAAAACATTTTTCAAATTTTCATCTGACATTAATCAAAGAGAACAGTGATACAGCGTTTTAGAACTTCCTGACACATCTAATGATCAAAGGTTGTGTGAAGATAATTTTGATGATGATCCACTTACAAGTACATGTCGTAAAAGAATTAAATTTGCTTTACCTTTTCAATCCTTACATCATACACCACCACATGGTAATAATATCCAAGCTTTTTAAAGTAAAGTATTTTCTGTAAAAGAAACCTTATTTTTTGTGACATTGATAGTCGAGAACTACAACACAAATTGTGAAGCAGATCATGTAATTTATTAGATAACTCTAATAGATAAGTCTTTTTAAAATTTTCATAATTAACCAAAACCATTCACTTCTAAAACTATCAATGAATTGGAAAAAATTGAATTCCCGTTCTTAGATACAAAACATTATTAAAATGTTGACACTCAAACAATAAGCTGCTATGTTTCTGGTTTCATACAACTTTTAATTGCGAAAAATGAAAGGCTAATTTGCAAACAGATGTTTTAGTTGTTCATCATAGTTTCACTTCCTTCAAAGAAGATGATGATAAAATACATCTGATTTATGTACAGGAAAGTCGTTAAATTTATTTCAATACTGCATGACTTTGTTATCATATCTACCACTTTTAGTTTATGTATAAAATATTACTGAAAAAAATTAACACTTTGCAAAAGGTCATATAAATTTTGATTGATTCACCTGTCTAGAACATAAATCATACGTATTTTCTAAAAGTTTGTGTTCCCTTATTAATTAAAAAATATAATGATGGTAAGAAGACTAACAAATAAAACTATTTTTTTGTAACTTAAAACGTACTACTTTTCATTTATTTTTTGTTTCAGACCTGTTCCTATCTTCATGGATATGGAGAATCTAGTTTTTAACTTCTTTTTATTAAAATGTTTGTTGGTTTTGTTGTGAATAATTTTAAAATAACTTAATGTGCAATTTGATGTGATATTGGATTAATTTTCTTAAATATAATGTAATGTTATTTTAGAAGAAATATGTAATTGTGATAAATAATTTTTTTATATTATGTGCAGGTTAATAAAAAATTTAAATGTTTGCTGTTTTCTTGTTTATCTAAATTATTTGTCTCAAACTTGTTTATTATAATTATTTCATTACAAAAAATGAAATATAATTTTATTTTTTGTATATGATTTTATTTTTTGAAATGAAATAATTATAAACAATTTTAAGACGAACTTAATCCAAACTTCCAAATTTAAATATCCCACCTGTAAGAATTAGTTCTGCATCCCGCAAGGGGTGCGCTCAGACCGACGCGATGTTTGTACGGGAACGAACACTCTCTTATTACTTTCTCTATGACTCCTTACTTCGTTTCTATCACCTTTCTATTGGTAACCTAAAACCGTATTCTTGAGTTCGAGAGAAGGAAGCAAATTGGTAAGAATGTATAAACCGCGTTGCAAAATATCTAAACCAATCAGAATAAAGAATGTTTGACAAGACGTTTAGATTGTCTCAATTTTCTTACGTATCCGTAACGAACTGAGCATGTGTAGACTCGACTTATAAGTCTCCGTATAAAGAACTTATTTTTAAAAACAATTGAATTACTTAAATACAACTACTTTCAAAAGTTAATTAAAACAACATTATTTTATTAATATGATCTTTATTATTTAAAAGTTGACATCAGACTGCATATATATTATGAATTAATTAATCATCAAAACTATATCAGCAATAAAATATATACAATAAGCAAGTCAGAAATAAACAAAATAATGAAGTCCGCTGTCAGCATATACGGGGTTATCAAATATAACACCTCCGCCCTTAGAATGTGGCATATTTCAAGGAGTGAAAAATGCCCTTGGTTGTGGCTCAGGATGGACTGTTTCAGCTCCTACCTCTTCTATGGAAGCATTTGTGGTTAATTCATAAAATTTTCTAATTTTTCTTGCTACGTAGATACATATATATATATATATATATATATATATATATATATATATATATATATATATATATATATATATATGTATATATATAAACGAAATTTGTAAGCCCGATAGAGAGCGTATTTTTTGACGGATCGACTACGACGAAGTTTTTGGATTTAAGATTATTATTGTGCCATCCATTCAATTCGATATTTTAACCAATCATTCAAAAACCTCATATTTCAACATTTTAACAACATTTTAACAAGTAATTACAAAAATTTTATTTCACAATTTAACAATAATTGACAAAATTTTAAATGTCAACATTCAAACCACCTCATTACAGATATTTTACACCTAACTACTTGACTCCTCACCTCGAATTCGAAAAAGCCAGTCGCCACCACCCTCACATCTTCCAATGTCTCCTAGTCACTTTTCAAACAAATTCGAAATAAAAACTCAAAAATCCTAATAATCATTCCTAACTCTTCTTATTAACTCTCATGACATCGGAGACACCCAATCCCAAAAACACTTTGAATTTCCAACAATTTAAATCACCCACCTCGTCTTCCGCAACGAAACGTGGTTCGTCTTATTCATATTCGACCTTTACTAGACACTTCTAAATTCCCCATCCTACACGCTTCTAAAACCCCCATCCTACACACTTCTAAAACCACGTTCTCACATAAAACACCCAATTTCGCTGCTGATTGTTCCCGCCTCTCTCTCTCTGGTTGATTTCTAGCATAAACTACCACTTACCCACAAAACCAACCAAAACTTCAAAATTCTATACACTCTTTCTCAACTTTCCATACACTTTTCCAAAAATAAATTTTCAGTCTTACCCTAAATTCAAGCCAAGTCAACACGCGCACACAAACCACCCACAAACACACCCCCAACCAGCCCAGCAGAGGAAAATATCCTATATCAGGACCCAATCTCAACACAAAAAAACCAAAATTGAAAAATTCACATCTCAAAAAGTTTTCGAACTTCTCTCTCTCTCTTTTTATAAACAAAGGTACTGGTGACATTTCGGAATACCTCAACCATAGACAAATAATCATATACATATAAGGTCTGTTCCAACCGAAGTAAATACCGTTCTAGTACCGTACAATCTCAGTAACGCAGCAAATTTGATGTAAATTACACAGACTTATTATATTCACTAATCAGCAGGTCAACTGGGTTTGTATCGTAATTTTACGGTTTTTGTGTTGGTTGGAACAGACCTATATATATAAACGAAATTTGTAAGCCCGATAGAGAGCGTATTTTTTAACGGATCGAAAGAAAACTCGCTACAAAAGTCGGTTGTGCCAAAATCTTGGAAAAGTTCGTTAATGAGCCAAATCGGTCCAGTAGAAACAAAATGGCGGCTTGTAAAAGTTGAAAAAAAATCGTATTTCCTTTGTTTTTCATTTGACGCAAAAAAGTTACTGATGTTTTTCATAGACCTTAACACGTTCAACAACTTTTGTAGTACATTTTTCTCTAAAACGTACATTAAAACATTTATTTAAAAAAATTTACCAGATTTTTTTTTAATTCTTTGTTTTTGATTTGATGCCAAAATGTTCTTTTATTTTGGATTTGATGCAAAAATGTTACTGAAATAAGCCTGTCCAATTGGTCCTGTGTGATATTAGGATTTTTTTATATCTGTCCAATTACGATTTGAACCACTTATAGCTACCACTTCTTCCACTCTACCTTCTAATTTATTAAGAATACCATTTAGCAGAAGAAGAAGAGATAAGATTTTGGAAATTATGTAGATTTTCTCTATCAAAATAATGGATTAGAATAGATTCGATAACACTTATAAATCTATCTAACTTAGTTGCATTCCTATCAAAATTTGGAATAATAGACAAAGTTTTAATATCTAAAATTGGCACTGGCATATTGATTGTTAAATTGCTTAAACTATTAATTATATTATTATCTATAAAGTTTGAATTTGGATTAAACTTATCGAAGCTTTCGAACTCTTCAGAGCTATCGAGCTATAGGTGAAGAGGAGTCTGAAATGAACTAAATTCTTGCCACATCCGTTATCTGTATCTAGCAACGGTTTCTTCAAGATGAGCCCCTGGTTTCCACGATGGATACCACTGGAATTAGTCTGGTTTCGATTTTCGTCAAAGAGTTGACACTCACGGATTGTTCACGATGGATTTCCTTCAAAAATCCTACTGACTGCGGCACTTATAAGTCTCCGTATAGAGAACTTATTTTTAAAAACAATTTAATTACTTAAATACAACTAATTTCCAAATTTAATTAAACAACATTATTTTATTTCTATGATCTTTATTATTCAAAAGTTGACATCAGACTGCATGTATATTATGAACTAATTAGTTAGCAAAATTATCTATATCAGCAATAAAATATATACAATAAGCAAGTCAGCAATAAACAAAATAATGATATCCGCTGTTAGCATCTACGGTGTTCAACCATATACGGCGTTATCAAATATAACACTCGTTACGGCTCAGCCGATACGAAGCGTTGAACGGATTGTTACGTCCCTGCTCCGTATACGTAAACGTATCCGTATCCCGATAAAAATCAGTATTCTGTGCTATTAGTGCTATTTTACAGGTCTTCTTTGATATTGGTTTGGTTTGATTATAACTCCAAAAAGTTCATTTTTAGTTTTATTTTTCATTATTTTTTTACTTTTACCAAAGAATAGTGCTTTGACCATCCAGGTTTTAGCACGAAACGATACGTTATCTGCTAAAAAGGTTTTCTTGATAACTTCTTTACGTCAACGTAACTCCAATACGGATACGTGTAAAAACTTATGACAAGCTAAAAGTGTCTATTAGCAAGTGTTATTTGGGGTTTGTGCCTTGTCGTATTCGTTGTCATTCTCGACTTACATATAACTTAGTTTTGAAAATTAAAATGTTGTCACATGTATCAGTTCATACCTATTGTGTCGCATAGAGAAAAAATTATCTTAATTTGTCTATGTTGTGTTGATTATAATATTATACACAATAGTCAATACACAAAACAAAATCTACACAATCTATTTGTTGCATCAGGTTTCCTTATTAACAAACAACAAATGCAAACGATATTTTTGGTCAAAAAATAAAAATCCCTAACACAGTTTTGTCGTTTCCCTCAAAAATAGTATTAGAAGTAATTCTTCTCTCGGGAAGCAACACTTCTCTCGCCCATGAGAGAACAGGATTTCAAGAAAACCGTTTCAGCCTTGTCATTAGAATCACTTTTGGTGCGTTCCACTTAAAGCCCATAACGATCGCAACAAACACTTTACCATTCCACTTAAGGCCCGTGGTCGTCGCAAGCTGTCGTTCAACGTCATAGATGACGTCTCGCCCACTTCGCCCATACAAATTGGTGGGCCTGAGTGAGCTTTTATCAAAACTTGGCGGCAATTCAAACATGGCGATAGTCTCTCATTCGTTTTGTCAAAAATTCAACCATAAATTCACGGGAATCGATGATGAATTAAATTTTATCCCGGCCTAAGCGAAATATTTACACCAAACTGCACCAAAAAGTATTCTATTTATTATTATAGACACAAACTGCACGTTTTCACCAAGCCGCCATATTGTGAGCTCAAATATGAATTCCACTTATACCTTTCGCCTACAACGACCATGGTCTTTTTACGTAAGTGGAACGGGTATTTCAGCGGTCGCTGTCTTGGGTGTTGTGAGCCTTAAGTGGAACGTACTCAATGATTCACTCCTATTTTATTCATTTGTATCACTGCCACTAGTGAGGAAATCAGTTTTAAGGTTATCATCTGTCAGCTTTCGAGATCGCCGCAAGCAGCCATATTGCCGCTGCTTCTCGTCGCGACGACTTCACGTCTTGTCGCTACTCTTCATCGCGACGATTTGTGACTTGTCGCCTCTTTTTTGAGTCGTGGGAAATTCAAAATGGGGTCACGTGACTAGATTTGTCGCTGTAAACGAGCGTCGAACGATTGCATGAAGGTGCATCCTCAATCAATCTGCTAGGAAGGTGGCAATTCGGCATGCCTGCTGCAAAACGGATACCCATCCTCAATCCTGTCAATTCAGTCAGCCTGAATGTGATCGCACATGCACATTTTCTTTGTTATTATTGAGATAATTGAAAAATTGTGGAATTTAACCTGTGAATATTCCTGTAAATAAAAGTAGTAAAAATGGATGATAAAAATAATTCCTCTCCATACTTAGGTACCAAAACTACTTATCAAAGACAACAAATTAATATAATAACCTAATAAGAAATTAATGTATGTTCGTTTACAAAAATAATAAAATAAAATAGAGTTAGGACAACTAAATAATTTTTTTTCCGCGATAAAATGCACATGTCACAATTCGGCACGCAATGAAAAAGCTTGCGACTTGCAAGCTTGCACTTTTAAGTCGGCTCGCATGTCTGCACGAAATTGAATTGATGATACTTACGTTTAAACGTCATTATCCCAGCATACGTGCCGAAGTGTCACTTCGCCACTAAATTGATTGGGGATGGACCTTGAGGTTACACCTTAAACGCTACGCTCCGTTATATATAAACCTCACTGATATAAACAAAGGTTGCTCGAGTAGCGCCAGTCCATCGCCTGAGGAAGGTGATACAGCAAGAATAGGTCACTGATGCAAACCGATGCACCGCGACTTCGCCGGCACCGTCGAATAAAACCCGCCAAACCACACGTTCTGCCGAACTTTTTAGTTCGACAGTTGTAGACAATGGTTTCTATCGAAACATTTTCTATTTATGAAAATAAAAATCGTGTATTAACATTGTTTTATTTCAGATCTACAAAAACAAATCACTCAACCAAAACCAGGAAGGACACTTAGCACTTAGGTAATATAAAAATCCCTGAAAGCTAATAAGTCAGGAAATCTTTAACTAGGGAGGCAACTCTCTCCGGCAATGAATCCGCTGTCGGTATTAGCTTTCGCCCCCACATCCTAAACTACACCACTACCAACAATGTCCTCCAGATGCACACGCAGCAGCAAAACTGCCAAATCCGCCCCTACTCCAACTCCTGCATCACCCTCCTCAAATATGCAAGCATGGCTCGACTCAATCGAACCCTCACACCCGAATTTTAATCCCACAGCCTACCAAGCCCACAAAGAATTCTGCAACTCCCCCAAAGGTCAAAAAATGTTTGAAGATCTTCGTAAACATTTTCTTCCCTCTGTCACTACTCAAAGCAAAACACAAACATCCAAAACCATTTCACACTCAACACCATCTCCAACTCCACTTCTTTCCGAGAAAGAATTTCCACTTCTAACACCAACAAAACACAATACACCATCTTCACACACTTCCAAACAAACCCATTCTCACACAACGCCATCTTCCACCTCTTCTAAACAAACATCCACCAAACAAACACCCGCACACAAACAAACCTCCTACACATCACCCACCAGGTCTTACGCTTCCTCCGTAAGATCCCAATCCCCCACACCCTCAGCCATCCGACAACCCAACATCCCCGACGAGGACGGATTCACCCTCGTTGAAAAGACCAAACCCAGGCCTACAACACCGAACCCTTCCCACAATCATACACAACCAACAACTCCACACCAACACAAACTCTCAACATCCGAAACCTCCCAACCCAATACGCCTCACAGAAATCCCTATTCACACTTCTGAACACCCTAGAACTCCTAAATGGCCACATCCTTTATTTGAAAGTAAATTTCAACCGCACCGCCCTTCTTAAAACACCCTCCACACAAGAGTTGGAAATGGACACATAGTTAAAGAAGTTTCAAATTAACATAACTATGCATACATTTTGTAAATAACTTTTTTTGTGTTTATCAAATTTAATAAAGGTATCATATAATTATTATCACTGTTGCCCGTTTTATTTCTTATTTATATAACAAAATATGATTTTAGGTAACAATTTAAATTAGGATTTTATACTATTAATAATGTTACACGCTGTAAGTATCAACGTTTCAATATCCTTAATTATATAGGTATTTCAATTAAATTTAGCTGTAGGGGAAAGGGGGGCACATACAACCTTGGGGCACTTTCAACCAGTGTCGATTTTTACGGAATTAATTTGAATTTACCGCCGAAAAAATTCATACGTACCCGTTAGCAGGTGGGTGATTTGTGCCCGTTAGTAGACCCTCAGCCACTACCAGTAAGGTTTGTTGATGGTGTGTGCTTGTTGTGCGAAAAATAAAATAAATCGTGATTTTACCTAATTCAAGGTAAGTTTTGTCGTGTCAGAAAATTATTCTCTGTCCGTTCTTATAAATACTATCGAATTTTTCCACTAATATCGTATTATAGCACATATGTTTAGAGTTAAATTTTGGGATAGCCCTAACCTAAAAATGTAACTTTGAGAGTGTTTGTTGTTCAAAGTCACTGTGGGGCAGATTCCACCACCTAAGAATGGGGCACTTTCAACCAGTTGAAAGTGCCCCACTAATGATTTTCAATTAGATTTGGATTTGAAATTATTAGAGATTTCATTAACAATACACTATCCATTAAGAAAAGTTTTATAAACCCGGCATTAATTTGATTATTGTTTGAAAATAGGTAAATTTCTTTTCAGATGGTCCAAACATATAAATAATCGACGAGAACGGAAATCAACGAAAAAGACATGACTAATGCAATTAAAAACGTATTAAGTAAAAGAATGTCAGAAAGAGAAGCTGCTACAACATTTAATATCAAACGAGACACCCTACATTCCAGAATTAAAAAAATTAAAACAAAATATCCTACAGAAGAATTACTAGCCAGTAAATTCAATGAAGACTCTGGGAATGAAAGCGACAGCTCCAATGAGAACAAAAATCTTTATTCCAGCAAATATACGGTTTCTCAAGTTTTTTCAAAGAGTCAGGAAGATGAGCTCGTAAAATATATTCAGCTTTCTTCTAACATGAATTACGGTCTAACATATAAGCAGATAAGAACTTTAACTTATGACTATTCGAGCGTTTTGCCCGGATGCAAGATTCCTGACAAGTGGAAGGCTGCGAAGATAGCTGGCATCGATTGGCTTAGGGGCTTTATGAAGAGAAATAAATAACAAATATCTTTAAGAAAACCAGAAAGTACTAGCTCAGCCCGATCAACTGGGTTTAATAAAAAAAATGTGTCAGAATTCTTCTAAAATTATACTTTTGCATTGCAAAAGTATAAGTTTAAGCCTGAACAGATATACAATTTGGATCAGACGGGAGTCACCACAGTTCTAAAACCAGTAAAAATTGTGTCCACTAAAGGCAAGAAACAAGTATGCCAAATATCATCTGCAGAACGAGGCGGGTTGACCACATATGTGGGAATAATAAGTGCTGTGGGTAGCGCACTCCCTCCAGTTTATGTTTTTCCCAGAACACGTAATCCTGACGAATATTTGATTGACGCACCCATTTCTAGCTTAGCATTAGGAAACCATTCTGGCTGGATGACAGGAGATCTATTTCTACGTGTACTGGAGCATATTAAGCAGCAAACAAACTGCTCAATTGAAAATAGAATACTGTTCTTGCTGGATAACCATGAATCCCATATTACCGTGAAAGGGATAAATTATTGCCGTAATAATGGGATCGTCATTCTTTCATTTCCACCACATACATCACATAAGCTCCAGCCTCTAGATGTCGGTCTTTACGGCCCATTCAAGAACTATTGCGCAACTGCCTTCAATGACTGGATGACTTCAAATCCAGGAAAAACGATAACAATTAGGCAGATTGCCCAACTAACGAAAATTGCTTACCAAAATGCTTTCACACAGAATAATATTACAACATCATTCCAGAAATCAGGGATTTGGCCTTTGAATAGACTGGCGTTTCAAGAAGAGGAATTTTTGCCCAGTTTTGCAAATTATGAGGAAGAACATGACCAACAACCTCACCAAAAACAGACTGATGCTGATTCTTCATTGTTCATGGCTGAGAATGGTTCGTCATCTTTAACAAGAGATCCAAAGCCAGAATGTATAACTATGTTCGATCTTTTTTTATTCTATTATTAAATACATTTTCTCAAATTGCAGATACTCGATCACTCCCAAAAATTCATCCTCTACACCTCCACCCTTAAGAAATATTTCAAGAATCTCGTTTGTTAATGAGGATCTTGACAAACTCTCTTGATTTTATTTGTAGCTTTTTTACAGACTTACTTTCAACATCTGCTGTCCACAAAATTACTCCGGAGACTGAATGAATATGTAATAAAATTTTTGCGTCGTAAGACGCCAGGCTTCAAATTCTACTACCCCTTGGTCGAAGATACATCTACAGTTGACCGTTACGACTTAGTTCTAAAATTACCACAGCCCAACTCATCTAAGACTGCTCGGACTTCTTCCTTACTAACTTTCAGTATTAATTTATCCATGTATAATATCAAATAAGTTGTATGTTTTGATTATACTTATGTTTCAATATTTTTCTCACTAGGTATTGTTACCAAAATAAAGAGTTGCACTGATCTGTTGTATAATTTCATTGCTGGTTGAAACTGCCCAGGACGTGGTTGATTGTGCCCCACCGGAGGGGCACTATCAACTTTGATAATTTTTTTGAAAAAATAAATTTACCGATAATATTTCCTAGACAAAATGTAAGTAAAAGTATCAAATATTGCTATGCCGGGAAGAAACTACAATTATTTGACATTTTGTCAATATCTGCGATCTTTGGTGATTTGGTTTAATGTGCCCCCCTTTCCCCTAATGTAAATATATTATTACTGGACAGCTTCTGGTATCTACATAAAAATTTGTCAACCTAATAATGTGCCAGTTTATCTTTATAACTTATATATTCATACTTAAAATAAATTTGGTAAATTACTGCATTAGTAATCCGGAAATTTCGAAGTCAACCCGCAAAACTATGCAACCAACCATTCAAACACATTCTTATCTGTTCTCTCATTGGTCGATGCCGCGTTCGATTTAGCCTCTTGTCACAAGTATCCAAATCAACCTAACCTAACCTATCCTTTATCTATGCAAGTATCTGGTGTTGCTGTTTTAAAAGTACATTATTATATTATTAAAATGAAGCGATTATCTGAAGAAAGAACAAAAATTCTTTTTGAAAAATTAGCCAAGTTGTAAGTAGATCAAAAGTATTCCATTAAAGTAGTGTATATGTGGTTGAAACTGTTTTTAGTATTGGACCAAATGTGAAACTTCTAGTTGAACGTCCAGATGGGCTATATTGCTTTAGAGAACAAAAGGATAGAGTGTATTATGTTTCTGAAAAAATATTAAAGCTGGCTAATACCATTCCTACTGATCACCTGGTATCTGTTGGAACATGTTTTGGAAAATTCACAAAATCCAACAAATTTAGATTGCATGTTACTGCTTTACATTATCTGGCTCCATATGCTCAGGTAACTAATGTGATTATGATTTAACATTCCCTAGCTCTTGATATTATATGATTTCCATATATCCATAAATGAAATAATGACCCACCATTCTAATTATGATAAATGTAGAAACAGTATGCCACTATTATATACATAGTGACGGACTATATTCCCCAAGAGAGATTTAGTCACTGAAATGGCTTTTTATACATTGTTTTTGGGGATCTGGCCCTCATTCTATGTTTTTAAATCCATTTTGATATGTTCCTCCACTGTTTCCTATTGGTTGTTTTCTCTTTCCAGTTTTGTATTCCTAGGCTGTTTACATCAGCTCTAACCTCTTGTAGCCACATTGATTTTGGCCTCCCTCTTTTTCTTTTGCTACTTGGCTTTCACTCAGTTATTGCATAAATTGTGCTATTTGAACCTGCTCTCCAAACATGTCCCAACCATTTTAATCTCTGCTCTTTTATTACACTAATGATTTCCACCTGGATGGCCTTTTTTAGTTCTTTATTTGCTCTTTTCCTATATTCATTTTCCGCTATTTTCTTGGGTCCTAAGTACGGTGCTTAGTATTATTCGTTCAAAAATTCTTAGGTCTTCCTTCTTGTTTCTAGGTCATTACCATAATTTCAGTTCTATATGTTATTGTTGGTCTAATTATTATTGTTCTATAAATATTCATCTTGGTGTTTTTGCCTAGAAATTTACTTCTTAATAGGTTTTTATATGCATGGAATACTCTGTTTGCCGCCATTATTTTCTCTTTAATTTCCATATCGTCATCCCTATCATTGGTTATTGTCACTCCTAGATATTTTATTTTATTAACTTCTTCAAACATAAAGTCGCCAAATCTGGTATTATTTTGCATTAGGTGTTTGTTTACGGTCATTATTTTTGTTTAATTTATGTTTAGGCTCCTTTTTTACCTTCTTTCACAATTTCTTTAAACATTTTTCCATAATCTCTGTTTTTTGCTACCAACACTAAGTCATCCGCATAAGCTATCAATTGCCCACCCCCTCTTTCTTATGTTTCCTCTGTGCACATTTCTGACTACATATTCCAGCGCCAGATTAAATAGAGTTGTTGTGAGAGAATCTCCATGTCTGGTGCCTTCGTTAATTTTGTATCTGTCTGTTTCTGTGGTTTTCTTCTTAGTTTTTGTTGATCTCCATAATTTTAAGTGCTCTCATTAGTCTATTTATTGAGTCAAGGCTTGTTCAAAATCTATAAAAACATCTCTGTTCAGATTAGATGTTCGTATGTTTTTTCCATTATTTGTTTCAGGATATGAATGGCATCCATGGTTAATTTACCTTTATTAAACCCGTATTAGTATTGCCCTAATATTGTGTTTATTCTGCTTGCTTTTTTGGATGAGCTAGACAGTATTTTATATGTCGTGTTAAGTAGTGTAATCACTCTAGAATCACGTCTAGAATTTGTGCAGTTCCGTTCCCCTTTTCATGTATTATTACTATTTGACGTAGGCTCCACTCTACCGGAATTTTTTCATCCCTCCATGTATGTCTTATTAATTCGTATATCTGGTCCGTTAGATTTTCTCCTCCATATTTAATCCATTCAATATTTATCCCGTTGCTTTTACCGATGATTTGTTTTATTTCTTCGAGTGTTGGTTCCAGTATTTGCTCTTCTACTTCTTGATTCTATTATTAGCAACATACAAAAGAAAGAAAAATATCTCAAAAAGTTTAGGAGAACACGTAATGAGCGTTTTCTGCAACAGTTTAAGGAGCTTCGTTCACAAACTAAACAGCAAGTGAGACGTGTTTATCAATCCTATATTAGTAACATTCAAAATAATATTGCTGCCGACTCAAGACAGTTTTGGTCCTACATTAATGTGGAAAATAAAACGTCACGCATACCTGGCATTATATCTTTAGTTAATGAAAACTACTCAATTCCACAGGATATAGTGGATAAATTTAGTCAGTTTTTTGAAAATGTGTTTGTGCCATCATCAGTACCACGAGCTGATTTAGTTGACTTATATGAGTCGCAGTTTTATGGGGACATCATCAAACATCAGGGATATTACAGAGAGTGAAATTGTTGAAGCTGCTAAAAAATTGAAAAATAAGATGACATCTGGATCAGATGATATTCCGTCATTTTTCGTAAAGGACTGCATTTCTTTATTAGCTTGTCCATTGAAAATATTATTCAATTTGGCTTTAGAATCTTCCACTTTCCCTGATCAATGGAAAGAAACTAGGGTTGTTGCAGTTTTTATAGCAGGTGACAAGTCTAATTAATAATTATCGCCCAATATCCATTCTGTCCAATTTTTCAAAACTTTTTGAAATGGTGGTTTACAATCGTTTATATCCATCCATTCGTAGCCTTATTTCACCTGCACAACATGGGTTCCTCAACAAAAGGTCAACTGAAACTAACTTACTTCTTATAGCCCAAGAAATATCAGAAATAATGGATGCCGGTAAACAAATAGACGTAATTTACACTGATTTTTCAAAGGCTTTTGACAGAATGGATCATGGGATTTTCATCGAAAAGCTGAATCGGTTTGGTTTCTCTTCCGCTTTGTTGAAGTTCTGTCAATCTTACCTTCATAACAGGTTTCAATTTGTTTTTTATAATGATCACTCTTCAAATAAATATCTTAGTGAGTCAGGTGTACCGCAAGGCTCAAACCTTGGACCATTGTTGTTTCTTTTATTTATTAATGACCTGGAGGTACACTTAGATTCGGGTAGACTCATGTATGCGGATGATTTAAAAAAATTTCTTCCCATAACATCCATAGACAGTTCCTTAACACTTCAATCCAATTTGGATAGAGTATCCGAATGTACCACAGTTCTACAATAGACAACATTTTCCTTTTTATTGTGATTGATCTCGAACAAATGTTTTACTTCATTCACCAATTAATGTTATGTGTAATAATTTTAATTTATTGTGCAACACATGCGACATTTTTATAAATAATTTTAAAGTTATTAAAGCTTGTGCTACTGAACGTTATACAACTATGTGAAATGTGTTTTTTAATTTTATACTTATTTTCTTGATTTAATTTAAGGCTGTTTCTTCTTTTATTATATAACCATTGTTTTTGCTCTGTAAAGGGATTTGTATAAATCTGTTGGGCAATAAAGGCTATTATTATTATTGATCTTTCAAAAATTCTTCCACTATTTCCATCTCTGTTAATACGTTCCTAAAATATTCCATCTAGAGTGCTTTATATTCTGTTTCGTTTTCTACCACTTTACCATGTTTATCTTCAATTCCAATTTGTTTGAGCTTACATACTCTATTGTTCAATAATTTTTTTGTACAGTTTTTATTATTATTTTCGGCTTCTATTTTCTCTAGTGTGCTATCCACCCATTCTCTTTTGATTTTACTTACTGCCTTTTTTGCTTGTTTTCTTATCTTGTCATATTCGTTCTAAGCCATTTGCCCCAAGCATTCCATTTCCTTTCCACTATTATTTTACACGTCTCATTATACTGTCCTATTTGTTTCCATTTGTCTTGGACTTCATTGATTTGCATTCTTTTTTCCTTGTCTTCCACTAATATTTCCGTGCACTTTCCATATGCTTTTCTAGTTTTTATTGTCATCAAGGGGGTGCGTCGAGTGAATGTTTTAAAATCTCTCCTCATGAAACTTATTAGAAAAGTGGTAAAAATTGCTCTAAAAATAGTGAAATTTTAACAATGAACAAATAAATCTCTAAGTAAACTGTACCATAAAAGAGAAAACTCAAATCTTGAATAATAGATCAAACAAGTGCATTCAAATTATATTAAATAGATAAATCTGGACAGAATATAATTAGTACGGGTGATTAAGTCGAAATCACATCCATACCTGCCAGCATGTCTCAAACAAGAGAAATTATTGAACAACTGCTTGAAATTTCTTCAGTAGTTTTTGAAGGATCATCAGAACAAATCAGCCTGAAATATGCGTTGAGAGGTTCAAACTGCTCTAAAACTCTCCTTGGGCATTGTTCTAAGGATAACCAACGTGTATTACTAGGTAAAAGTATCTTATGGATATCAGTCTTAAAAAATTCTTGAAAGTCCCTAAAATTTTCTTGTTGTAAAGCACTTCGACTAAAATGTGCCCCAATATTTCTCATCACATCCTCCACTGACCTAGGTAATTCCAAACAATCCTTTGAAGTTATTAGGTGGATCATGTGGCATGAACATTTAATCAGGGCAACATGTGGTAGGACTTTCTTCACCAATGGAAAAGGCAGTGGTTTGATCCTACCATAACATTTGTTGTGTCTGTAAATAAACCAATCATGTTTTCAAATGGTACCTTTTTTTTTCTTCAAGGCATTTTTTTAAAGCCAAATAAAGTGACTGGGCATCACCCTTATTCTGTTCGATAATGTCGAAAAACTTTGTTTATACTTTATTATTAATATCACAATAAATTATCACAAAAGCACACTGTATTATTGTGCTTATATCTGTGGTTTCATCCAAAACCATGGAACAAAATTGCCAGGACTTGACACTGCATCAATCAAGTCTTTTTAGATATTGGGTGCTATCACATTTTTCAAAACTGCTGTAGCTTTTGTCCTTTTCAATTTAATTTTCTGGACTACTATAGGATCAGAATAGATTTCTCCATATACTTGAACTAAATCATCCATCAAACTGAATGGAAGGTTTTTAGCAGCTAACTTAATTTCTGCATACCTAATTTTGTTTTCATGAGGAGAAGTCAACAAGTGTTCAATATTATGTGTATTTTGTATCTGTCTCGCCTGGAAACTGTGTTTCTCAGTTTTGCGATGCCGTACTAGATCATTTCTATGTGGAGTGGAAATATGATAATGTTGCAAAGTTTACAATGTGCGTATTCCTGTACATTCGAATTGCTACGACTTGAACTATTTTTTCTTCTTTTCTAAACCGGTCTCTGAATATATCTTCATTCAACTACTCAAGGCGAAATTTGAAATTTCGTTTTGAGGTAGCCCGTCTTCTCCTTTCTTGTATTTCATGGTCTTCATTTTCATTAGCTTCATCTGATCTTGTTCTTTTAGGTGGTGGACTTCTTGAACTACTACTACTACCACTAGTAGATGGACTTGATATTTGAATTAATCATCTTTTATATATGTAATCTAACAGAATATTTACATCGATAGTTTTAGGTCGTTTCATTAACCAGTTGTCCATTTTCAATCTCAAGAAGTACTTCTGATTATCACAATTTAACGTTCTAGAACTCCCAATGGTTTTAATTTTGATTTAATTTTCAAAACATTACATCAGTCATATGTCTTCGTTGCTTCTCAGTTGTCATATTTTCAGCCGAACATACGTCACACGACCACAGGCACCCGAGACGTCATGAAAATGAAATACAGAATGATATTATTTGACCTTCAATAATATTTGGTGTTGGTGTCATGCTAGACTTTATTTTCAGAGTGACTCTTCATCTTTGAGTCAATCTTGGGTGCTCTTGGGCTCTTATTGAAGTTGCATGAGAACAGGCATCAATCGCATTCTATTGATATCCTCACATTTCAGGTAACCCTCACAAATCACTCACATTGATGTAAAATCCTCACAATGTGAGGTTTTCCTCACATATTGACAACGCGGCAAGGATGTTTGTTATTGTCTATCAATAGGCTGTCATGCGCTTATGTCAAACCAATCCTCTTCTTATATTGTAGGGCTTTGATTTTGATATATTGCTACTTTTCAACTGAGATTGAATTGTATATTTTCTATTTTTACTGTCTGATGAGATAATCAGCAATGTCTTTTAGGAATTCACAATAGCTTTGTTCGTGGGTCTGATTTCGAACCAGTTTTAGGGACTGGCCGCATGCGCACATTCAAATTTTCGTTTGCGGTTCACTCAGTTCTGAATTTTTAGTTACAGTTCCGTGTTCACGGGTCACTTTGATTCCGCTTATTATTGATTCCAAATCGGTTATAGCAGTTCTTGGGTTTTTGTTAGAACTATAAGTTCGGTTCGGTTGCCCATGCGATTTACCAAAAAGTCGGCGTCATAGTTAACTGACATCAGCTGTTATTTTATGACGTGTTTGTTTTACATGGTTGTTCCAGTCAAGTTTAAAGTGTAAATTTGTAATTTGTAGTTAAATAAAGTTATACAAAGCTGCCGTTTATACTTGTAATGTGTATAGAAAGCGTTAACGAGTCCATTTATAAAATTCCTCCTCTGAAGTTGATGGAAACAACAAAAATTCAGATATATTGTAATCTATCAATAATAAAGAAAACGAGAAAATTTTATTTTAATTCGTCTTTCCCTGTAAAACAGGTTAAACAGTTACCAAATAAACTACCAAAATTACTGTTGCCAAAGATACCCTAAATTTCATGTTTGAACTTTATACTCATAATCATATACCCAAACAGGCATATAATAATTATAAAACCTATTACTCCAACCTTGTCTTATGGGAAAAGAGGGATTACTATGACAGACAAGTTTCTGACTCGCATAACAAAAGTAAGACCATCTGGAATACAATAAAAACTGAGAAAGACCTCAGTAAATCAACACAAGAAACTTTCACTGAAATTAAGTCAAATAATGAAACAATATCATCTATGTCCGTTGCATCTAACATTTCTAATGAATATTTTGTCACAGTGGCCGCAAGTCTTGTAGACTCTTCAGTAAAAAATAGAAACCTAAATCATATAAACAACAATCTATTATATCTGTACCTATCCGAGGTGGATAATGTTGAAGTTCTGGGAATTATAAATGGTTTGAAAAATAAATGCTCAAGTGGCGAGGAAGGTATCAGTAATATTTTGTTAAAAAAATAGCGACATTTGTTTTAGAACCACTGACACATGTTGTAAATTCATCATTCTCAGGTGGAGTTTTCCCATCTATACTGAAAGTAGCAGTTGTACTTTAAAAATGGAGATACATTATTGGTGGAAAATTATAGACCAATAAGACTCCTCTCTACTTATTCCAAAGTTTTTAAAATTGCTATGAGAAAAAGATTTATTAATTTTTTTAATAAGAACCAGATCATAGCTTCGAAGCACCATGGATACCGAGAACCAAAATCTACTATAACTGTTGCTTTCGGTTTTATTGAGAGAATTCTGGATGCCCTTGATAGTGGTAGTCTTGTCCTTGGAGTTTTTTGGACCTATCAAAGGCATTTGACTGTGTGAACCATTAATTATTGCTTGACAAAATGGGAATTCGGGGTAGACGCTATGATTGGATTCAATCTTATTTAGCAAACCGTTCTCAAAAAGTCTGCATTAAAACAAACTCTTCTGAATATACTTCTAATGCCAGAGAAGTTACACAGGGTGTACCTCAGGGCAGTGTGATTGGTCCAATCCTGTTCATACTTTACATAAATGATCTAGAACTATTTTTAAATGATATAACTACATTAACAAATTATGCTGATGATACAAATGTGCTCATTGATGGAGATAATTATAATGAAATGAAAACTAAGACAACATCTGTATTTTTAAAAATGGCTGAATGGTTTGAAGGGAATTCTTTAATCATGAATAACAAAAAGACGCAATGCATTCTATTTAAACACAGTTGTAATGAAATTGTGTATCCTAATAATATTGAGATTAACAATAACGTAACTACATTTTCGTCAGAAATTAAGTTTCTAGGAGTGACAATAGATGAGCACATGAGCTGGGTGGAGTATGTGCAGCTGATCTGTGGTGGATTGAGTAGAAATTGTTATTGTTTAAAGGAATTAAAAAAAAGTAGTTAGCAAACAGAAAGAAAGAAATTTATCCATCATTGAAAATTCTACAACTGCATTACATACATTTATAAAATTTTATCAGACTAGTCAAGGATACTAACCTATGTACAGACACAAACAGTTGAAAATATATGTAAAATTTGATTATTGTTATTATTATTGTTTTTTTTATATTTAATTATTTAATTTTCCTATGGTATATACACCCAACAAATAGTAAAAACAAAACATATACGTGAGTACTTACTAAGATACCACTAAGGATATGTACAAAATACAATTAAACAGATAAAACATATAAAGTATTCCAGGAGACACAATGCTTACACTGGATAAGACTTATTTCAAATATATACATAAGGAATATAAACTTTTTTTTGGAACCACCATTTATTTATGTAGATAAATCAGAAAGTCATTATGAAATTCCTCAATAGAGTAAAAAGCATTTTGGATGAGATGATTGTATAAAGCTGACTTGAAGCTTACTAAGCTACATGTGTGTCCAAATAATTTGAGTGCATGGTTGTAGCAGATGATACCTTGATAACTGGCAGAGTCTTATCCCAGAGCCAGACGAGAGTAGGGTAGTCGTATTTCATTACCTCTTCTAGTATTATAGTTGTGAATGAAATTATTTTTGGTGTAGTGTGTTTCATTTTTTTTACATTCATGGTTATTATGTAAATGTATAAGCTGGGTAAAGTCAATATGGTTAACTCAGTGAATGTGCTCTTACAAGATTCTTTATAATGTAGTCCTGCTAGACATCTTGTGACGCGTTAACGCCTCGGAAACGTCACTTCTGACACCTATGAAACCTTGCACTTTCTCGGGCGCCAGATTTTTAACGTAGTTGTCTCCACGGCTCCTCGACTTCACTCGTCGAGAGTTCCAGGTAGCCTCAGATGGAGGTACGGTAAATTCCAGGGGTCTATTGTCGTCAAAATTCGGGAGGTTGCTAAATATATAAAACAAATGTTCTCGCTAGTCCTGAAATAAATGTTATTATCCTGATCCACACTACGGAGAAGCTAAAATTCGTGCAGCCAAACAACTACTCTACCATAAGGAAGTACTAGTCTATAATAGGTCAGTAAAACACAGAGGTTCGGTTAGGTTATATTACAATAATGTTTTTATTTAATAAATACAGGCTTTGTAGCTACTCAAATCGTTATCTATATACAAAAGAAAAAAAACTTATCACACCTAAAGGTAACCCATACTCTGGTATCCCCAGAAAAGCAGAGAAATGTTAGCGAACTATATACATTTAATATGCGATCATTAGAGACGAAGCGGGCAGGACTAATGCTTATAGTAAAAATGAAATATCTAATATTTTTATAAATTCAAAATAGAAATTCAAATATCTATTGAAAAGACCATTTATGTTATAATTTTCAAATATTCTTAAAAAAAATTCAAAAAAACTAAAAAAAAACAACTACAAGAACGGTAAATAAATTGGTTTAATTGCTTACTTTCGGAGCGTTGTTCTACTGCCGGCGGTCGGGACTCGATACTACTCTACTCTCGACTATTTCACCTACCAGGTTTCAAACTGCTTCTCCCTCTCTTCCGCTAGTTCGACCTGCGCGCTCCTTACTCAGCGTTCCGCGGTAGGGCTAAACATAAATTTACCATCGGATCGCGGTCAAAATTTGAAATTTTCAAATAAAAATCCGGAATGAATATTTTATCAAAGTGATTTCTACACATATTACGGGTTATAAGCAATATTAAATAACAGTAGATTCGGAAGCTTATAATCATTAATAACATAATTTCTACATATCTAACGGTTAAATAATATGAAATAAAAGTAAATTCGGAAACCTTAAAATGATTAGTAACGAAAAAAAAACTTCGTTACAATCTTATCACTTTTTTTTGTCGCTTAAAAACTTTTATTGTATGGACTGAGTTCCCCCAGAAAGGTAGTCCATAAGATAGGATGGATTGTACTAGTCCATAGTAGATCAGCTTAAGCACATGTAGTGAGACTGTTCCACGTATTTGCTTCATTACAAAACACATGCAGCTCATTTTTGTAACGAGGTTTTCTATATGTGCCTCCCATATTAATCTTTGATCTATAGTCAGGCCTAGATACTTGAACATATTCACTTGCTCTATGGATTTGTTTTTAACCCTTATTAGGGGGCAATAGTCATAAGAAATGTTTTTTTGTTGGAAGACCATGAAGACTGTTTTACTGATGTTAATCGCTAAACCACTATTTTCACACCATCTGGCGAATTCCTCTGCAGCTGAGTTTGCTGTTTCTATACAGAGCGGAAGCTTATTTTGTGCCACTATTTTACTAGTATCATCTGCATAGATGATCGTTTTCTGCTGAACCACACTTGAGAGTTCTATGTCACTCATAAATATTATGAAGAAAAGTGGAGCCAAAGTTGAACCCCGAGGAACCCCCATTGAAACAGAAGCAGCATACATTGATAACAGCATATTATGGGAATTTCTATTCATCGCTGACCTATGGAATTGTTTTTTGGGGTGGTTCACACAGACTGTCTTTGTATTACAAAAAAGAGCAGCTAGAATTTTGGCTGGTTTAAAACTGCGTGAAAGCTGTAGGGGATATTTTAAATCTTTAAATTTATTGGTATATACATATATGAGTGTCTTTGTTATGTGTATTAGATTAGATTTTAACGGGGTTACAGTGCACTGAAACCAAAGGTTTATTGTGCCCCCCCTATCAGAGCTGTTGTCGCTACTACTAGAGCTCGCCTTCCAGTTCCAAGGTTCTAATGAACTCTAGTATTTGGGACGGCTTCAGCGAGGTTAGGTCCTCACTCTTACAAGTTTCTTGTTCAAAGCATTTCTTGCGTTGGCTTGCAATGGCGAGGCATTCCAGAACTAGGTGATCAGGAGTTTCATCCTCCTCCCCACAGAATCTACACTCGTCAATCTCTGCTAGACCTATTCTCACTAAGTGCTTCCTAAGGCGGCAGTGTCCTGTAAGAAAGCCCGTGAGGAGATGTAGCTTATCTTTACTGAGGTCCAAATATTTTTTGGACCTAGCAGTGTCAAAGTTCCCCACGAACTTTTTGGAATGTTCCAACCCGGGAAGGCACGGTCAGAGTGCTTCTCTTTCGGTTTCCTCTTTCTTCCGAAACTCTTTCTTGTAGGAGCATTTTGCTACACCACAGAAAGGCTCCGGGCCAATAAAGGGCATTTGTGCTCCTTTCCTGGCAAGTGTATTGGCCTCTTCATGTCCCGTGATTCCCGAGTGGCCAGGAACCCAGACTAAAGAGGCCCTGTTATTCTTGCCTAATTCATCAAGTTTTCTTCGGCACTCCCATGCCAACTTTGAGTCAATGACATGGGAGCTCAATGCTTTGATAGCTGCTTGACTATCAGAATGGATCGATATGTCACATTTCTGGTAGTTTCTTTCTAGGTTCATTTCCACGCATCTTTCGATCGCAAGTATTTCTGCCTGAAAGACGCTCGGGAAGGAGCCTAACGATAATGAGTATCTGGTGCCAGGCCCAAATACTCCAGCGCCTGCTCCAATGGTGGTTTTTGAACCATCCATATACCATCTAATGGTGTTTTCTTTGAGAGTTTGGGTGGTGTATTCCCTTTCCCAGTCTCTCCTCGTATTTAGCATCGTGGTGAAATTCTTTTCGATGCTTACTTTCCTGATCATTTCGTCACTGGGAAGATTCGCTAATGAGGTGTATCTTGTCAGAGAGGACCAAGCTCCCTGATTTTTAATACTCTCATTGCCTGAACCTTCCTTAGATATTCTAAGAATTGCCTCTTGGGCAGATCTTTCTATCACCAGATGTAGAGGTGTGAGATCTGTAATGATCTCAAGTGCCCTAGTTGGACATGTTCTCATAGCTCCAGTGATGCACATACAGGCATGCCTTTGAACTTTATCGAGGGTTTTCCTCGTGCTGACTGTTATGTGTATAGAAATAGGAAATATTTTTCAGATTATACAATTGCACATGAGTAACATACGAGACAGAAACAAATTTTCCGATACCTTATTCATAAAACATCATTGCTTGAAAAAGGTTGCTTATATAGATGTTTGTTAACGTTTAACCTACTACTTAAAGAACTACGGGATATTACTTACATACATAGATTTAGGAGGACTATAAGGAAATGTCTTGTGTCTGCGGAACCATATAGTATAGACAATATAAATAGCAATACATTTTTGGATTTTTGATTCAGTGTTCCACGCATATCTTTTTTTAATTGTTTGCGTGTTACACATTTGTTTTTTGCGTTTAATCTGTTTTTTAAATATTTTAAATATAGTTTGGCGCATATCAACATTGTACAACAAGTGAGAACGTTTAACATTGTAGATTTTCTGTTTTTATCTGTTTTTAAAAAAATTTTTTTTGTAAGTATACATTATATTTCGTTTTTACAGAGTACTTTTGACATGTACCATACAATGTATATTTTTTTTCTAAAAATGTATCTTGTCACTAGTACGAAATAAATATCTATCTATTCATTAATTCATGGGTTATTTTCCATGCCGTTTCACAAAAAATATCCTTTTAATCAAACGTATTTGCTAAGAGTTAAATTTTATCTGTCTTTCACTTTCGTAAAAATCTAAATTTCTACCCTAAAACTAATGTTTTTATCACATTCCTTGGTTGTGATTAAAACCTATGAATCACCTGACGTAGTATTATTGTACTTCTTTTCAAAAATCTATATACAGGGTGTTTTTAACGTTGACCCTGCAACATTATCTTGTTAGTGTAAGCATACATTGAACTTAACTGTTTACTTAGAACCGCTCATTTTTTAAGTTAGATTTAATACACTAATTAACAGAAAGAGACAGTCGAAAGCATATATTAGAGATAACCTTTGTCAAAAGATAAAATTTTCCTGTGGTTCTTAAATCGTTCCCGGTAAATAAAAATCCTGAATCGGTTCCTAATCACGCATGCGTATTACAGCGATCCTGAATTGGTTATCAATTAGTTCGTAATCAATTCTATTTGTGACCCGCGAACAAAGCTAATATCGGGTTGGTGGATCGACCAACTAAGTTATTCTTGGTTATTATTTAAATTTTATTTCTAACTCTAAGCTCGAAGGTAGACAGCGCACTACGCAGTGTTTATAGGATCGTTCTGTCTATCCTTGTATTGCTCAGCTTGGCTGTGTTTAAAAATGAGATAGATATACATTCTGTATGTCTTGGCTAATAGATGTATTTTAAAAGCCGCAGGTCATGAATAATAAAATTTTTCGAGAATTTTGCTTTTATATGTTGTTGTTTTTTTGTATTCTATAAGTCACCGGAATTGTTGTTTTTATGGTTTTTATTCATTTTGGCATCGGGTATTAATTTGTTCAACATGCTAGTGACACTTAATTTTTGGTTTTGGTTCATCGAAAATCGTGGGGCTCCATCTCAGTGTGGTGCGTGTGGAACTTTCCTGTTTGAAGATTGTTTTTCTTCACCCATTTTGGGGATTTTGG
Organism: Galeruca laticollis; assembly: GCA_963921935.1. Lineage (NCBI taxonomy): Eukaryota > Metazoa > Arthropoda > Insecta > Coleoptera > Chrysomelidae > Galeruca > Galeruca laticollis. The sequence continues at coordinate 50,135,642 of OY998180.1, forward strand.
GAAGTTCTCATGCGGTTTTTCTGGTACTGGGTTTTTGTAATTGGCCTGCCGGAATTGCAGGATTAGATTTTGTGACCAGTACCTCTTCCTTTATAGTGATAAATCAACCCAAAGAGATGAACATACAAGCTTATTTAAGTTCTCATTATAAGATAAAGGTGAGGTACAGCTACCTATACTGTAAACTCGTTGTGCGCACATTAGATAGATAGATAGATATTTATTTCGTACTAGTGACAAGATACATTTTTAGAAAAAAAATATATACATTGTATGGTACATGTCAAAAGTTCTCTGTAAAAACGAAATATAAGGAATCCATAAATTTAAAAAAAAACAGTTAAAATCTACAATGTTAAACGTTCTCACTTGTTGTACAATGTTAATATGCGCCAAACTATATATAAAATATTTAAAAAACAGATCAAAAGCAAAAAACAAATGTGTAACACGCAAACAATTATAAAAAGATATGCGTAAAACATTGAATCACAAATCCAAAAATTTATTGCTATTTATATCGTCTATACTATATGGTTCTGCAGACACAAGACATTTCCTTACAGTCCTCCTAAATCTATGTATGTTAGTAATATCCCGTAGTTCTTTAGGTAGTAGGTTAAACGTTAACAAACATCTATATAAGCAACATTTTTCAAGCAATGATGTTTTATGAATAGGGTATCGGAAAATGTGTTTCTGTCTCGTATGATACTCATGTGCAATTGTATAATCTGAAAAATATTTCCTATTTCTATACACATAACAAAGACACTCATATATGTATATACCAGGTACTGTTAATAAATTTAAAGATTTAAAATATCCCCTACAGCTTTCACGCAGTTTTAATCCAGCCAAAATTCTAGCTGCTCTTTTTTGTAATACAAAGACAGTCTGTGTGAACCACCCCAAAAAACAATTCCATAGGTCAGCGATGAATAGAAATTCCCATAATATGCAGTTATCAATGTATGTTTGCTAACTACTCTATTGTTAATCTCAATATTATTAGGATACACAATTTCATTACGACTGTGTTTAAATAGAATGCATTGCGTCTTTTTGTTATTCATGATTAAAGAGTTCCCTTCAAACCATTCAGCCATTTTTAAAATTACAGATGTTGTCTTAGTTTTCATTTCATTATAATTATCTCCAACAATGAGCACATTTGTATCATCAGCATAATTTGTTAGTGTAGTTGTTATATCATTTAAAAACAGTTCTAGATCATTTATGTAGAGTATGAACAGGACTGGACCAAGCACACTGCCCTGAGGTACACCCAGTGTAACTTATCTGGCATTAGAAGTATATTCAGAAGAGTTTGTTTTAATGCAGACTTTTTGAGAACGGTTTGCTAAATAAGATTGAAACCAATCATAGCATCTACCTCGAATCCCCATTTGTTCCATTTTGTCAAGCAATAATTGATGGTTCACACAGTCAAATGCCTTCGATAGGTCTAAAACAAACTCCAAGGGCGAGACTACCACTATCAAGGGTGTCCAGAATTCTCTCAATAAAACCGAAAGCAGCAGTCATAGTAGATTTTGCTTCTCGGTATCCATGTTGATTCAAAGCTATGATCTGATTCTTATTCAAAAAACTAGCCAATCTTTTTCTCATAGCAACTGGGGAACTGGGTAGACGCCACTTGATGGTTGAACTTTAAAAAATTTTTTTTACATTAAATTGTATCATTCTGACTTAGGGGTCATATTTTTATTTTTGCATAGAGTAAATTCAGGTCATATTTTTATTTTTGTGTAGAATAAATTCAGTACATCTTTATTGCAATATTTAATATTTCTTTACTACGATAAGTTGTGATGTATTATTCAGGACTGAGAAAAAAATAGTTCGCTATCACTCTGCCTTAGGTCATCTTTTTAATTTTGTGTAGAGTAAATTCAGGTCATATTTGTTATTTTTGGTTTAGAGTAAAGTCATATTCCAATCAAACAGTAATTAAAATCATCATTACAATCTTCATTAAAATCTGTTGTATTTGCAACTAAATATTTTGCCCTTTTATTTAGTTACCCTCCCGTTATTTGGTTGTGGTAAATAGGTACCGGATAATCAAGTATAGTATAGATTTATTATTCTGTTGATCAAAACCAACTTAGTTGGCTCTTCAAGATCCTAGTCAAACATATGTGCCTACCAGTGAGAATTTTGTGGCGTGATATAAATTCTTCGAGTATAGGTATTTGTGTACCCCACCCTTCTCCACTGTCTAAAAGCTAGTGACGGGCCACCGCTTGCACATCTAAAATACGTCTGCCACATCTGACATAAGATTATATTTGGTTTCCTTACTTTAATTTTACCTAACTAGATTGATTGTCTATTTTCAGTAGTTTTTTGAGAAGGCTCTTTTTGTTTTCTTTGTTCGTTCTTTTCAACCTTCATTCAATGGCGATCTGTCTGCTAATGCTCTTTTGATGGTACCCATTTCTGTCCCTTTAGTGTCAAAGTCTTCATGTGTGTATTCTTTACCATTTATTACCAGTTTATTATATTTTCACCTTTTCCTTTGCTCCTTTTAAACGTTTCACTCATTTCTTTCTCTCTTCTTGTACTTTTTAGGTGTTATCATTTTTAATCCAATTGTTTGTGCCTTTAAGTTTGTTTGTTTGGTTAAATATTTCAAAACCACTTAAAAAAGAACTTGTAATATACATCAAACAGTACCACGAGACACGGAATTCTCTCGTGAGTTCACTACTGAGGAAATAATTGCAGCTCTTAAAGATGTGAAAACTGGCAAAGCACCTGGGTTCGACGGGATACATCCTGAATTCCTGTCTCACTGCGGAAAGAAGACAAAGAAATGGCTGACCGTATTTTACTCGCGCATCTTAAGAGGGGCCTCACGTTTTAGGAACCTGAAAACAGTTGGCACCCGTGATTTGCAACAAAATTTAGGTCATTTTGTACACAACAAATCTAAAGAACGCAGGGAAATTAAGTGTTGAAATTCTAACACAATATAACTTGGACCTTTGTCTTGGGGATCGGGTATTTTGGTTGAGTTTTATATTGTTATAAAAAAGATATAAGCCATTAAGTGATGGTGTGATTTTGACAGTTTTGACAATTTGTGGTCACCAATCTGGACACCAAAACCTGATCCCCAAAAGGAAGCCTAGAGAATTCGATTCTGAAAATAGGAAATCTCAAATCATTGTATTTTTTGAGATTTGTTGTGCGCATATTTTTGCAAACGAACATCTTTTTACTTTAGTTCAACCGTTCCACCGTCTTGATGCATGGCGCTGTATAGAACAATAAAGAACAATGAAAGAGGACGAAGGTCAATTCATAGACAAATAATATTATAACTTTCTCTATGGATCAAATGCTGTTGTCATATGTTTTGTGTTCATAAAAATATCCTAAATTTATAGTTAAGTGTGTATTGTATTTGTAAGTGATTATAATTAAGTAATTTTCATGCTAAATAAGTAAATTTGTGCTTTGTAAATACTATTTATATTTACTCCACAAGATTGTGTTTAGTGTAGTCTAGACATAAAATAATCCACAAATATTTTTAGCTGTTGCTAGTGATTTCATAAGTGTATTTATTATATTTATTGATCCCCATATCAGGGCCTTTTGTTTCCTCCAAGAACCTGTACACTGCCACAGCCTTCTGAGTTAGTGAAAAAAACTATATTGGTAATAGTATTAATTGCTTTCTACTAATTTAACAAAATAGACATTTCTTATTCTATTAAAAAAGTAACACAATATGTAATATTTTATTTTCGAAATGCAGGAATAAAAATGTTATATATTTTTTTCTTCAATTTTTCCAGGTTATGTATTGAAATGTTATACTTTTTGCATTTTCCTCCAGTTTGTAATAAACAGACATGCCTGTTTTTCCATTGACTCTTCTCAATTATTCAAAATCAAATCAATTATGCAATATGTTTGTTTAATTGTAGTATTACAAATTTGAAATACAGAGAAAGTAAGTAGGTAGTTTTTATATTTATTATAATACAGAATGTCCGCTTTTCCACTGACCCCTCTTAATAATTCAAATGAATAGTAGCAAAGAAATGCCAATTAATTAGGTAAACTATAAAAATGTTTATTACAGCAATAAACAGACATGTCCGCTTTTTCATTGACCCTTATTAATTATTCAAAAAAATTAAACGAAAAATTGGTGTATGCTTTTATTGAAAAGAAAAAAATAAAAAATATTTTATAAAAATATCAATAAAATTATTATTACAAATTTAATGTATTTGTCTTCATATTTATTAATACATGGCAACTGAAGTTCATCTTCTTCTCTATCATTTCTCCTTATAACAAAAAGAAAATAAAAAGTTTATAAAAATATCCATTTTTTACGATTCTATACTCACAAAGGGCTGGTGACCCCCATCCACATTATTGAAGTCTGGATCCAGGTAGTTATAAAGGCTGAAAAAATATACTTTGAATATTTTCTTTAAATAAATAATATTTTTACTTACAAAATTATTTTTTGTTCCTGTACTTTTCTCGCGCCATACTAAGTATAATGCTAAAAAAACTAAAAAAGGTGTCTCTTTCACCAAGGGAGGGTTCACAATAATGAGAGTCGAGAGATAGTGTTCTTTTCACCTAGGCAATAAAAAACTAAGTATAACACTAACAAAGTATGCTGAAACAATCGGTAACGACCAAATAAATACTCCCTGTGTTGTGCTATCTTGAGCTAGTCGAATTTGTTCGTTTTTTGCATAAAAAACGTAAATATTTAGAATTTACATAGTTGCCAGAGCTAGAAACATAATGTTTAATTTAGTAATCTAGTTACGGTAACGAGAAAATAATAATGAAAAACCTACAATTATCTGAAATAAAACAATAACAAAATATAAGCACATATTTACCTGATATATCTCTATTTTGGAAACCCAAAAATTAGTCACAATTTACCTTATGGCTAATACATAACCTAACCTAACATACAAGTAAAATGCTCACTATATAGATATTGCAAGTTCCTGAATATACCTAATAATCTTATGACATGCATAGTTTTTCGTGTTAAAAAATATTGTTTTTTGCTTTTTTCTCTTTGTTTGAGGATTTTCGTATAACTTGGCAACATCGGTTATAAATGTCGCAATAATAATATAGAGCTTTTTCAGTTCCTATGAACAAATGTAATTTTGATAGAGAGATTAATACAATTAGACAAATAGCAACATCCAACGGTTATCCATTAAATATGATAAATAAGCTAATTAGTAAGAAAAGAGTAAAAAGTGGCATTACAACTAATATTTCCTAAATAAGCTGATGAAATAAAAACTTATAAAACCATCACATATGCAGGAAATATTTCTAATAATATTTCAAAGGTAATATCTTCAGCAACGAATACAACAATTTCTTTTAAAACAGAAAGTAACGTTAGTACAAAATTGTTAAATGTAAAAACAAAGAAGTCAGGTATATATAAACTCAAATGTCCAGAATGTAATGCTGTCTATTTGGGTCAGACCCTTAGGAATTTTGAAATCCGATACAGTGAACATTTACGAGCATACAAGTTAAAACAACCAGATAAATCCCACTACGCAAAACATCTACTTGACACCAATCATTCATTGACACCTAACACAAAACTAGAAGTGCTGCATATTTGTGAAAAGAAACAAGAACTGGATTTCCTTGAAGAATTGGAAATTAGAAGACATTTAAGAAACCCACAATATGAAGTTGTCAATGAACAGTTAAATCTAGGGAGTTCTACACTAATAAACTGTCTTCTTAAGTGATAATTGTAAAGATCAGCAGATATAGTTTTCCTGGTTTTCTATATCATTGCACAGTTATACTGATCTTAATTGGAAAAATGATTTCCAGGATATCACCATAGGGCTAATAATATCTAAGCTTCAATATTTGTAATATCACTTCTTCTTTTTTCTATAAACATATATTAAGTCAATCACAAGTTAGGTCACTTCTTGGTCTAGCCAAAAATAACTACTAAACGTCAGGTAGGCATCAAATAAAATGTAACTTCTGTCATTCTGACGATGATAATGATTTATCGAAACAATTGTCAATTTTTTAGAATTTTCAATAACTTTTATTATATTGTGGAATTAACTAGAAACTCTTTGTTTATATTATTTGTTTCTAGATAAAATTGAATATATTTACACATGTAGTTGAAAAAAGGGCCTACATGTCAAATAAAATTTGAAAGCAACCAACAGAAACTCTGAAATATGATTAGATTGAGGCAAAGTTGTGACACGACGTTCTGTGTTTTCAGACTAAATGGCCTATTTTAAATCATGTAAATATGCAACTTTTCCGCAGTTTAATTTTCTTAACATGAAACAAACAGAAATGTATAATTATGAAAACATTTTATTATGGTACAAATTTTGAAAGGTAGAATGTTTTTAAAGTATGTATATTTACATTTATGAAACTCTTAAATAATCAAAAATCTACACTCAAATGGAAATTATGTCAACAAATTTTGTTTGGATCCGTGTATATAATATTCTCTTATCTATGCACAGTTGTGCTGTGGTTTGGATGCAACATAAAAAACAGAGATAAGCACCCATGGAGATAAGGTTTCTGTGCTCACAAAAAGTCGAAATATTTAAAATCAAAACATTCGAACAGAGATGCGTTTCTTTGAACCGTCAAGAGTGGAAAGACAGAGAGAGAAAATATGTTGAATAAGTAAAAGCCGATTCAGTACTACTATCGACATCTATCGTAAATATTTTGAACCAAATAATTACTAAATTAGTAACTAGTATTGTGTAGGTTTTTAGGTTTATATACCTGTGAGGAGGCCCCTCTTAACATCTGTAATCTTGCCAAAAGCTTTTAAAATGAGTAATATAATCGCTGTACTAAAGCCCAATAAACCACGAGATAAAGTCGAAAGCTACCGCCCCATAGCACTCCTCAGCTGCTGTTATAAACTCTTAGAACGACTTCTCCTCAACAGAATAGGCACACGAATTCTGGAACACATTCCACCCGAACAAGCAGGTTCCAGTCCAAATTGAAGTTGTGCAGATCAAGTTCTCAGCCTGACTACACATATTGAAGCGGGTTTCCAAAAACAACAAAAGAAAGCTGTAGCTTTTGTGAACCTAACAGCTGCCTACGACACAGTTTGGAAAGAAGGGCTCCTTTACAAGATGGCTGAACAAGTCCCCTGCTATACAACTCTGCGACTGATAAACAACATGCTTTCTGATAGATACTTCCGAGTAATTCACGGTAACAACATAAGTAAAAAGAGAAAACTCAATAATGGATTGCTTCAAGGCTCAGTTTTAGCCCCGATGTTTTTCAATCTCTATATCTCAAATCTGCCTAAAACCGACGCGATAAAGTTTGGGTACGCTGACGATCTGGCCTTAGCTGTACAGCACAAACAGTTTGAACCTACCGAAAACACGCTCACCAACGACCTCAACAAACTGTAGAAATATTTTACCAAGTGGCGGCTAATACCAAACCTGAATAAAACTGAAGTAAGCTGGTTCCACCTTAATAACAATAAGGCAAAGTATGAATTAAAAGTCAGAATGAATAAAACGGTGCTACCCTATCAACGGCATCCAAAGTACCTCGGGGTAATCCTGGACAAAACTGTATCATTCAAAAACATCTTGAAACAACAGCGCAAAAAATAAGTACTCGAAATAACATTATCCAGAGACTATGTAGCACCAGCTGGGGGGCATCGGCAAATACATTACGAATATCTGCACTCAGCTTGGTGTATTCTGCGGCCGAGTATTATGCACCAGTATGGATAAACAGCGCACATACCAAGAAAGTGGACACTCAGCTTTATATAACAATGAGAATGATTAGTGGCTGCATCAGAACTACTCCATCCTATTGGCTTTCAACACTCAGCCACATACCTCCACCTGCCCTAAGAAGACAAGACTCCCTTATTAAAAGAATACAAGAAAATAATTGAGAACACACAACTCCCTATCCATAAGAATATCCCGGATCTGGCAATAAACCGGCATCGATCTAGGAAACTGCCAATGATATCAGCACAGCAACTGGCAGCTAATAACTCCAACATCAAATCCGAATGGCAGAAACTTTGGACTGAAAATATCCCACCCGATGTAAGAAATTTCATTGACCCAGACGTAAAACCTGATAGCTTCGACCAACCACGACATATATGGAAGACCTTAAACTGTATCAGAACAGGACATGGTGTGTGTGCCCGCAACCTCCATAAATGGGGAAAATGACCAAACCCTGGCTGCGACTGCGGCAACCCAAACCAAATAGTGACAAGTGTGAGCTGAGAGCATACCATGGAGATTTGATGGACTTCTTCCACACCACACAATCAAGTCTTGAACAGATAGCCGAACTAGATCTTTTGATGTAACCATTTTGTATCTGCTCATATGTATGTTTGTAACCCGTATACTGTAATGTCTTGATCACTCGTAAATTTTAACATGTGTTATAAATAAATTTTACCATGTGTTACGCCATAAGCTAGATAATAAATATTTCAATATTTTTTTGAATCTTGTTAATATTACTAATATTGGTCTGATTTGCCTACTTAATAATTACCTAATCTGGCCATTTCTTCTATATCCGCTTTCTCATTAATAGCCACCTCCATTTTTGTCAATATTTTATACAGTTTTCCTTTAATTTCTTCCGGTTTTTCATCCTTTCCATCCATTATTCCTTGTATTACAATATTTCTCTTTCCAGGCTTTCTATCTTACTTCTTGTGCTGATATTATTGTTTTCTTGATGTAACAGTTTTATCTCATTTGTGTTTTCCTCTAGCTTGTCTGTCTTCTATGTCTTTTAATTTGTATTTTGTCTCTTTAAACTTTTCGTTGATTTCATCCATATCTTCCTTCTTATTTCTTATGATTTAATTTTAAGTGCCACAGTCTCCTCCTTGTCAACTGATGTCTACGTTGCGCACACAGTAATGCTAGAAACTTTACTTTAATTCAGCCTCTAACCCACACAGTATTGGCTTTAACCTCTGACCCAAGAAGCTGATTTTACCTTTCAAGCACTTAAAATATACAGGGTGTTTCTATATTCGACCGACAACGCTCTACCACATAGAGATCTCAATAAATGAGTTATTTTGATATAGGAATACGAACCCTTACGGGGCCTAGTTGCTGAGATATAGGGTGTTCAAAATTTTAAATCAAAATCAAAAATTTGCCATAAATCAAGAACGCCTTTAAATTTTTTTTCCAAATTTTGTGACCAATATGCTCCTTAATAAAGTAATATTTTGACATAAACAAACTTTGGAAAAATTTAACCAGTGGCGCGCTCTGTCAGGGTTAGTTGTCACTTTTATCCCCCTATTTTTTACGCCACTGGAGCAAATCCTTTTTTTAATTATATTTTAAATTGCCTGATTATTTTTAGTTAAAAAACTAATAACCTTTTATGGACCTAAAATAAACAGTGTTGTAGAAATTTGCCTCTAAACAAAAGTCTGCAAATACGTACGTAATTTACAAATTAATTAATTATTCATTTAATTTGGAATAATGATTAAATGTAAGTAGTTCAAAACAAATACAAGTTATTTATAATCTCAATTTCAAACAAAAATGTATTACAATAATAACAAAATTGGCAATGAAAATAAAAATAATAATAGCACAAATTAAATTTAAACAACATTGTATTACAACAATAACAAAATTGACAAAGTTACAGTAGTTGTTCAAACTGTTGGCCGCTTACTTCAATACACTTCTCACACCATTTTGTCATTGAAAAACGTGTGTTTGAGAATAAATCTGGATGGGATTGAATGATTTCTGCCGCAGCTTGAATTCTAGCTATTAGAACTTGTTCAGATTCGATGATTGTTTCGTACACTAAGGACTTCATATGGCCCCATATAAAAAAATCGATAGGATTTAAGTCGGGTGATCTTGGAGGCCAACAATTGGGTCCACCCCGGCCAATCCATTTTTTTCTAAAACGTCTGTTTAAGTAATTTCTTGCCGCTGCAGCAAAATGAACAGATGCCCCATCGTGTTGAAACCACATGTATTGTCTAATATTTGACGGTACATTCTCCAACATTTCTTCCAGAAAGCGCGTATAAATTGCTCCATTTAATTTATTTGGTAAAATGTAAGGCCCGATTAAGCAATCTCCAACCATACCCACCAACACATTAAACGAATATTTATGCTGAAATCACCTTTCACGAACAAAGTGCGGATTTTCATCATCCCAAACGTGACTATTTCTAGAGTTGAAAATTCCTTCCCTAGTAAATCTAGCCTCGCCGGTATACAACAGATATTTTGGAAAATTTCGATTTTCACGGCACTTTTGTAAATGCCAGCTTAAAAATTCCATACGCACCTGAGAATCTCTAGGATCTAATGCTTGAACACTGGCCAATTTGTATGGATGTAGCACTTGTTCTTTTAAAACTTTCCATACAGTAGAATGGTCCACTCTTAAAGCGCGACCTACAGTTCGAGTACTTAAAGATGGCCTTTCAAAAATATTATTTAATGTTGCCTCTTCCAGATGCACATTCCTTGTTGTACGTTGTTTTCCAGCATTATTTCTTTTAATTAACAATTTCTGGTTTCTTTCAGCCTTCTTTCAATGTAGAATGATGTGGAATTCGACGATTACGAAATCTTTGTTGGTATAAATGAGCTGCCATTCTACCATTTTTTCGAGCTTCTCCGTAAATCATTAACATATAGGTCAACTCTTCAAATGAAAAATGCATTTTATAACAGCAAAATTAATGTAAAAGTTAATTTAAAATTCTATGATTTAATCTACCAAGATTGTGTCAAATACACAAAGTGTCACGAATGATTAAAAATATGACACGTGTCTACTAGATTATTATTTAGAAATATTGAGTAGTATTTAATTACCTGCAGACTTTTGTTTAGAGGCAAATTTCTACAACACCGTTCATTTTAGCTCCATAAAAGGTTATTAGTTTTTTAACTAAATATAAGCAGGCAATTTAAAATAATATTAAAAAAAGAATTTGCTCCAGTGCCGTAAAAAATAGGGGGATAAAAGTGACAACTAACCCTGACATCGCGCCACTGGTTAAATTTTTCCAAACTTTGTTTATGTCAAAATATTACTTTATTAAGGAGCATATTTGTCACCAAATTTGAAAAAAAAAATTTAAAGGCATTCTTGATTTATGGCAAATTTTTTATTTTGATTTAAAATTTTGAACACCCTATATATCGGCAATTAGGCCCCGTAAGGGTTCGTATTCCTATATCAAAATGAATCATTTAATGAGATCGCTCTGTGGTAGAGCATTGTCGGTCGAATATAGAAACACCCTGTAGTTCAAAATGATCTACGCATATGCATATATATATCTAAACTGTCCGCTCTTATTAGTAATAAATGCCTGTTATATGATAAATTTAGCTACTGCTTAAATTAAGGCAAGCAATCATTTATTTTGATTGTAATATAAATTTTATTTCTGCAGATTGTGTTTAATTTTTTGTTCGACTTAATCTATGCTTAACGTTAACTACTTATCTTGTGCAGACTGCATTTTAAAGTCAGAAGAACCGTTTTAGACCACTAAATTTCTCACTTTCACTGTGAGTGATAATTATATGTATTTACCTATCGTACTAGTGGCAGAACTGTATGCCCCTATTAAAAGATCAAATTCATATTGAGGTGGGCTATTTGATCTATCATTGTGATTTGAGTTTTTAATTTGTTGTTCACAGGTCTGCTTTCTGAGTACTATTTTATCCTGTAGTAGTAAATATAATAAAAAAGACATGTTTTTCAAAAAATATACAAACTGGCAGGTTTTTAAAACATTTCAAATTTTGCTACGTTTAATGGCATATTTAACAGTTATTTTTTATTGAAATGAATATTAAGATACCTACTAATCTGAATAATCATTTATTTATTGTATTAATATTTTATAACAAACGAAAAAAGAATTGAAGCATTTTTTATATTAAAATTATGGTTTTTTAGAGTAAAATATGGTTAAAAACTTCTGCTGAACAACAGTTTCTGTATGGAAATCATGTAGCAAAATCAGGGTTAGGAAGAATAAGTGAAAATACAGAAAAGTATCAAGGAGTAGTTGTTTATAGTATGTCAGATTTGCCATTAGGATTTGGAATAGCTGCTAGATCAACTGCAGAGTGTAAGCATGCTGAACCTTTAGCTAGTGTTTGTTTCCATCAAGCAGATATTGGTGAATATATAAGGTCAGAAGAAGACCTATTATAGAAATAAAAATTAATTAAACTACTTTTTGTATCAATAAAGTCCATAACGACATGTACATGAATTTTATATACCTAATAGTGAATATAATAGTATATTAAGTACCAAGTGTCAAAACGGTTACTTTAGTCACTAGTTTTACTAGGCACGAGTGAAGCGAAGCGGAACGAGTTCCTTGTGAAACGAGTGACTAAAGACGTTTTTAACACGAGGTGCTTACTATACTTTTTCTTCGCCGCGGGAAGGAAAACATATTATATTTGAATTATATTCATTACATGACGGACGATGACTGACAGCTGACTGATAAATCAAATGACGCAGAATAACAAAATTATCAAGGAGCATGGAAATTTAACATACAAAAGATACACTTGATTTGACGTTTAAAAAACAAAAGATAAACGAGATGTGATTTTTCGCATTTTAAACACTAGTGTTTAAAGAGTCGTTTTGTGCATGTCAAACCCGTGTTCAAGGTACGGTTTTAGTAGCGGAAGTAGAAAAACTGTTTTGCTGTTTATCTTGAGTTTCTGAAGACAGTAACATGGTAATCAAGAGTGTTGGTGTAGTGGTAATGTAAAGTGTGTCCATTATATCATGTTATTGATATTTACCTACAAATTATGTAGGTAATTGAACAACTAGTATGAACATTGTTAGAAATAGAAGTATATAGTAAAAAAAACAATATACAATTAAATTACATAAACAACTCGTATAGGCATATTTATGATTGTTTATAAGAATATCACTATCTTATGTAATATACATATTTTAAACAATTATCAAACAATTAAATAGTTTTAATAAAAAATTAAGCAATTTGGACTAACATTTAATAGTAAAATAAAGATAAATTATTAACTTGAAATATAATTTTTTTAAACTTTTATTTTACATAAATGATAAATACAATATGAAATCTAGTAACTGACTACTTATAATTTCAAAGGAAGTCATTTTATATATCGTCGGCTTAGAGTGTAAACCTGCTAAATCCATTTTGTTTTGTTATAAAGTTTTACATACCACCATTTGAAAGAAAAAAAATACACAATCAAGAAAAAAACAGTCAGTGTTAGTTTTCATCTTAAATTGACAAAAACGCATGATGAGTAAAACTGACAAATCCATGACTTTAAAAGTTCACAGCTAACTCCAACCAAACCAATCATTTTGTATTGAGTTTTCGCTAATAGCACGTACGCTCCTGAAAATAATTTGTCATAATAGTAGTCGTATTTATTAAAAATATTCTTTATTTTATATTTTGAATCTCTTACAATATTTAGAAAAATACATTTTAACTGTGGGCTGGTGTTATGGCAATTTTTCTTCATATTGTGTGTGTCGTCTGCTTGCTATCTATGGCTCCTTGCGGTAGCATTATCCATAGGTTTCCTTTGTTTACAATAACTTTGTCCCGTGATATGTTTGTGACTCCTAGAATATTTCAGCTGTGTTATAGTAGTCGGTTTGCTGCGAGGTACCGTTGACTCAACGTTACACAATTTTTCGGAACTGTAACGTTTTCGCGACAGGCCGGTACGTAAATTTATGGATCGTGGTGAGTGAGCTGTTTTTGGGAGCGGTTGACGGTTGAAGTTTATAATTACATAACCTATAAAAGTATAAAAAAGTTAATTATTTAAAAATAAATCAAAAGACGGAGGTAGAACAAAAGGAAATCGAAAATTTGGTTGAAATTACAATAAATCATGAAGGTAATGATGTGACAGCTGTGGTAACGCTTGAAGAAGCAAACAATGTATTAATTGGTAAATATTTTTATGTAAATAATTCATACTTATATGATTATATTGCCACACTAACATTTTTAGAGCTAAGAATAAAATATGATAAATTTAATGACAGAAGAACTCTTAAACAAGCATTATGGCAAAAGATTGCTGCTGAATTGAAAGATACTGGTTTCGATAGGGACTGAAAAGTGCAGACAAGAGTTTGCAAATCTACAAAGGACCTATTTAAATTATATAAATACAACTGGTGCAAAAAAAATATATATAAATACAACTGGTGCAGAAAAAAGAGACCCCCCTCCTTATTTTAATGAAATTCATGCCAGTTTAGAGGAAAAGGATAAAGTAAGCCCTCCATATTTGGAAGACTCTTTAGAGCCAAGTACGTCCAAGACTACACTTCAAAGTAGTAAAGCAGGGTCAAGTAGTATTCAAAAAGAAATAAAAAATAGGTTTGTGCCCACTAACATATTTTTTTGTTACCGAAATTCCATTTTTTGACATATGTATAATGGAAATATAGTGTATGTATTTCAGATTCGCTTCTCACAAAACGTTTGTTCGTCCAACTTCCAATATGAATAAAAATTTTAATGTATTAAAAGAACAGCACGACCAAATAAGGTCCGATAAGGCACAACATATGAAAATATTTGAAAATGCCTTAAATGTACAAAATGAACAAAGGGTAGAATTTTTAAAAATATTAAAACGCAAAAAGAGGCGTAGTAACTCTTCATCATCTGAATAACCTTATAATGATACACTGATATTTTTATTTTTAAGTGTTTTGTGATATAAGAAACAGCATTGTGTTACTACTAGTTAGGTGTTTTTATTTTATTTTAAGATTTCTAGTTGATTATTTCACAAGAAATGCCAAATATTTCATTATAAGTATTTTTTTACTTTGGATATTTTTAATATTACCTTTTTTAAACAGCATTGTGTTACTAGCTTTTTTTATTCTTAATTTTTTGTTACCTGACTTGTATACATATATCTTAAAAGATATATTTAGTTTAAGTATTGTTTTTAATTGTCTATATTTTATAATAAAACGTTTTTATAGAAACATAATTCTTATTTACAGTAAACTTTCAGCAATACGATCTCTCTTAAGAAGCCCACCATTTATCTAGTCTAGGATTATTATTATCAGCTGCATTGCAGTTAAACTCAAAAACTTCATCTTCCCACATATCATTATTTAAATAACAAAAATTATGCATTACACACATGCAGCAGTTACAATTTCAATAGCTTTTGAAATAGAATAAGTATTTATAAATTGGAGACGTCTCCATCGCCCTAATAATATGGTAAAAGCATGTTCAATGCAAATTCTATCAGCACTTGAGACACAATTGTGATTTTTTTGAATGCGTTTTCTTGGATCTCTGTATTGTTTCATCAGCCAGCTGGATAATGGAAAAGTTATGACTCCTATTATATGATAGTCTTCACTGGGAAAATATATTTGTTTTCCATATCTTTCAATATTCTTTACGAATAATGAATTTGAAAATACGTGTAGAATGAAATACTTTACTTAATTTACAAGAACATTAAATATTGTGCTTACTCTAGAATCGTGAGATGAACCTGGAAATCCAAATAAACACATAAAAAAAGTTGGCATTACAAATAGCCATTAGATTTATAGACTGCCATATAGCTATCAGTGTAGCTGTCATGTTGTGCTACTGGTACTTTAATATTAATGTGGCATCCGTCAACAGCCCCTAATGCTCCTACAACAATGAGCCATTTAGACATAAAATGCAAGCAAAGTAGTTTACCTACATATTACCTGGATAACGTTGATAACCTGCTCTCAACTCTTCAAATTCAGGGTGTGTTTTTGGCCAATATATGTATTTGTTTTTTAAAGATTTTATAACATATAAAAAAACATTTGTTAATCTTATTACTATAGATGGCAGAACACGAAATATTTCTGCAATTGAATTCAGGGAATCTGTTTTTGATAAAAACCATATGAATATTAATAGTCCTTTTTCTGGAGCAATAGGAAAATTACCACCACTGTATTTCTATTTTATTAAACTGTGTGTATCATTTTCTAAAATTACACTTAATAGTTTTTGAAATGTTTCCTTTTCCATACGAAATATTTGAAAAAACACTATTTCAATGTAACAATTCAACAAAGTTTCTTCAAAATCTCTAACCATAATAATAAGATGATAATGAGTTTTAATTAACTTGTTTAATATTAAAATTCTCTTAACTTCTATTTCCATTTCTATGAAAAAAAAAACATTAATTCATTTTGTACAAAATTATCAAAAAGTGTAAAATCTGTAAGCACTAGGTTCTCAATAGACATTATATTATCCATATAATTAACACGATATTAATTAATAAACAAATGAAATAAAAATAACCACAACGAAAAACCAAAGTGACAAGCATTTCAAAGAAGTTATCAATGATCAAGACCAACGCATTTTTGCAAAGGAACCAATAAAAAGAAATAAAAACACATTAGAAAAGGATAATGATAGTACCGTTCCTATACGCGCTATTAGTGGTGACGTCATAATCTTAGGTTATGTCAATTTTGTATCCAAACAAACATAACTGGCCATTTAGATACCATTGGTGTGATTTTGGGCCAGAGATTATTCCCTTATATTTTGAATATAACAGCTGATTTATGCATTTAGATATACACTAAGACTTTTACAAAGAGATATATTCGATTCCAGCCAAAGTAGATATGTATAACAATTAACAATATAATTTTAATAAAAGAGTTATCTAACCTAAACATGCTATTATAAACTTATGAAATACAATTATTTTAGTTCTTTTTCGATCTGTATTATCTAATTTTAGGTTTGTTCACATAAAAAATAATGGTCCTGGCCACCAGGCTCTAAGCATTATAATGTCAGAGAGAACTGTAAGTTTTATAGATTGTTCGCTGCAATTGTATTTAATTGTCTAACTAATACTGAGGACGGCCCTGTCTGTGAGCAGACATCACGCCGTCCGAGCTAGTTCTAGTTTTAAGTCAGTCGTCACAAATCACCCACCTTTTCAGTCGCCTTGTTGATGTTGGAGAGTAAACATATACAGTCCAAAAATTTGAAGTGTTTTATTTAACAATTGGGAGCAACTCGCTGTTTCTACAAAAAGACAGTGAACATTTGGTCTTACGAATCGGATAAGGGCTAATTAAAGCAAAAAAAATTAGTAAACGGATTCTAAATAACGAGAAAAAGTCATAATGGTTACGAAAATTAAGTGGTAAATTTGTAAGCAGAGTAGAAGAAAATATCAACAAGAGAAAGCGGATCGGCGACTCAAATCTCTACAAAGGGTGTTGGAGACAAACGAAAAGACCTTGAGAACAGGTGTCTGATTGAAACAAAAACTTGGGTGAGAACATTCCTTTTAGTTTTTTACTTCCTTTTCATAACAGATAAATTAATAGCCTTAGTCTGTGTTATTGCCGTTCGGTTCATTTTAATAATATTTTTAAATTTCTAACTCGATGGGAGTTTTTTGACTGTTTACAAGCAAATATAGAAGGTATATAAATAAAGAATTTTATAGATAAATATAATAATGGGTGATATAACAGAGTTAGTTACAAGAAGGGGAGTAATTAAATCTCAATTAAGTCGGTTTGAAACATTTGTTGCAAATATAAAAGACGAACAAATTATAGAGTTGCCTCTTCGCAAGAGGAAATGTGAAGAAGACTGGGTTAATTTTGCGGAGATTCAAATTAACATTGAAATGCTGGATAATTCGAGTAAGCAGATGAAAGAAAGGGTTAATTTTGAGGATAGGTATTTTAAAGTCATGGCTTTAGCTGATAGTAAATTGCAGTCAGATTTAAATTCATCAACTTCTGCAAGTAGTAGTGTAGGTCATTCGGGCAATTCACAAGCCGGCGCGGCTCAACAAACAGGTAGAAACATTAAATTCCGACTTTTTTGGGATCATATTTAGGTTGGTCGGAATTTCACGATACGTTTAAAATACTAATAGACACAAATCAAGAGTTATCGGACGTTCAAAAGTTTTACTATTTGAAAAGATCACTTAAGGGGGACGCCGCAGAAGTACTCGGGGCTTTAGAGGTGTCGGAAGAGAATTATAATGAAGCATGGGATTTACTTCAATCTCTGTATGAAAATAAAAAACAAATCACTATTAGTCATTTTGATTCATTGTTAAATTATCCACTATTGGGAAAAGAATCTTCAACTCAAATCGGAAAATTTGTAGATACAATTCGGAGGGATTTACGGGCCTTAAAATCATTAAAACAACCGGTAGAGACATGGGATAATCTATTAATTTACATTCTGGAGGGAAAATTGGATCAGAATACAAAAAATGAGTGGAAAAGATTAGGTTCTTCCTCGGTGTTTTCCACCATGAAGCAGTTTATGGACTTTTTAGAGAAAAGGTGGAGGGATTTAGAACCTTCTTATGATAGTTCTAAAAATTCAGGAAGAGGCGCGGAGAATAAGGCTCACACGGATAGAAAAAATTTGGTAAAAAATACATACCTTGCGACTTCCAATGTGTGCTCTGTTTGTGGTAGATCGCACTATTTATTTGAGTGTAAAAGGTTTCATAACATGTCTATGCATGACCGTAGAAAAGAGGTTAAACGTTCAAGCACATGTTGGAATTGTTTAAAGTGGAATCATAGGGTAGAGAATTGTGCCATGCCAGGTTGCAGTACGTGAGTACATTTTTCAGGGAGTAGCAATAGTTCGAATTCGGCTAATAGAAACGGGGCAGTTAACGGAATGCAACAAACTGCTAACAATACGGTGACCAATAATGACAGTAACAGAGTCGGTACTTTCAATTCGGAGGGAAATTCGGGAGTCAATGAACATTCAAGAGCTCAAAGGGATACAGGAGCTACGCAATCGTGTGAACAAGAAATCGTTCACACTTATAAAGCGTCTAATGTATTTAATAAAGCAGATTTGAGGGAAATCTTATTATCTACGGCACATGTGCAAGTAGTAGGTAAATCGGGAAGTATAATCGAATGCAGAGCGTTGTTAGATAGTGCATCTCAATCAAACTTCATAAGCAAGGAATTGTGGGTTAAGACAGGGATGAGATCTTTCAAGGTAAATATACCGGTACAAGGGTTAGGACAAGGCCATATAAATATAAGGGAATCGGTTAATTTAACATTACGGTCTAAATATAATAGTTTTCAAACTGAAGGTTGTTTCTTGGTAATTGATGAAATTTCTAGCGGTTTACCATCTCACGATATTGATTCAAATATTTTTAAAATCCCGGAAAATATTCATTTGGCGGACAGGGCATTTTGCAAAACTAATAAAATAGACTTGCTACTCAAGGCAGCAATATTTTGGGATTTATTGTGCATAGGGCAGTTTAAACTAAATAAAGACGGACCTTTTATGCAAAAAACTAAACTGGGCTGGATAATATCAGGGCCGATACCAGGGGTAAAAACTCCGAATAAAAAACAGATTTGCAATTTTTGGGAGAATAAAAATATCGAGGTACAACTAGAACGGTTTTGGGCTTTGGGTGAATGCCGGGAGGCGTCCACTTATACGGCGGAAGAACGGAAATGTCAGGAATTATTCGAAAGATCCACAAAAAGAAATTCGGAAGGTAGATTTATAGTGCAATACCTTTTAAGGATAATGCTGATAAATTAGGGCAATCCTATAGCACCGCGTTAAAAAGGTTTAATTATTTGGAGAAGAAATTAGAAAAGGATGCGAATATGAAACGGCAATATCATGATTTCATGTTGAAGTATGTGCAATTGGGGCATAAGTCTAAGGTTGAAAATGATAATCGCGCATCGAATTTTACTCATTATCTTTGTCATCACGGGGTGTTCAAGGATTCGTCGGTCACCACAAAATGTAGGGTTGTTTTTGATGGGTCGGCGAAAACCGATTCGGGAATCTCACTAAACGACACCTTATTGACGGGACCCAAATTGGAAGAAATTCTGTTTAATATTTTGTTACGGTTCAGAGAGCATGCTGTAGTGATGTAGCTAAGATGTACCGGCAAATTTTAATCTATGATAAACACCGGGATTTTCAAAGAATTCTATGGAGGTCTTCAATGCAAAATGAGGTTGACACTTATCGGCTGAATACTGTAACTTACGGGCTAGCCCCCTCTAGTTTTTTGGCTGTTAGATGCTTAATGCAGTTGGCTATGGATGCGAAGGGTAAGTATCCTACGGCAAGTGAGGTTATCTCTCGTGATTTTTATAGGGATGACCAGTTAACGGGCGCAAATACGGTTGATGAAGCCAGAAAATTGAAAAGGGAAATAAGTGGTATCTTGAACTCCGGGTGTTTTCCATTAAGAAAATGGAAGTCTAATTGCCCTGATGTTCTTATGGATGAGTACAACGCGACAGGGGACATAGAAAATTATCTTGCTGAAGATGGTGTGGATAAAACGCTCGGCCTGTTATGGAATTAAAGGGAAGATATTTTGCACTTTAGCATAACAATTGATACAAGGGAAAATAAAGCAACTAAGCGCGGTATTATATTGATAATAGCCCAGATATTCGATCCGCTGGGCATAGTTAGTCCAGTGATAATAAAGGCACAGTTATAATGATACAAGCATTATGGCAAATGAAATTAGGGTGGGATGAGTCGTTACCTCAGGAACTTAATTCATCTTGGCTACAATTAAGGGACAAAATGACACCCCATGAAGAAATACAAATAAATCGGAAAATCTTGTGTGAAGGTCCAGTAAACGCGCAACTTCATTGCTTTACGGACTCTTCCGAAGCGGCTTACGGAGCAGTTATTTATATAAGATCAACGGATGCTAACGGTATTCATAATGTAAACTTGCTTTGTTCAAAGTCTAGGGTTGCGCCTTTGAAGTCAGTGTTCTTGCAAAGACTGGAACTACGCGCTGCTGTTTTAGGAGCAAAACTTGCTGACGAAGTTGTTAAGTTTTTAAATATTAGCTTCAATAAAATACAATTTTGGACGGATTCGACGATAGCATTGGCATGGATACGCGGGGAACCGTGCCAATGGAAGACTTTTATTGCAAACCGAGTGGGGGAGATTCAGAGGTTAACGGATTCAAACTCTTGGAGACACATCATGTCTGAATCCAATCCCGCGAACGTTTTATCCCGGGGAGTAGAACCGGAAAAATTCAAGGACTTTAGGTTGTGGTGGGCGGGTCCTAGTTTTTTACGTTTGTCTGATGAACTGTGGCCCAGGACAGAATCAGGTATTATGATACAGGAGTTACCGGAAGTTAGAAAATCTGATATGATTTGATTGAGGCAAAGTTGTTTTCAGACTAAATGGCATATTTTCAATCATGTAAATTTGCAACATTTCCTCAATTTAATTTTCTTAGCACGGAAAAAATCAAAATTTATAATTATGAAAACATATTATGTTAATATAAATGGTACAAATTTGTAAAGGTAGTATGTTATTAAAACATGTAAATTTTTCTTCCATTCTTGATGTCGAGCAATACCCACAAAAATGTCACTTGGTATTCATAATATTAATAGCACATGTCCTCTCATGCAATATGTAATGAACCTTGTATCTGGTGATAATAGTTATATTTTTCAATTATCACTAATATATTTTCATCAAAATGAATTATGTAATTCCTGTCTTTTTAGAGTGGTTTTAATTTTTCGTAATTCGGACTTGAAAGGACACGACTTCAATTATGCATTTTTCACTAATAAACTCATATTATCATTAAAAAAGGTTTCAAGAAAATGTTGAAACATGTTTTGATGACACTAGAACAAACAATCACTATTATTTATCTTAAATTTTCACAATAATCAAATAATCTAGTAAACATAACCTCAAACATAGCTTTTAAAATCAAAAATACGGAATGCTGGATAACTTACATTATCAAAACTATTATTATTTATATTGAGTACTTTTCAACAATTTATTCCTTTCAAAAAAACGTATGAAACGCTTAAATAATCAAAAATCTACACTCAAATAGAAATTCCTATGGCAACAAGTTTTGTTTGGATACAGTTTCAAATTGTGACGTCACACTAATCTCGCGTATGGAATCGGTAGTCAACTGGTACCTCGCAGCAAAATAGCTAGTGGAAATGAACGTTTTTAGAGTTAAAAATTACAAAAGGTATGTATTTATATTATTATTTATTGTCTTGTTATGACATTTTGATAATTAAGTAATGGTGTTATTAAAACTGAAGATGGTCTACAACCCAGTTTTTCTTGAAGTAAATCTCAAATTTATTATATTTAGCAGGTATGATGGACGTATTATAATAAATTAGTAGTAATCATGTATTATTTTTTATTTAATGACTGGCTACTTTATCGTTCTGTTTATTGGTATAGTATTCAATTTATTTAAGTTTCAAAAATTTGTTGACAAATTAAGAACTAAACTTTTGGGTTAATTGGTTATTGAGCTTAAACTTAGTGCATAATTTCAATTTGATTTAGCCCGTTCCTGCAATTATTATTTACGTAATTTGATAATCAATACTTTATCTCTAGATGTAATCAAGAAATCATTCGAGTGGCCGTAAAATCCTGGACATGTGTGCAAGTAAAGAAGAATAAAATCGTCAAAAAGCGCCGGCACACACCACATATTGCCGAAGAATGGTTTGTAGTCAAAATGTTGAAACTGAATTGATTTCATCTGAAGCTTTATTTGATGACTTAAGTTCACGTAATAATTGGATCTCATTATCAACATATTTAATAATGTAATATTGGAAGATATTTCTGGTATACTCACACCAAAAGTTAGTAACATTGAAGATGATGATATGACTGTGAATTCGGACGTTTATATAAATTGTAGATTGAATTTTTTAAATATAGAAGTCTAATTCAAAGATAGCAGTGTGTTTTCCCTTTCAACTTCAAACAATTCCTTAGATGAATTGATGACCACAACTGTAGCAATAATTTGATTACTGAGGATACCAACAAGCAAAGCAGTTCAGAAAAAATTGAAAACAGCCATAGAAATTCTTTAACAGGTATTATCAATCAACCTAGCTATTTTCTCAACCAAATAGTTGGTCTGATATCAAATGAATGAAAGTATGAAAAAAGGCTTGTTACCATATAAAATTACTTCAGACTCTGAATCCAATAACGAAAACAGAAAGAAATAAAGGAAAGAAGAAAGGGAAGGGAAATTATGAAATTTCGGCCTAAAGTAACGAAAGATGCTTGTGTGAAGAAACTCAAAAAGAATTTTTGAAATGTGCAATGTCAACAGAGACAGATAATCAGAATCTTTTTAGAGAATTTTGGAGTATTAGCTCTGGCCAGAAAATGTTGATAATCTTGTGGCATCCTTGCCTAGGAAGAAAAACTGATAACGAATTGAGAAAACTATTCTAAAATGTGAAAAGTTAAATTTAGTTAATATACAGTAACTATATAATAACTGTAAACATGTTTTGTTCTATAATTGTTATTAAAACTAAATTTACAATGTTGCAAGTTAAGGCCCTGAATACGATGACCCAGCACCACGGAACCCGCTGAAGCTGCACCGACCACAAAGTTATAAATACGAATGTTATGTACTCTTTCACTCTTTATGCCATATTAGTTTGTTGAATAAAGTAGTCACTGTAATAATTTTCGTTTTTAAAAACATTCTTTTCGGAAACCCAAACTTCACTTGCACTAGTCAAAGGAAAAATACATTTTTTACAGAAAACCTGCCAAGTACTATATTAAAAATGCGTTGTGGCCAGCACGAGACTTCCTCGCACATGATACATGTCAAGTTTTGAGTCATGTCATACACTAAATAAAAAGTATTGGTTTGTTTGGAAATAGTTGAATAAATCTAACTACACTACATATTTTAGATTTTTTTTTTGCTTTAGGGCTGGACCCACGCACGTAGTTTCCTGCACGTGTCCAGTCCTAAAGCCAAAAAAACTACATTTTTTGTAAAAATGTTTCAAAATTTAATTATCTTCAAGTTTTATTTCAAAGTTATTCCATTATTTTATAATTTGGATGCCCAAAATTAAGTAAAACTGTTTAATGCTTCAAGTAGGTAAACTACCACTTCCCGTTGACAGATTTTAACCAAAAATAACTGGGGTCTGCATTATGCCTATAAACTCTTAAATTCAAAATTTGAAAATGATATCTCAACTCCTTAAGGTAGATGTGCCATGACCAAAAATTGATGACATACGGACGCATAGACATCATGATCAAACTTGCTCAGTCATATTAAATAGTCATGAAACTGATATTTCCGCAAAAATTCTGACTTTTTTCGCGCCATCACAATACTTCCTTTTCTGACTTAGGTATTCGGAAGTAAAAATTGTTTTTGATTGAAAAAACTTGCTGTCACAAAAGTGGTTATAAATAAATAAATACTGAATTCAATAAGCTTTCTGTTATTTTATGTGAGGAATACATATGAATATTCAAAAAATAAAAGCCTAAATTTATATTATTTTAAGGATGTTTTTTCTCTCCTGACAATTTACCTAATATGCTGTTAGCAGGTTTTTTATGCTGATAAGGGGTCTTCATATTGCGACTCACTGGAGACAGCAACTCATCGGTTTCTGTGGAAATTGGGTAGTTCCTCCACTCGTGAACTCAGCTTCCGTAAGTCTTATTTTTAATATGATAATATTTATTTTTCATTGTAATTTCATTTATTACCAGCTCAATTATAATCGGGGCATAAGATACTTCTTTTCTCTTTGGGTTCCGGCGGCAATATTTGATACCATTAGTTATACTTGTTAAAGAAAATTTTTATTGTTGTATTACAAATAATTGATTTTAATATACAGCACGCCTATGTATATGTGCAATCTTATAGTGGCCTGTTGTGTACACGCTGTACAGCTAAACGTACTACATCCCTCTATAATGACGTGATTAATCTATGTATTTATTATCATAACATAAGTGGTGAAGAAATGAAAATTCTGTTACTATATGGAACAATTCAATTATTATAATTATGAGATATTTATGTGAAAGAGTTACATATCTAGTGTGTGCGTTTCTACTATTATCTTGCATAACCTCACAAACTGTTCTATACAAATTAGATTTGTGGTGAGTGCATATTACTAGTGTGTCCGTTACAATACTCTTATCCAATTAATTTTATATATAAGGAAATTCATAACCTCACAAATTGTTCTATACAAATTAACTTTGAGGAGAGTACATATGATTATTCTCGTGAATTGTAAATTATTGGTACCAATAAACAATAAATGTACACTAACCTGGAATTCACTATTTTCTATCTGAAGCACTAAGATGTTGGATTTCTCTCTGGGTTCTAGGGAGATGCTGCTACCATATTATTGCAATCTTCAATAAATTTCCATACACAAGATAATTTAGCTGAATATTACCCTCGGGTACTAGCTTTGGTTATGATTTCATGGTTTCTTACGTTTATATTTCAAATTTCTTATAAATTTTGAAAAAATTGTTTAAAGTTCTCCCTCACCTCTTAACATGCCGCTTGCTTCTCTGCTCCCCGACGCTCACTCCCTTTTGTTTTATCAACAGACTATTTATTCCCAATATTTACATGTATCACTAGATTTATTTATACAATTATAATGTTAGAAATTTTCTTCTTTTTTTAACACTTAGTGTGAATTATCAGTCCCTTTCAATTATTGTCTTTGCAAAAACACTATATATTCCATATTTCTTTGTATAATACTTTTTTTATAATTGAATAGTCTTTAATCAGTATTCTCTTTTATGACTATAAAATAAATTCTACAACATAAATTCAGTTTTCTATATATGTAACTCTCTCTTAAATAATTTTAAAATCTATAGGATTATTAGACACTTTTAGCTCGTCATAAGTTTTTACACGTATCCGTATTGGAGTTACGTTGACGTAAAGAAGTTGTCAAGAAAACCTTTTTAGCAGATAACGTATCGTTGCATGCTAAAACCAGGATGGTCAAAGCACTATTATTTGGTGAAAGTAGAAAAATAAAACTAAAAATGAACTTTGTGGTTATAAGCAAGCCAAACCAATATCAAAGACCTGTAAAATAGCACACATTACTGATTTTGGTCGGGATACGTATACGGAGAAGGGACGTAACAATCCGTTCAACGCATCGTATCGGCTGAGCCGTAACGGGTCTACACATGCGCAGTTCGTTACGGATACGTGAGAAATTTGAGACAAGCTAAAAGTACCTATTTATTTTATATAAACTATCCTTATTTCAAAATGTAAAGTTGTCTTTAATTTTATATACAAAACAATTCATGACAACCAATAATTTCTTAACTATATGATCTATTTTATTTGTTGCAAGTTGTGCCTTTTACTTCTGACACAACAAATATTCATTAGAGGTTATGTTATCTTGACAAACTACTCAAAAATCTTAAATTTCTGTCCAAGCGAGCGAGTGGTTATTACCGGCGATAATGTCAACAACTCTCAAAATACGTCACGATTATACTGGTCACTTTGATATAGCGGTATTTACCAATGTCTTTATCTACTTTGTGTACGGTCTAGAGCAGGGGTGTCAAACTCAATTTACATGAGTGCCATTTTTTCTTCGAGGCATGCTTGGGGGGCCGGCTTAAAAAAGTTTGTTTATATATCATAACGGAAATCTTTATTCAACGAAATATATAAAATAACATAAAATAAAAAAAGTTATATCTATACAATAGATAAATAAAAGTTTAGTATAGTAACTATTTCGATGACCCAGATACTTGACATCGTTTCAGCTTCATTATGTCGTCGATGTTTGGTGTCAAATCAGATGTACTAATTTTCAGAATAGCTTGAAGATGTTCATCTGTCAGTCTCGAACGGTGTTTAGACTGGTTGATTTTCACTATTGAAAACATCTGTTCACATATATATGAACTTCCAAACATACATAAAATACGAGCAGCGTGTTTGCTCATGTTGGGATAGTTACCATGACTTTTAAAATATTTTGAGTAGAATGTCAAAATATCAACTTCCTTGAACTTGTCTTTTAAAACAGTGTCACATTGCAAGTCTATTAGTTCCATTTGCATACTTGTTGGCGCCTTGGCAACTTCAAAGGTGAATGGATTATTAAACAAAGGAAATTCACAGGAGTTCAATTCGCGAAAATCTGCGGAACGACCTTCAAACTCCGTTATAAGATCAAGTAGAAGAGTAGCAAACTCTGTTAGTTTCTCTGCACTGTACGTACTACTCGAATACTAGGAAAGTGGTGAAGTACTTGATCTCGCAATTGGGACTCCAACAACTTTAATTTTATCTCAAACGCCTGTATATTTGAGTACATTTGCGTGACAATCATGTTTTTGCCTTGAAGCTTAACGTTCAAGTTATTGAAATGCTCCGTCATATCCACCAGAAAAGCACAATCAAGCCACCATTCGTCGCTATGATTAATTGGTTTTCCCTTTTGATCCATAAAATTAACAATATGTTCACGCAATTCGAAAAATCGCTTTAACATTGAACCGCGACTAAGCCAACGAACTTCTGTAAAGTATATAATATCAGAATGTGCTTCATCGAGATCTTTTAAAAATTGTGTGAATTGACGGTGATTTAGGCCTTTGCTCCGAATGAAGTTTATAATTTTAATTATTGGCTTCATGACATGATCCATTTTAAGTATTTTAGATGCCAAGGACTCTTGCTGAATCATACAGTGGATCCCCACAAATTCGTGTTCAGGTGTAGCTTCATCTGAAATTTTCTTACGTATTTTCGTTACAACACCAGCATTTTTTCCAACCATGGCTGGTGCACCATCAGTCGTAATACTGCATAATTTTCCCCAATCAAGTTCATTATTTTGAATTAATTGTTCAATCGCCTGGTAAATATCTTGAGCTGTAGTAGTATCCTTCAAAGGTACACATTTCAATAGTTCTTTAGTAATGAAAAAGTTTTTCTCGATTCCGCGAATAAACACAGCAAGCTGCGCTGTATCTTTGATATCGGTACTTTCATCGACAGCAATGGAATAAAAAATAAATTCTTTCACTTTTTCTCTAAGTTGCTTATGCAAATTATCCGCCAACTCATTTACTCTGCCAGCAATTGTATTTCTGGACAGGGGTATATCTTGAATAGATTGTTTCTGGGATGGGAATGAAATCTCAGCCACATCTAACATACATTCCTTAACAAATTCGCCGTCACTAAAAGGTTTCGATTTCTTTGCAATTTTTAGTGCAATTACATAACTCGCTCTCATAGCATTCTCACTATCAACTTTGGCCTTTGTAAAGAACGATTGCTGTCCCTTCAATTTACTTTTAAAACATTCTAGTTTTTCTAGTCTGATCTCGTCAGAGAATTTGTCAAACTTCTTTTTATGATGGGTTTCATAGTGTCTTTTCAAGTTGAATTCTTTGCAAACAGCAATAGTTTGATTACAAATCAAGCAAAGTGGTTTGCCTTTCCATTCAATGAAAAAATACAATAGTTCCCACTTACTTTGAAAAACTCGACACTCGCTATCAACTTTCCGTCGTTTATTAGAAGACATTGCAACGGACGCAAGGCGCACTCAAATAAATTACACACAACAAGCACAATCAACGCAAAAGAATAAATATTCTTGTGAACAAGGTTTGTCTGGCTACTGACTGAGCTGACTGCTGCACTGTTCACAGCACACTCCCCCGCCCTGTTGTTCGTCTCTGGCATTGCATCGGCGACGTTGCCGTAGAGTACAGTAAAATGCTCGGGTTGGCCATGATTGGTTAGACACGTTTGGTTAATACACCCGTGGAGGATGTTGAATTATATCAATTAATTATAATAATTATAGAATATAAATATAAAATTACAAGATTTTAAAACATAATAACATTAATTTCTAACTATTGTTGGCATATTTTCAACCATTCACAGCAGGCCTATGTGATTGGTTGACTCCAGCAAAGCGGGCCGGATTAGAATGTCTTGAGGGCCGGTCGTGGCCCGCGGGCCGTATCTTTGACACCACTGGTCTAGAGGATTTGTTTAGATACATTTTCGCTGTTTTCATTTGTTTTTAGTGTTTATTATCGTTTTCCCATTTGAAAACTTAAGAACTTCAGTTTTAATGATTATGTCATAAGCAAATCTCAAATATCACATCTGTCAACCGCTATAACTTTGCTCCTGACAGGGTTACTGGTGGTTTTAACCCTGATGTAATTTGAGATCAAACAATGACGTAACGGTTAATACCAATCCACGCTAGGACGCTACGGTATTTACTTTCGGTATTAACCAACCCTCACTAGGACAGGCTAATATTTAGCCTGTCCGAGCGAGCGAGTGATTATTACCGGCGGCAATGCCAACAAATGTCAAAATATGTCACGGTTACACTGGTCGCTTTAACATAGCGGTATTTACCAATGTCTTAATCTACTTTCTGTACGGTCTAGAGGATTTGTTTAGTTAAATTTCCGCTGTTTTGATTTGTTTTTCAGTGTTCATTATCGTTTTCCCATTTCGAAACTTAAGAACTTCAGTTTAATGAACATGCCATAAACAAATTTGAAATATCTCATCTGTCAACCGCTTTAACTCTGCTCTCGACAGGGTTACTAATGGTTTTAACCGTGACGTAATTTGACATCAAACGATGACGTAACGGTTAATACCAATCCTTGCTATGACGCTACAGTATTTACTTTTGGTATTAACCAACCCTCGCTTGGACAGGCTAATTATTAACTTTATTCTAGTTAAGATTATTGCTAAAGCTTATTTTATTTTTGGATAATCAACTTATATACAAGATGTGTGAGAATATAATCTCCAGTAAGGATATATGTACCTACAATTTATTAGACTTAATGTTAAACCTATCACGCACAATTTATGTGAACACAGGCAAACCTTTTATTGTACCATGCTGTTATCATAATTTTTTTGAAACAATAAAATCCTATATTAATTGATCAACTTTTCTTTAACAAATATAGCCAATTCATACTTTTGTTTTCTGATTTGATAATTGAGCTGATGTGCTCGGTGATTTTTCTAGAGTACTTCTTAATTTCACTATCCCACTGAATCAATCGCTTACACAGGCCTGTTTTGGAAAGATTTCGTCTAAGTTGAGAATCGAAAAATATACACAGCTGTAAATCCATGTAGCATAATCAACAGATCATGAGGCTCTTCATTTGGGGCTATCATCCATATTTTATCATCTTCACAATCACCACCATCTTCAAGTATCCACATCTTCTGCCGTTCAAATCAGTTTCCGTTGTTTCAGTTTTCATTTGTAGATTTTAGACTTTCCAACTCGTTCGTATGAATTTTAAATGATATTCAAATACGAGGCGATTTTCTTTATTTAACATATAATGTTTTATTGATCCTCATTTGGGGTAATACAGACAAAATAATTTAAATATACTGTTATTATTATGTATGAATCATGTTTTACTAGAAAATGTTTCTTTTTAAGCTTCGAAAGATCCTGGCTACTATTTTACAATCCAATTTTTTATAATAATTAAGAGTTTCATCTTTATCCCCTCTACGTTGGATATCAATAAATAAATTAATAAGGTCCATAAGCTGTGGGTTTTCAGGGCTTTTCCAAATGTTATTTGAGGTTGATTTTCTATAAATGTATTTCTTCCGGGTTGAAGGTTGGTAAGTTATACTTCTTTTACATGAAAGTCGAAGTTTGATGATGTTGGTGAAGAGTACTGTTGTTCAGGTTTAATAGCAATATCGGTTGAATAAAGCTGCTATGTAGTTGCTGATCGTTTATGATTGTATGATGTCCTATTAATTGACATCCAAAAGGAATTTCTAAAAGATAAGTACCAGTTGTCAAATATATTTCTTCTTGATTGGGACATTTAAAATAAGGGCCCTTCTTGTAGATCTATTCTCGGGCAGACATACTGCTGAGGGAGAATCTCTTTACTCTGCTTTCTTGAAAATGCGAAGTTGACATCATTAGTTATTAAAAATGTATTTTGAGGTATTATCACCTTAAACTGACTCCTTGCCAATATTGAAGCCGAAAATAAATTATAGTCATCAAAAACTTTGGGATATGTTGTCGGAATAATTCAAATATATGTAATTTTGATAATATGAGTAGCAATCAATTTTAAATATTTTTTCATCAAGTAAAATTTTATCGTATTCAATTTCTAATGGCAATTCGTTTTTAGTAAATATTTTTTCCAATTTTTTTAAATAAATCAGAAGTTTTGATTATGCTTGGATGCTTCACTTGAAGGTTGGCAAATGTAATCGAATTTTCAATATCGTTCAATACTGAATTAATCATTTCATACAGATCTATGATTAAGCTAATAGCCATCTTAATATGCGCATAATATTCGTTATTTGCTTGTCTGTTGATTAAATTATATGTCAATTCAGTGGTGTAACTGGGATGAAGTTCTGGTAGGGGATGAACTATCAGGAGGCCTGGGTACCGGAATTTTTTTCAAATTTTAAGACTCTAAAACTGCATTTTGGCTTTATTTTATGTACAGTTCCTAGCTTTTAGTAGATTTCAATCAAGTAGGTTTGCTGTGATTATGTTTTTTCACTTTTAGGGTTTTGGAGGGGGTTCTATCCCCCTCATTTTCTACATCTTTTTTAAACTCAACAGTTAATACTTAAGAAATAGTTATATTAGCCGTTGCAAAGTGACCCAAAGTACAAACGGTAATGTACCTTGGACCAATTATAAAAAAAACTAGAATCTTTTATGAATTTTTTTTATTAGAGAACGCAAAATAATTATAACGTGTATAAAAATAAGTAACTAAACTATAATCACAGTACATACTATTTACTAAACAATATCATGGTTTAGTAACCAAAAGCGGAATACTAACAAGAATTATTTCACATTATATCCGCTACATTCAACATCAAACTGTAATTGCTCAACGTGACATGAGTTCCGCTTATAGTGTGACTTGCATACAATATCAGTGCGCAAAAAATTATAGGTTTTGGTTGAGGCATTGATGAATTTATTGGAATCCAAAACTCTGCACAAATATTCAAGTTTGTTATAATCCCCACAGTTTATTATTTCGGCAACATAATAAGTTAATATTTTCTTTCCTGCCACTAACCAAAACATAGTCCCCGATTTTATCACGTAACTTTCAAATAATTCATACTTTTGGTCGTTTAGTAATTATTGTTCTCTGGCAACTATGTTCTCAAGAGTTGTTAACAGATGGCGCCACAAATAAAGAATTGTTATTTTTTTAGTGAACAATTTTCAAAAGGAAGCTGTAAAAATTTTATGGCTGTATGTTTGGTTTAAAAATTACACTGATTTTAGTGGAATATTTTTTTTATTTTCAAAACAATGAATGAATATAAACATTTCATGAAAAGCTTGCCTTGATAAGTGTTATCCTGACTATACCAAGAAAATCGGCCACTATTGTCTGGTCTGTTGAATTTAAACGTGGTCGAGCAGAATTTTTGTTTTTGTTGGCTTTGGAAAGTGGATCAGACAAGGATAAATGAATTATATTTTAACTATATTAAAAAGAAAAACAAAGGACATGTTGTAGCAAGCACGTTCCCTCACATCTAAGTCACACATCATCCATTGCCCTATACAACAGTATTTGTAGAAAAATCAAGTCATGCTAAGGTGTCTTCATAGCAACAACACACAATACAGGTAAGGGGGTACATAAATGTTACAAAGGAAAGAGAGTAGGTATACTAGGACTAAACTATTTCACTCAAGATCTTAAATAACACTGATGATACGCCATGCTTTTTCTCCTAAGAGAGATGGTTATTCCAGGAAAACATTTAAGTCTATGACAGAGCTGTGTTCGAAGTGGGTTATCCAGTATACTTCTTGTTAACAAAAAATCAATAAAACAGGGATTTTGTAACTTTATTCGATTGTATCTCAAAAACTGATAGGAATCGGGCACTTTTGGTCATTAATATGATTACTATAACGTAATAAAATCTTGAATAATTTGAGCTGTTGTCATTTTTCCATTACCTGGTTGCAGGGACTTTTTTCTGACATTTGTTAAACAAATAGTAAGTATAAGTTAGACAACTCTCTTTAAATAGTGAATTCACAAACAAATTGATAAAACATGTATATTGAAAAAAGTAACGAAACAAGTCACAATACGTATATCTCTTCAAACAACCAACCAAGGCGCTGCTTTTCATTACATACAAAAACAAATTATTTTCAGTCTTACTTTGTAACTTCACACATCAATTGATAAAACACGATACACAATATTAAGAAATATTAAAATCAAAAAATTTTATTTTCTTCCAATCGAAGTGTCCGCATGTATTTTATTCAAAAATGAGTCCACGTCTAATGTTCTTAACATTTTTTTGCAGGAGTGTTCAATCAGGATTTCATCTGATAATCTTCGTTTCTTGGAAACACTAAAAATGTTATATCAGATATTTAATTGCTATATTTCCATCATAAAATAGTAGGCGAGGCCTAATTTAGCAGACATTTTTGTAATTATAAATCGGTAACAATAGAGGTCGCATCAATATATTTTGTCCAAACAGCCTAGCCGCCGCTAAGGGTTATCTTAATACATATTTTTTTTGTACTATTTTTGTAAACCATGTTATTCATAATTCCTCATTATTTTTAATTCATGAATATAGAAACATGGCAACTGAGATATTCCAGTGGATATAAATAACTCTTAACATTGAGCTATGCAGTGACATCTGATTATTTTTATCTGCAACCACCCTACCGCATTGTAAAAAAACTGGTAAAACTAATTCAACGGTGGCGGTAGAAGTTCGCTACTGGACATAAAGGTCTCCAAAATCATTTGCTGTACTATAACATATTTCTGTGTGAACTGATGAAGCAAGATCGTCATGTAAAATATCATGAGATTGAGGCATCTTAGGCCAATAGTATGAATAAACATCAACAAGATATTGCTTGAACATTTGACCACAAAAAAATATTTGTTTGCTTTGGATCCTATATTATCCGACAAACCGTAAATAAAAGGCTCGTGTCGGTAGGTGCGATGAAATATTGAAAAAATATGTTGAAGATGTATCAAATGCTGTGTATAATATATAAACAGGTGACGAATCATAGATCAATGCATATGAAACCGAAACAAAAAATCTACTGTATGGGTCAAAGACAAGTCAAATCCAACAAAAGTTATTGGAGAAATTCGAAAAACAGAAGAGACAAATCAGTCAGCTCCTCCATATCGGCTGAAACAAAGGAATTTTTGACCTGCAAAAACCTCGAATTGATGGGTCATCCCACACACAGCCCTGATTTTACACTTAACGGCTTTTTTTATTTCCAGACATCAAAAGTGATCCAATTTTTCGATAGCCGAATAACCGGTTGATGCATTGAAAATGCGTGTTATGGAGTTACCTCAATGGGAGTGGAAAAATGTAATAATTTTCATGCAGAATATTTTAAAAAAAAATTACCAATCTTCGTATTCTCATTATTAGGCCAGGAATATGAAGAAACATAATTACCTTTTAGATAAAACATCTTCCTCCTGAACTTTACCAGTTGAAGCAAAATTCATAAGCTCATCTTCAATATCTTTGTCGCTACCAGGATTCTTGTTAATTGTATGCACACCAAAAATGCTTGTAGTTTCCCTGTCTTCTGTAGTCAAACGGTCCGATTTTATTTTTTCACTTTCACTTGAGCTACTAATATCTCCTCCATTGATCGGTAATTGCATTCTACTTTCAGAAAACAGTTTATCTTTTTTAATATCACTTGTTTGTTTCTCCTTACATTTTTGTTTGGTCTTTTTACTGTCGGGCGTTACTTTACAATCTGACATTTGTTTTGCTTCCGTGATATGATTCTTCGTTATCTCTATTTTATTCTCAGAATTCTTGATGAGTGATTTTATTTGATTAATCTCTGTATTTTTTGATGATTGTTGGGATTTGATGTCATCAACATCACTCGATTTTGATTCGGACATTTGTTTTTCTTTTTTAATTTTTACTTGTGTTTTTTTCAATTTATTACTTGTTGACAATTCTTTTTCAGTTAATTCCTCTTTGGATTTTTTTTTACTACTTTTAGTATCAGAGTCAGTTACTTGCACTTTATTATATTCAGTTGATTGTTTTTCGTTTAATTTGATGTCATCACCATTTTTACTGCTAGTCACTTGATCAATTTCTATTGGTGTAGTACTTTTAGATTTACATTTAATTTCTGATATTTTGGATTCTTTTTTGTTTTTTTTTAGGTTTGCTTCTTTATCAACGCTTCTCTGTATCTTCTTTTTCTCTTCATCACTTACTTCGTGTTTTTCAGTTTTATTGGATCTATCTTTCAAATTTTGAGATGGTAATTTATTTTTATCACAGGGTTCTATGTCGATTAATATATGAAAATCTGTTTGCTTCAAATGTACCTCTATTTCTCCACCGATTGATTCCA
This sequence comes from Galeruca laticollis, assembly GCA_963921935.1. NCBI lineage: Eukaryota > Metazoa > Arthropoda > Insecta > Coleoptera > Chrysomelidae > Galeruca > Galeruca laticollis. The sequence continues at coordinate 50,171,258 of OY998180.1, forward strand.
AATAAAGTTGTCCAATGTATTCTACTTTTTTTGTATCTTTCGAAGCAACACTATGAATTTTCTTACTTTGAGTTTCTTCTTCATTGTGTATAATTTCTATACATTCTTTCAGGTTAACTAAATCGAAAGAATTTCGATCGAACATCTCCAATTGGGTACCACTTGTATTTTTTTGATATTCATCATTGACATTCACCTTTTTAGAGCTTTTATTTTGAACTAAATGAATTCCTCTCTCTTTTAAATTTTGTATTAAATTTTGCGCTTCAGAATCCGACACCGTTTTGTCCATTTTTTCCGTTTTAGCTTCTTCGTCACTATTACTTGAAGATGTGTTTACATCGGAGTCGTCAGATGTCATTAAATCTTTTAAAACGATGTCAATGTCTCTATTTCTTTTCTTTTTCTTGGGCGATTCAGACTTTCTATTCTTTTTTGTCGTATATACCTTTGCTATTGGTTTAATTTTAAATTTGCTGCCCTGAGGTTTCTTGATTTTATTTGTTTCAACTTGCGGTTTCAAAGAGTTGACCATCCGTAGACGTTTACTTTCCAGATCTTTTAAAACTGTCAGTTGTGAAGAGGTGACTCCTTTCACGTTTGGTTTATAAATGTCACTACATTTGCTTTCCTGTAATACTTTTGATATTTCTTCAATGCTATTTGTTGTACATGAAATATTTTCCGTTTCAGTTTTTGTTGTAGATACTTCAACTTCCTTCTTTGATATCTTTGTGGATTTTACGCTTTTTATTGCAATTTGTGACGGATTTATCTGTTCCGCGTTTTTATTTCTATTTCTTAATGGATAAGTTCTTTTAAGCATATCGTTGTTTCTCCTGAATATAACAGTATCATTACTTTCTTTATTACATTCATCTGAAGAACAACCTTCTTCATTACTGGAACTGTCAAATGAATCGTCACTTTTTATGTTTGTTTTCATAAGGCTCAAATTTTTCTTTCCAATAACATTTTTATTAAAAAGCTGCAAATGGTCATCGACTGTATCTGCTGCTGGAGATGCTTTTTCGATTTCTCTTAAATGCGCTTCGAGATTTTTATTTTGTTCGTTGTCTGATGGTTGGTAATATGAACTACTTGTTGAATAATCTGTAGGTCTGTTTGAATATGGTGAAATTGCATTAATTGTTGGTGTAAAAGGAGCAAAGTTGGGCGTTATTGGTAAATTTGGTGTTGGTATTGAATCTATATCTATTCCTTTTAGATCTAAATTCGCTTCTAACATTTTGGTGAATGGAGTGGTAGTACTTAGATTACTCATGTTAATATCCAATGGAGTTGATATTCCTGGTGTTTTTGGTAGTTGTACCTTTATTGGAGTTTCTAGCATTGGAGTAATGTTTCTTTTAGCTGTTACAGGAGTAACTACATTTTCTTTGAGTATATCTGGTGTAACAAATGTTTTTGAGTAACTTCGTTCTTCAGATTTTGCTTCTAGTACATTTTTACTGGTATTGTGTAGTTTAGAGGGAGAAAGTATGGTTTTAACTTGAGATTTCAATGTCTTGTTATTGTCTTCCAAGCATTCTGTACCTGATTTATTTTCGCTGTTTCTTTCGTCATGTTTTATGGGCGTCTTTATTGCAGCTTCTAATAAACGTCCTTCTTTTTCTGTCGCTGCTTTTGAATTGACTTTACTTTTTTTCCTTGATTTTTTATTTCCACTTGAGAGCTGTTGCTTTTTAGATGCTGAACATTCAATGTCTTCATTTGGTATTACAGCTCTAAGATCTGCATCCCAGGCTTTTTTAAAAAGTGTTTTCACAGCTTGATTTTTTTGGTCCACAGCACAATTTAATACATCAGATTCTCTTAGGTTTTTAGGAGGCGTAGAAAAATTCAAATTACGAACGTGTGAAGCACTTTTAGGTGTTGGTATTTTATTAATGTCAGAGGATGCAGGTGTAACAATGTTTTTCTCTTGTGAACTTAAAACAATTAGATCATCTGTATTGTGGTTTTCTTTTAATTCAGTATTAATTCCGCCAGTTGGATCAGGATCACCTTTTTTAGCTTCGGTAGTTGGGATAGTTCTTTTCATCGGTCGTGGGGACTTTCTAGGTGCTTTAGGGTAAAGAACTTTCTTCAAACCAGTCTTTCTTTTAGACATAGTTGCATCTGGAGCTGAAATAGAAGGTTTCCCAGTATCTAATGCCTCAACGGTTTGATTCTCTGGGGGCATATAATTTTTAAAATAGTTTTGTAGATCTACAGATGCTTCTGGTGCTAGTTGTATTGTAGGCTGAGGTAATATCATCTTTGGCTTTTTATGACCTGAACAAAGAATTAACATTAATTATAAATTAGGAACATAATTTATTGTGTAATGTTTACTAGAGTTGGTATATTGTATGATAAATAGTGGAGAGTTTTACAAATAAAATAAGTTTGGTATTTATAGATTTATTAAACCAAAAATATGTTTAATATGTGCTGAAAGTTACCACCCTAATTAGTGAAATGTGCCTACTAGTGATAACGGGTGTCGTAATATATTTGCGTATATTAAAAATTTTTCCTGAGGGGGTATATGAAATTGAATGTGTACACTACTAAACATGACAATTTAATGTATTGATGTTTTAAAACAAGGTATTGTAACAGAATGAAGAGCTATTTCCGCAGGCACATTTGAAAAAGTACGATGTTTTACTGTCTGGAAATTCTCAGTGGTCAAATTATAGAAGATGGCCCTGTAACGTCATCTACGTCGATTACGTAACCTATTATCACCTGTTGGCAAGTATACAACCTCTAATGTTCAGTTTCAAAATTTCTGTAGTTAATATATAATTGTTCCAAAGATACGAGGGGACTTTTGAATAGCAAATAATACAGGTAATTTATTTTAAACTGTCTTTGGACTAAAATAATAGGTTTTAATCCTGAAATGAAAATATCATTGAAGACAAATTAAAATAAGAGATACCCCGTACTATTTAGAAAAAATTGGGGAATGGATGTCCCAATCCTCCCCCCCCCCCCGGATTGGGTTTTTAAATCATAGAGGGTCAATAATTTTCAAAGCAGAGTGTATTTTTGGCTAAATTAAAAACATATAACATTAAAATTGTTGGATCTATAAATACCTTTTTTCTGTTTTCCAGTTTCTAGAGCAAGTGATACCATTTCATCATTTTCATTTAAAATTATTGGCATCTGCATAATATCTTGTTCTGTCAACGTCGTCGTAGTGGTAACTGGAGTCGGGTTATTGAGCAATATTAGAGGTTTGGTAGGATTAACAGATGTAGAAATGGAAGGTATCAGCAATCCCGACACCGTATTTATGAATACTGGATTTTGCACACATGCGTTGCTGGAGACAAGACTGCAGTTATTTGAAATAATGTAATTATCGAAAGACATAGTAGACTGTAACAAATTATTATTACTTGACAAATATATCTTTTACTATTTACTAATTTCTCTTGACAAAAAAAATATTTTTTGAAATTTGAAAATATATGCTGATAAAATTTTGGCATAATTGAAGGCCATGGACTTTTTTGTTTAATGTTGAACACACTGTTCTATACAGGGTGTTACATGAAAAGTTTTGATTAAAAGTAATAAAGGTAAGAAATACTGGTTGGATTTAAATATGGATAATACAGATACCAAACAAATTGGCTTAAAAAAATATATTTACAAATATAACAAAATTCAGGGTGTTATATTTAAAATGATTTAATTTGTGCATTTTGGTGGCTATGTTTAAATAGAGTTAATAGTAAGCTCTTGTTTATTGGTTACAATTTCAAGTCACCAGCTTCGTTATTAATAAAAAAATCGTTATTCATTGTGGTATAGGAAATAAATTCTAAATGCGTGACACCAAGGCGGTATACTCATATGGTCACAGTGGCGATTGGGTTTCCAATATTTTACACGGTAACGCGAACGCAGCACGGCGTCGTGCCCCTTACAGCCACTAAGCTGAAGACTCATATCAGCGTCGTGTCACATCTCAAATTTCGGAAAAGACGCTGATCAAAGTCTCTGTCCTTCAACGTGTTAATTCAAAATATATTGAATGCTTAATTTTTAGTATAGCACATATTTCACAAACTTAATTTTAAATTGTTATGCAGAATTTGAAAATAAAACAAAAAATACCAGTTTCTATTTAAAATAAGCAAGATTAAGCCTACTTCCGGTATAACCGGAAGTGCTCCAATTATAATATTATATTTGAACTCCGCGCCATCCACAACCTACAACTGAATAATCTTAATATTTACCATAACTCTATCCGCCATCACTTACAATCAAAACTCTTTGCGCCACACCCTATATACAACAATTAATGTTTCTAAAAACAGGTGTCCTATACTGTATCACAATAATAGTTTAGACGGTGCCCCTAAGTAACATAAAATTGTTTTAACTGTTAACGATATATCTACTGCCGAAAATGAGCTTCAGATTGCAAAAGTCCAATGGGATGCAATTAATTGGCAGTTTCTTGAATCGCAAATTAAAAATAGCTTCCAAATGTTTTATAACATCTTTAGGCCATAATGAATGTCTACAAACATCTGTTAGAATATCAATTCTAAGCAGATATTGTTTAACCATTTTGAAAACACAGTTTTGTTACCATTTACTCTAACCAAATAGTTTCTGAACATGTTAGTAATGCAATAACCAGACATAGATATGGTTATTTAAAAAAATAATACAGTTGAGTGTCAACCAGTTAAATGTGTGTTGACATGTTTTGCATCAAATTGTCAGAATTGGAAGTGTATATACCACACAGTATTGATTCAAGCCCTGTGCAATTCCAGATAACACCAAGATACTCTAACATCTGACATATACATGTGGAAAAACTTGAAGTAGTGTAATTTTGTCAGAAGCAGTCCATTGGTTAATATATCAAATGCCCTAGTATAATCAAACACCAATGCTGTAATCTATTGTCAGTTACCCTGAATCTAACAAAAGTGCTGTTTTAAATGTTCTGGTCTGAAAACTAATTGAGTTCAAGGTAGAATAATTATTAGCTGTTAAATAATTGCTCAACCTCGTTTAATTACACTTTCAATGACCTTAGACAGAGTGGATAAAATAGGGCTAAAATCTTCAGATTATGGGATTTCAATGTTTCTGCATGGGCAACACAAATGCTTTTCGCCAAGCATCAGAAAAACAATCAGTTCAGAAACAACTGTTGACTATGTCAATGATCACTGAAACAGATCAAGGACAATTACTGTATAGGGAAGTTACAAACTGAAATGTGCAAAATGTCGATGGAGTATCTCCACCAAGATCAGCAAGATTTTTTAAATTGAGCCAGAGCATAAAGTAAGCCAGGGGCGAATTAACAACCGAAATCTACCAGTTAATACCTAACATATGAGAACAATCAGACAATACCAAAAACGTGGAAAATCTGTTCGGAGATTACTCATGTGGGTTTGGAATAGGAAGATGTTTATTAAGTAAACACTAATATATGCTATTAGCAATTTCTACTTTTATAGCATATTTAAAATATTTGCATATTTATTGTACAAATTACTGAAATGATAAAATGTCTTCAAGGTTTAATGGCTGTAGCTGTCAAGGAAATTCTTAAAGAGACAACAAATATTTTAAATATATTCATGCATGGGACCCAAAAATACTTGCCTCTTTATCAGATGGAATGGGTTGAGGAGCATTAAAAATGTTAGGAGTTCCTTGTGTTTCGTCGCTTTTATTTGCTGATGTGGATTTATCCAGATCTGCAGCATCTTTTTTCTTCCCATTGTTACTAAAATAATCGTTATGAGTTTTTTAATTTTTAAAACAGAAAAAGTATACCTTGTAGTATTTGCAAGTTCTGAATGTTTATTTGCTTCTACCATATTTGATGATCCTGAAAAATTTTTATTTATTTTAATTCACACTGTTTCACAGGTTTTACAACCAAATTCCAAAACAGGAATATAATTACAAAATATACAATAAAATATAAATAAAATACAAGAGATTTAATTTCGGCTATACTGCAATTGAAAATATCAAGCTAGTAATATGCTTGATCTAAATTATCACACATATTGTAAAGTGGTGAATATTTTTCAACATTTATACGAGATGTAGCAAGGTAAAAAGGTTTTGTCAGATCTAGAAGTGGTTCTAGGTACAGTAAAGTATAATTTACTAGAGAGGCCTGGACATTACAATTTACTATGAACAAGTTTAAACAAAAACGTTATGCAGTGACAATCACGACGCGAACTTGAACTATTAAACCCATGCTACTGCAATAATTCAATATTAGATACACCAAGAGGACAGAAATTGTGTCTGCTTGGAATGAAAGAAGTTTCAAACAACGTCTTTGTACTGATTAAAGCTTATCTTCGTGAACCTGATAAAAAGGACAGCAAACAGGTGAAGCATACTCCAATTTTTAATGTATTGTCCTAAACAAAATCTTTCGAAACACTCGCTAAAAATCCGTACATTTTATTAGCGAAAGACGGTATTGTCTCAACATGAGATGCAAATGAGAGTTTAGAGTTTTGGATCAAATGTCACCCCTAAGTCTACAATAACTGAAGGATGGTCAAGCACAATATCATTTATGGAGTAGCCATAACTACAATAATTCGTCTTCAGTTTGTATGTCATTGTAATGCATTTATTCGCATTTAAAATAAGTTTATTTCCCAAGCACCAGTTTTCTAGTCGATTGAGGTTATGAGAAAGTTTGTAACAGTCCTTAATTTCATTAATTTCGCTATAGATTTTTAGATCGTCCGCATAAAACCGGCAGTTTACATCAATAATCTCAATAACGTCGATAAAAATATTGAACAGAAGGGGATCCAAATCACTCCCCTGAGGAACACCGGATTTCGCTGTGTACTCTACCGACCTGTAACCAGTTACCATTACATACTCACAACGAGCAGATAGGTATGAATTAAATAGTTTTAAAAGAGATTCTGCAAGATCTATAGTATAGTGCTCAAAGATTGAGAAGTCGCCTAAAAACTAATTCCGTGTGCAACTTTTTTTTAAAATGATTTGACTTATTTATGTGATAGTGTATCCTTTCCTAAGTCGAATGTACCCGGCAGTATAAAAATCGTGACGAGAGGAAGGGCTTGGAAGCATTTTTGGTTAAAAATTAAAAAAAAACAATTTATTCTCCAAGGCGAGTTCTATCAACTGGTTAAAAGCAGATCCTCTAGTATCAACGGAAACAAACAAAAAAGTTTCTTTTTAAAAATGACATTAGTTTATATGGACAATGAATTTTATTTCTGTGATTTGTGGCCAATCGGTAACAGTAGCGTTTGAAAGACACTTTTCAATTGTTATTCATCGCCATTGCGGCGAAATAAATACTCTGAAACAAAGAAAACAGTCCTTTATTTTCTGTTTATATAGTAGATGTTTGCAATCCGCCAGTTTAGTAATGCTATTGATTAGAAGTGGGATTTTTTTGAGATGTCAGTACCTATGTGTTAATGTTAAAATTGTTAGTTCATGTAATTTGTTTATATATGGCGCCATTTTTGATGTTGCTTTTATAATTATATTATCATAAAGTAATGGTCTCCTCAATTTGAGGGGAGGTTCTCGAGATTCTGATTTCATGACAGTAATAGGTGTTAATTTTAGATAACCTAGGCATATTCTGAGGCATTTGTTTCTTTGGGTCTCAATTTTATGTAGGTGAGATTCAGATGCTGCGCCATACAAATGACTTCCATAATCAATTATTGATCTTGTCATTGATTTATAAAATATAAGTACAATATTTGGGTCTGATCCCCATTTAGTTTTACAGAAAGTCGTTAGAATATTTATGGAGTTTTCACTCTTTCTTATTGTTTGTTGAATACAATCTTTCCATAGCAATTCTTTATCAAGCAATAAGCCCAAGTATTTAACTGTATTTTTTTATGGGATAATTATATGGCCCTATTGTAAGTTGTCCTTGGTAATTGGTTCTGTTTCTAGAAAAAATGCATATTTCAGTTTTCGGTTCAGAGATGGAAAGTCCTATTATGTTGCACCATTGTTGAATTTCTATAAATTGGGCCTTTAATGTGCCTGTCCATTTTTCTACAGTTTTGTCTGATGTGTATATTACTATGTCATCAGCAAATTGTATAATGTTGGGAGTTTTTGGAGATAATATTTTTTCTAAGTCCATGGTATAGATTATGTATAAAAGAGGGCTGAGGATCCTGCCTTGAGGTAGTCCGAATTTGGAACATCTGGGCTGAGTAATTTCATGATTTATCTTGAGAAAGGTTGAGCGTTCAGAATATTCTATATTCATAAAATTAGCTAAGGAGGTTGGCAGTCCGATCTGGGTGAGGTTTTCACAAAGAATATTAAGTTGAACGTTGTTGAATGCTGATGTAATGTCTATAAATGCGGCTACAGTTGATAATTTTTTTGTGAAACCTAAGTAGATATCGATTGTTAAAACTGTTAAGGGTTCTTGAGTGGATCTGGACACTCTGAAAGCATATTGTGATTCCGGAAGTAGTTTTTATCTTTCCAGCCAATGTTGTAATCTATTTCTAATCAATCGTACAAGTGTTTTAAATAAACAAGATGCTAAAGCTATGGGACGGTACGAGTTTGGATTGTCTGATGGGTTTTCTGGTTTTTTTATAGGCAGTACTATATACTATTTCCAATTTGTTGGGAATTGGATGTTGCCAGCCCAAATAGAGTTGTATAAAATTAATAATGCCTTTTTGTGTTTTAGAGGCATTTTGTGTATCATATGTATGATATATTGTCTACCCCAGTTAAGGTGTTTTTGGTATTTTTTAAACATTGTTCGAGCTCCCAAAAATTAAAGGGTAGTAGCAAATATGTGTTATTTCTGTTTACTGTGTAAATTTCATGTATTATCTCATTTTCTATCTATGGAGGTGAAATTTTTGCATGAAAGTCGTTTATCCAGGCATCTTTAGGGTCTATAGGTGTTTTATTTGCTTGTTTACGATTTTTATCTGTTAACTTTGTGCCACACTTCTCTGATTGGGGTATTTTGATTTAAGCTTTGACAATATTCTATCCAGCTTTTTTTCTTCATTTCCTTGAAAGTTTTTTTGGCGATTGCATCCAATCGTTTATATTCTGTCAGATTTTGAACATTTGGATGTTGTTGATATTGGGCGTAAGCTTCTTTCCGTGTTTTTGCAGCTATATCACAAGTTCTGTTCCACCATGGTTTAGACATGTGGTTTCGCTTTGTCGTATACGAGGAGTATCTAGGAATTGCAATACTCGCGGTTCTGTTTATGTTATTAATTATGGCTACATATGTTGGTATTGGTTCAATAGAATCTAATATTGAAGTGTATAGTTCCCAATTGGCGTTATTCAGATTCCATATATTGTGTACCCTTGTGGGGATATTTGTTGGTGAGGAGTTCAAGGCGATCTTAATATGTATTGGCAGGTGATCTGATCCACATGTCTCTTTTATGATAGTCCATGTAATTAGATGACTTATATCTTGTGAACATAGTGTTAGATCTATTGCTGTTTGATGGTGTGCTAGGGTAGGTGATCCATCATTTAGTATTATAAGGTTACAATGTTGTATCGCTTCCAATAGTACCTTACCATTTACGTCATCATATTCGCAGATCCGCGCTAGGTTGTGAGCATTGAAATCACCTCCCAGTATGAAGGGCTTTGGAATATGTTCTAGAAAATGAATCGACTGCTGTTAAGTTATCCGGGAGCGTGGTTCAATATATACCGAGGCTAGATGTATTTTTTTGGTTTTATAAGGTATTTCCACAGAAATACATTTGTGTTGAAAGTTTAATGAAATTTGTATTTCGATTTCCTTAAAAACTAATCCTTCTCTTATTAAAATGGCTGATCCTCCGTAAACGTCGTTACGAACTGCCCGAACATTATTGAAGTTTTTGAAATTATAATATCTGTCAGGATGAAACCAAGTTTCGGATAAGAGTGCTAGCGAAAATTGATATTTGTCTAATAAGCTCTTCTTTTGGAACATTTATATTATTTTATGCTAAAACTTTACAGATAGTTTCAATGACGACTTCTAATATTGTTATTATGCTATGATCTGCAATATGTGTGCTTGATGATTAATTAATTTTTTTTATGTAATTGGGGTTTACTAATCCTCCAATTTTTGGTAAGGGAAGTCTAGGTTGAGATATTATCTCTTTATGTTGTTCGATTATTATGTCTGGGCTGTTTGGTCTGTGCCTCTTGTTTGCTTGAGATGAGTTTTGGCTTGTGGAAGTTTTGAAGGAATTTTTTGGTAGTGAGAGTTGTGGGGGTATAGAGACAGGATGTGAAGGTACATTTGTGAGATGCGAATTTAATGGGGGGAAGGATTTTTGACAAAAGATATTTACTATTTGAGATGGTTCAAGTTGACTATTCCTTGAAACCACATTGGAGTAGGAGTTTTTTGAAATTTCTCTATTTGCGTCATGATAGCTTAGGTTTGATGTGGACATAGCCTCTTTGATTCGTTTTTGTCTACTGAACTCGGGGCATGCTTCAAAGTTTGTGGCGAGATGATCACCTGAACAACATTTTGGTTCAATATTTGTTTCGTTACATTCTTTTGAATTATGAGATTGATTGCATTTAAAACATCGGGGCTTGATTTTACATTGTCTACCTTGATGACCATATCTTAAGCAGTTGAAGCACAATATAACTTCTTGTATATATGCTTCCATCGGTTTCAGTACTTTATTTATTGTAATGTATTTTGGGAGAGTTTGGGATTTGAAAGTTATTACGCAAGTTTTTGTTGGGACATACTCTATATTATTTTCATTTACACATTTCCTGTTTAGCCTCTTAACTTCTAGTACTTGAAATTTACAATGCATGTCATGCATCTTTATTTTATTTTTAACATATTCTTCACTAAATTCAGTGGATATATCTCCAATTATGCCTTGACGTATTAATAGAAATTTTGGGACATATATTTCTAAATTATTTTTAACAAAAATTTGATTATCTTTTTGATCGATAATATAATTTGCTGATTTGTAATCTTTAAACTTGATTCTTATTTTATTTCTGCCAATGGAATCGATACTTGAGATTTTTTTGTCAAGATGAACAAAATTTGAAAGGATGATATCACCTATTTTTAAAGGATTTAATCTACCTTTAAATTCGCTTGATTTATTATCAACATATACATGATATGGGCAGAGGTCAGATTGTTAATATAGAAAAACTTGTTTAGGTTTTTTAATTTATAAACTTGGCGATTTGTTTACTAATTGATCTTTGACGTTTTTGTCATTATCATTTGTTTTGCATGATAAGGTTGAAATTGAAAATATTTTATTACTTATCTGAATATTTTGTTCTTGTGATGTAAATCCCTTGAATTCATTTTCAGAGACGTCTAGGAAATTTGTTTTATCGTTTGTATCCATGAAGTCATTCTGGTTTGCGGGGGGTTGACCCCCGCTATTAGCACTCATTTGAAACTTATTTTTTGGGTATTTATCACAAACTAATGTTTTTCTACTACTTTAACAAACCAAATAACTAGTTTATTCAAATTGTTTAAAGATATAAGATTTAAATTTTAGCACTAGATCGAACGCACGTCTGTATACAACGAATGAATTGATCTAACGACGTAGAATAGTTAAATATAATTTTCTTGCCATGGCACTTTCCCCAAACTGTTATAGTACGACTTAAATGCATCTCTTATTTCACGCTCATGACGGTTCACCCCAATGTCAACCTGTCTAGCAAGGGCTTGCATTTCTTGAAGGGCCTCATTGGTGTGAACGATGAGGTATTGGTGATGATCTTCTATTCGAATGACAACTTCATGGAGTGTATATAGGTGCTTTCTTCTTTCAATTAACAAATTATGCAATGTACAAGCCGTAAGTGTAATACACGTAACTTTCTCGGATGCTAAATTAATTGCAGTTAAAGAAACTCTGAACCGGTTTGCTAATATTCCGAAGCTACTTTCAACCACGAGATAGTCTGTAATTAAATATTTTTTCTGCTTTGCTTATATGTTGTAAGGGATATGGCTTCATAACGTTGTAACTCAGTGGGAAAGCATCATCAGCTAAGACAACATATTAGTGTTTGTTTTTGGAAGATTTGTGCCATCGGGTATGTTTAATATTGATCTATCTAACAAGCGCTTTCTTAGTTGACTTTTCGCAAACACTCCACTGTCACCGATTAAGCCATTTGTTCCAACATCTAAGTACATGAATTTTTAGTCAGCATCAGTAAAGGAAAATGATATAATACTATGATAAGACTTATAATAGAAGAAATGAGAGCCACCCATTTCAAGACACTTAATGCGAATGTGTTTTCCATCCATGGCTCCGATCGTGTTCAATACATTCCATTTGTTTTCTAACTCTTGAGCAATATTTTCCCATTCCTTATTGGTGGTTGGTATCTATATAGAAAAGTCTAATTACAAATTTTGCATTATACTTTGTTTTAGGATATGCAGAGTAATGATGGGGAAGCGATTAAAACAACAGCATTTACGTCTGCATCTTGTAAACTTGCTATGGATAATATTAGTACACCAAAGCCTCATAAAACTTAAAAGAAAAAAGACTCTTCCGTATGATGACCTACTTGCTCAAGCTTCCACTACTATGAACGGAATGGTCAAAATTGCTAGAGAACCCCCAGTCCATAATCCAGCCTCTGATGCTGATTTAGATGTTTTTGGAAAGTTTGTAGCAACTGAGCTACGTGAAATTCAGGGTGCCAGCAGCAACTGCATGGTAATACAAGCAAAGCGTAAAATCCAGCAGGTCTTAATGGACACCGTGGATATTATTGATTGATTGATTGCTTTTTAATTAGTTTAATTAGTTTAATTAGTTAGAAGTCATATTAAAACATTTAAAAAAGGCTTCATGTTCACGATATAATTTTGTTAAAAAAGAAATAAAACTTTCGTTTCAAAATTTGAGGGGTTATCTTACTAAACACCTACCTTAAAAACTCAGATTTCAATGCTTCATATATTGCCTTGCACGTTTGTGGAATGATAGCTGAAAGGGTACACTGAGGTATACGGCTGCTGTACTGTAAACTAGCATAACTTTCTTCTGTTGCCAGAAATCGAAGGGTAACCACAAGGCGTTCCTCAACACTGATAAGATTTCTTAAATGGGCTATTTAGCTATTTTCGAAACAATAAACTTAAATGTTTCCTCATCCATTCATAAATAGTTCTTGTAACTTTTTATATCTTCGGATCTTAACTCATGAAGTAAATTTTGGTGTATTCCTCTCAAACCGCGTCTTGCTACCCAAGGCCTTACCCAAAGTCGGCCGGAACTTGTTTTTTTTTCTTTTTTAGCACCACACACATTGTGTCGACAGCAGCACTTATCGCAGCTGCACAAGCTAATCTCATTTTTAACAAAAAAAAGCTGAACGTCCTTTAAAAATTATAAGCAATTTCACAACACGTTTACAAAATTTCTATGACAGTGTAATACCACTTTAATTTTTGTTAAAAGAAATATCAAATAAATTGTTTAAAATATTTTATAAAAGATATTTGTCAAATATATTTTACAGTCTAATACAGGCCTTAGAACAAATTTTTGCATTTGATTAAAGATGATGCCCGCCATTACCGAAGTTCCTATATCTATTAGAAATGAGTGATGAGATAAAAATATTTTCCAAAATAATTTTTTGCCCAGTCCAGCAAATTGACTAGTGCTGTCACATCCTGTTAGACCATGGAAAGCTGGTAAACTTTTTAAAAGTTCAAATGAAGATTTATTTTGTGTACAGGAATAAATATAAAAATATTTTCCAAAATGATTTTTTGCCCAGTCCAGCAAATCGACAAGTGCTGTCACATCCTGTTAGAGCATGGAAAGCTGGTAAACTTTTTAAAAGTTCGATTGAAGATTTATTTTGTGTACAGGAATAAACCGCTTACCTTTTTTAATATCTGTCTTTATCCATACTTCTTTAGTTAAAAAGTTCTTAAAATATGATAAAAGAATTAGAATGTCAGTATCGCTACAATCTACAATACAGCTAGTGAAGCCTTCTGATTTAGCTGACATTATATGCAATCATATTCGTATATCTGCCTCTTCATGAGTTGAACAGAGTATTTCAGTATTGTCCAGAGAATAGTTTGCTTTGTGGTCAATATTTTCGAACCCTCCACTTGTTATAAATTTTATGTTACATTTTATAGAATGCTTGTATAGATTTTCGGACAAAAAATTATTTAGTTGATGTTTATTTGAGGTTGAATGGATAAACAAATCCCATTGGTGAGGTAATTTTATTGACGCACTGTCTATAACTCTATCTATATTACTTTGCGATCCTCTTTTAATCTTTGTACAGGTTTTAATACAATTTTTTTGATAATGGTCCATTACGACGTCAATTCTATGAGCATTATGAGTATTTTTAAATATTATTGACTTCAATATTTCAAAATGATCATTAAAAGTCTTTGCGTTCCACTAGTTTGACAAATTGCATATTTCGAACTGTCAAATGTTGTTTTATTTAGTTGGAATTGAACTTTAGATTCTAAATCACTATTTGAAGTTATAAAACTATAATCTAGAGATTCCATGTTAACACTCTAAAAAACATGACAAACATTCATAATTGCATTTGAAATATATAAAGAAACAATTTAAACAAAAAAAAATCTTAAATCTTACCAGTTTACTTGAAGACTTCTTCATAATCACACAAGTGTTCATACTTAAAAGATAAAATAGCTCTCTTCTAAAAACAAACAGTAAATAACTAAATATTATGATTAGAATATATCTAAGAAGAGCATTAGTTGCATAAATTTGGAAAATATCGAGCAGCATGGGGTGCCTTTCAGGGTACCGATTGCAATGAGTATGCCACATCTTTTAGTGACATCCTGCCAATCAAAATTAAGTTTCTCGCTTATTATGCAGCCGATTTAAGCAAACAAAAAACCATTAGAAGCAGAAAAGGGCTATTTTCTATGTTTCGGGCTATTTTTTATTGGAGTTTTTATTTCGTCGCGATGGCGATGAATAACAATGGAAAAGTGTCTTTCAAACGCTACTGTTACCGTTTAGCCACTAATCACAAAAATAAAATTCATTGTACATTTAAACTAATGTAATTTTTAGAAATAAAACCTTTTTTGGTTTGTTTCCGTTGATACTAGAGGATCTGCTTTTAACCAGTTGATAGAACTCGTCTTGGGGAATAAATTGTTTTTTATTTAATTTTTTCAACATAGAGACCAAAGTGCACTATACTACCATGGAAGAGAGCTTCTTCAACAGTATGCCGTGGTCAATGGTATTGAACGCTTTGGAGAAATCGGTATAAACAGTATCAATTTGAGTCATTCAAACAATGCCTTCTGCAAGAGATTGTGTAGATGAAACCAAATTTGTAATAGAACAACCTTTAAAGAAGCCACGTTGCTGAGATATGCCAGGCGCTATCTGCGCATATAGTCTGTTATGAAGTAAAATTTGACATCGTGAGTTGCACAGTAAATAAGTGCATATAAATTAAGTGATTATATAAATTAGTTTAAGTGAATGTACTGAGTATATATAAATTAAGTGTTAGTGATTAGTTTAGTGTTTAAACAAATTAAGTTAGTGAACCTACCGTGTGTTTAAAATTTATCCCACCCGTTTATTGTTTAAATAAATAACAAAAACATTACATTGGTGTCAGAAGTGGGATAATATAAATAAATAGCTACGTAAAAATGGCCAAGAGACTGAGTGATCTCAAAGTGACGGACTTAAGAGCAGAATTGGAAGATCGTGAGTTGGAAACGTCCGGTAAGAAAAGTGAATTAGTAGAAAGACTTAAAGTGGCTCTGGAAAATGACGGCTTTGATCCAGAATTATTTTTATTCAATGACGAGGCTTCCACCGTAATCTCGTCAATTTCTACTAATATGGACGAGAAGATTTCAACCATGAAGAACGATATTTCTGCTAACATGGACAAGATTTCTACTAACATGGACGAGAAGATTTCTGCTATGAAGACCGATATTTCTGCAGATATCTTATCATTGAAAAATGACATTGCTGTTGAATTCGAGAATAAAATCACGTCTCTAAAATCGGATATTGAGGATAAGATGACAACGATGAACGAGAAAATAAAATCAGACATGGAGAATAAGATGACAACGATGGAAAATCAGATAGATGAGAAAATCAAGGAGTTAGAGACGAAGATTGCCGATTTAAGAACACAAGACACTTCAGCAGAAGAAAAGAAGATCGAGATCTGCAAGCCAGAAACACTACCTAAGTTTGAAGACATTGGCAGTTTTACCCGAGTCAAGGCCCCAACGTTCGATGGAAAGACATCGTGGACCAATTATGTGAAACAGTTTGAAGCAGCCGCTAGAGTGAATAATTGGTCCGATAAGGAGAAAGCAGTGAACCTAACTATAGCGCTTCGGGGAGATGCCTTAGATGTACTTCAGACGATACCTCCGGAAGAAACGGACGATTTCGAGCAGCTGAAGAAGAGGTTGGGCATGCGGTACGATCACGAACATTTGGAACAGTTGTACAGATTCCAGCTGAAGAACCGAAGGCGGAAACGTGACGAAACCCTTCAAGAGTATGAAATGGATATTGCCCGACTAGTTCGATTTGCTTATCCATCAGCACCAGAGAACATGATGGAATGTTTAGGCATCCAGGCCTTTATTGACGGCTTGTGTGACCACGATATGGAGAAGACGCTTCGATTAGCCCATCCTAAAACATTGGTCGATGCATTGACTGCGGCTCTTGAATATGAAGCAGCCACGATGGCTTCGGGATACAACAAAGATAGGACCATACAGGAAGAAGGTGACGATGACAGACTTGACCAGATCGTCAACTTGTTGAAAGGTATGGTAGACAAGAAGCCGAAGAAAATCAGGTGCTGTAATTGTGGCGAGCTAGAGCATGCACGCAGTTCGTGTAAGCATCCTACGACTCCTGTAAACCAAGAACCCCTTAAATGCAAAGCTGCCAAGAAAAGCTCGCGGTACAACAAAGGTAGGACCATGCAGGAAGAAAATGACGATGACAAACTTGATCAGATCGTCAACTTGTTGAAAGGTATGGCAGACAAGAGGCCGAAGAAGATCAAATGCCGGAAGTGTGGCAAGCTAGAGCACGTACACAGTCCGTCTAAGCGCCCCAAGACTCCTGTAACCCAAGAACTCCAGACACAGGGGAAATCAGACAGGGGTGAACATCCAGCTGATGTGAATCACCGAAAAGCCAACTCCTTGCCTCCATGCCCTGTAGACTATTCACAATGCAACAAGTCGAAATCTACGGAAGTTACCGTTTCAAGAATTACAGTAATCAATGAAGAATGGTCACCCACCAGGATCAGAGAAGAACAGGAGAATGATCCCTACCTAAAGATGATCCGGAAATGGAAGGAAGAAAATCGGCGACCCACATGGCAAGAAGTGTCAAGATTTTCACCGAAACTCAAGGCGTACTGGGCTCAGTGGGACTCCCTTGTCCTGGAAGAAGGGCTGTTGAAAAGAGTCCTTGAAAACGATGATGGTTCTGAGATGAGGAGACAGCTAGTTATCCCGAGAACAAGAGTAGCTGATGTACTGAAGAAGTTACACGACAGTCCATCGGGAGGTCATCTGGGAGTGAAGAAAACCCTTCAGCGAGTCCGTGAAAGGTTTTATTGGATGAACAGCTCCGACGATGTGAAGGACTGGTGTAAGAAATGTACGACTTGTGCTACGAGTAATGTACCACATCGCAAGAGAAAGGCACCCATGAAACAGTACAATGTTGGAAGCCCTTTCGAAAGGATTGCTTTAGATATTGCTGGACCATTTCCGACGACAGAAAATGGTAGCAAGTACATACTGGTTGTAATGGATTATTTCACAAAGTGGGTGGAAATTTACGCTATCCCGAACCAAGAGGCCACAACTGTCGCGGATGTATTGGTGAAGGAATTTATCAGCCGATATGGAGTACCCTTGGAAGTCCACAGTGAACAGGGAAGAAATTTTGAAAGCCATCTATTCCAGGAGATTTGCGACAAGCTGGGAATGAAGAAGACCAGGACAACAGCTTTACATCCACAGTCAGATGGAATGGTCGAGAGAATGAACAGGACTATTGGAAAATACCTGTCCAAAGTAGTATCCAGCCATCAGAGAGATTGGCACCAGTATCTTTCCCTATTCGCATTGGCTTATCGATCTGCTGTCAATGAGTCCACGGGTGAAACACCGGCGAAAATCCTGTTTGGACGTAAAATGAGGCTTCCTTGTGACCTGGAATTTGGCTGCCGGCTTGGAGAAGATCTAGCAGGCGAAGACTACGCAATCCAATTGAGAAGAAGGCTGGATGATATTCATGATTTAGTTCGAACAAATCCTCAAGTTGCCAGCGACAGAATGAAAAGTCGGTACGACACGCAGGCCACAAAAGGCGGTTTTAAAGAAGGGGACAAAGTATGGTTACACAACCCGATGAGTAGAAAGGAATTTTCTCCAAAATTACAAAAATCCTGGGAAGGTCCATACTTAATCAAGAAAAGGATCAATGATGTTATATATCGCATAAGCAAGATCCCCAACGGAAAACCGAAAGTAGTTCACCAAAACCGACTAGCGCCATTCGAAGGAGACCATGACCTAGAGGAAGGAGTAAACCTTATTCAAGATCTGTCTGACACTACCTTCGATGAATTTATGGGCGCGTATGGAGGTACCGGGAAAGCTAGATATGGAGTCACTTCAGAACAACGACAAGATTTGTTCACTCTCCCGGAAGATTATTCACTGGCATACAACATCCCCGCCCGTATCAAGAATGCACGAGGGTTGGCAACCGTCTTTCGAAAGAAGTTCGGGCAATTAGAAAAACTTGAAGACCAGATTCCAGCCCCTGGCAAGACACTGAAACTGAAACATAATTCGCGGTACGTCTTCTACATGGTAACTAAAGATGCATTTAAAGATCGATCTACCTACCGCGATGTGTGGGAAGCACTTCGTAACCTCCGAGACCATGTTTTAGAATCCAGCGTGAAGAAACTGGCTATGCCTAAGATAACGAGTAACCAGTTGGATTGGCGAGTTATCAGGAACATGGTAGAGGTTATCTTTAGAGATACCGGTGTCCAGATATTAATTTGCAGCTATTTCCATAAGATTGGAAAGTGTAGAAATGGGGCCAGTTGCCGATTCAAACATGCAGTCTCGGCTACACAAAAGTTCCAGGAGGAACTTCCATTTAAGGAGGGGGTAATGTTACGAAACAGCAACCTGGTATAGTCCCTAAAACCGACTCTGTCTAAGCCAGGTATAAAAGTTAAAATTATGGCGGATACGCAGTTATAAAAAACTGTTTACGACTCTACGACTATCTTATGTAAACATTGTTTTTGTGACCAGAGTTATCTAAAAAAGGCCAGAATCAATTGTCCGGAATTTACTAGTAAAAATGGCTTTAATATATAAGGGGACTGATCAGGAAGAGTGAGCAGTTTATAATTTGACATCGTGAGTTGAACAGTAAATAAGTGCATATAAATTAAGTGATTATATAAATTAGTTTAAGTGAATGTACTGAGTATATATAAATTAAGTGATTAGTTTAGTGTTTAAATAAATTAAGTAAGTGAACCTACCGTGTGTTTAAAATTTATCCCACCCGTTTATTGTGTAAATAAATAACAAAAACATTACAATAATAAAAGTGAGTAGCAGGCTATGAAAAACAATAAGTTACAGTAAATTGTCATTAGCTAAATACAGGTGTCAAAAAGCATTTCATAGAAGTGTATTTTTAGTGTTAGCCCTTACGTTTTTTTTTGTAAAAACCTTTATTTTAATTAATATGCAACGTGAAACATGAAATCTTACTGGCGAAGAATGTGCTCAAGCATTAATATTGTTCGAGGAAGGCTGGAATTACCGAAGAATTGGTAGACGATTTAATGTATACCATACAACCGTTTCACGAGTTATACAAAGATATAGAGACACTGGAAGTCATGGTCGCAGACTGGGACAAGGACGGAATCGAATAACAACCCCTAATCAGGACCGTTTTTCAAGATTATCGGCATTAAGACAACGTTTTGTAAAAGCCCGGACCCTTCAAACCCGGCTTCGAGATGCTACTGGTGTACAAATTTGTGGTGAAACAGCTCGTCAGCGACTACGAGAACACAATTTGAGACCTAGAATTGCTGCTCAGGGGCCAGCTCTAACTAGAGATCATCGAAGAGCGAGGCTGAATTTTGCCATGGAACATCGTAACTGGTTAGAAGCGGAATGGCAACAGGTATTATTTACGGATGAGTCAAGATTTTGTTTGTACAATAATGGCAGGCGCATACGTGTATATCGACGCCCTAACGAACGATATGCTCAGTGTAATTTCTCAAATAACACATTATTTGGAGGAGGATCTGTGATGGTCTGGGGAGGTATTTATTTGACTGGTCGCACAGAACTTGTGGTCATAAATAATGGAAGCCTTACAGCTGAAATGTACATATTGGAGGTTTTAGACCAACATGTAATGCCATATGCACCATATATAGGGCAAGGATTTTTGTTGATGCACGATAATGCCAGGCCTCATGTTGCTGGAGTTGTGAGGAATTATCTAGAGGAAGTTGGCATCGATACCATGGCATGGCCAGCTAGAAGCCCTGATTTAAATCCCATAGAGAATCTCTGGGACACTCTTGGGAGGAGGTTACGAGAGGAACGGAACTTGAACACCTTGGAAGACGTGGGGAGGCGACTGATTGAAATATGGGAAGAAATTCACCAAAATTATATACGGTCGCTTATTTTAAGTATGGGCCGTCGGTGCCAAGCAGTTATTTCTGCCAGAGGCGGAAATACTCGCTACTGACTTTTTTTACGTTTTGTTTCTTTGTTTTTCGTTGTTAAAGTTGGATAATAAATTTTAATAAAAAACATATGCTATAAAATTGATTTTCTCTTGTTGTGCCAAGATAATAGAGTAAATCAAAATACAAAATGTTACAAAAAGATAAAGCTACAGTTTGATTTTAATTTTAAGTTGATATTGTTACTGTTGAACTCCACAAGGTGTTACAAGTTTTAAGAAAAAATCAGGTTGTCATTGCAACACCCCGTATTTATACAAAAATAAGTTTGTATGCAAACACAGTAGTACACTAACTCTCTGGAAGTGTCAACCTGTCATTAAAAAAAAATTCATTCAAATCGGACAAGCAGTTTGGACAAAAATTTACTTTAAACTTTTGGTTATTTTTTGGTGGTGCGTTAAATTCTTGGAGTAGTGTATGTATGTATGTATGTATATATATATATATATATATATATATATATATATATATAGAGAGAGAGAGAGAGAGAGAGAGATCCTACCCATTATTTCCCGCAGTAAATCTTCAAAAATGGGATCAGCTTGCGCCTCTTCAACAGCGGATTTAATAGTTTTATCAAGTTCTTCTGGATTTCTCTCTTTGTACTGCCTTTCAACAACTTTATTAATTGTATGTGCAATTTTTTCTTGGAATTCTTTGTTTTCCATTAAATTTTGTGCTAATACCTACAAAGGAATATTAATATTTATTGAATAGATGAGGCTTTTACTTGATGAAGATCCATACTGAACGATGAAATAAAACAATTTAATTTGTTTAAAACTAATGTTCAATTTAAACTGGTTGACGCGTTTCACTAACATAGTAGCTTCCTCAAAACGAATGAAGGTATAATTTAAAAATGTTTTAATATATACAGTGCATAAATACAGAATTCTATTATACTAATGATAACAAAGGTATTGAAAGAAATTACCTGAAAATTCATTCACTACAAACATTCCTAAGCTATCTTCTAGGTAAAAAGGTTTAATAAAGGAGAGTGATTGATATCTATTTGGTCGTTAAGAAGGTTACCTGAATATTTATTTTTGTTTATCTCAAGAGCCTCTAATAAATTTAAACTAAAGGATTTACCTACTACATGTAAAATTTCAAAATTTGGATCGAAAATGTGTTGATTTTCTAATAAATGATTTGAATAGTTAGAATCTAATTTTTTGTTGTCATGGCTACGTTTGTGTTCCTTAAATTCTAGTTTTAAAATTTCTAAAAGTTCTACCGATATAAATTTTATCACAGTTGTCATTACCACATTTTAATTTATAAACTCCTGATTTGTTTAATTTTGAAGATTTAGATTTGTTATTTTTAATGAGTTTGGATACAATGTAATCAGTTTTAAAGCAAATATTCATGTCTAAAGTTTCTAAAAATGAAGTTTTGAACAAATTAAATTGTTTTATTTCATCGATTAATATTAATCTTTATCTCGGAAGGATAAACTAAATCTCGATTATTCAGAACTACAAAAATTATTTTAGAGCTTAGCGTAAGTCGACAGTGCCCGATCTATGTAATTAGGTTGCATTTTTAAAGTTTGTGATTATAAATAGCATCCATTATACTAATTTGCAATAGATACACGTTTTTAGATCAATATATCTTATATTTCCAAACAGAAACTATTCCAAATGATCCAGAGCAATATTTTTTCCTCAATTGTATGCTGTCTATCAGCCAAATGTACTTAGTTATACATGAAATATTTTTAATATATAGTTTCAAGTTTCAAAATAAAAAATAACTTATCCATAAATCATAAAACACTTTCAATACTTCATATAATATTTCAAATAGTAAGTATCATTAATAAAACAATCAAACACCATTTAAATTTAAATTGATTTTAACGAGATTTTGCAATGAAATTGAAAATGGTATAGCCACTGTTTCACAAGAGAAGAAGCCATCTGAAGTTGAAACATTGCCAATTTCAGAAACCAAATTCTGTCTTGTTCGTCTACGACGCTTAGTAACAACCAATGGGGTAGAACGAAGATTTATGCCGATTGGACAGCAACAACCAATATTTGTATGAATAACAAAGCCGAAAGAAAATGCTATACGATGACATGGCCGTACTTTCTCCTTACTATATATTGATGTTGTGTTGATTTACGATATAGTGACATGAAAAAAAGTGAAAACGTGAACTAGCTGGAATTGTAATAATCTTAATTGGGCTGGATTTAATATTTTTGCATATATGGAAAAGAAAAAAATAATGCGCACATGGTTACCGTGTTTACCAACAATTCATCAAAAACTCATTGGCGTGATTACTGAAAAAAATGACCTTATTTTGAAGTATTATACATCAGAATCACGTCAATAGTATTTAAACGGCAGTGAAATTGCTTCGCAGAGGCCAAAGACAGAGTAATCGACTGAAATGATTATGGCAATCATACAGGTGACAGATTGTTGATATCATTGTATATAATGTTAGTTTGATACATATTTGACAAGTTAATTACTGCTGAATAATATATGTCATAATTGACAAAACGCATGTATGTACTATTTGATAGATGTGAACCAGAAGGTTGTTAATAAATTTAGTAAGGTTAATCAGTTTACTTGTGAGCCACGATACATTAAAAAGACGTTTATTTTAGTAATTATTAAAACACGTTCTGAGTAATACGTTAATAGATCATAAAACAATGTATTTTCAATGTTAACGAAGTTATTGCACTCCATAATACCGATTCATCATACATATAAATAATATAATTTAGGTAGTCAACAATAGTTTATATTCTTAGTCGTAAGTGTAACTATGGTCAATGACATGTTGACGTTGGTCAGAGTTATTGTATATAAACGTTATGGTGTTTATTAAGTTCCCACAGATTGGAGGTAAGTGTTTCCAGAATTGATGGCCTGGTTACATAAAATGGTTTAATATATGGCATGTTTACCTTCAATCATCACAAAAATAATTTGCAACCTCCTAAAGAGAAATGTATGATATATTGATAAAAGTGAGGATTGTGGAAATTGATTGCAATTACATATAATATAATAAATACATTTCATAAAATTTCAAATGAAAATCAATAAATTTATAGTGGGAGAAGAAAAACAATTTTACCTCAGTGTCAAACACTTCTGTTCGAGTTTTTTCAATTGGTGAAATTTTAGATGACGAAAGAGGCTGTTCTTCATTTCTACTACTTAATTTTCCTTTTGAAGTTGGGTTTGTATTAAATGATTCTTCACTTTCCGCATTTCCCGGTAGTGTATGTACAGGTGTTGCATCCAAATCACTATGGTTAGGACTCGTATAGTTATCAAAAGACCCACATGGAGTACTAGAAACAAACGATTTCTTAAATAACATAAAATACCTATAATGTTTGCAGTTGCAAGGGGTTGGACAGTGCAGTATCAAAGTCAAGTATGATGCTTATATCTACTACAAAAAGATTTTTCTCACATTTCCTTTATTACAACTACATAGTATTCCATATTAAAATACACATACAAAAGGCAAACTCAACTGTTACTGTAGTTCTTAAATGAATTTTATTAATAATTAGGCCATTAAATGAATGTATATATGATTTGAAATAATTGTAGGCTGAATTAGGATCAGATTGAGATACACTGTCATGAAAGAATATCTCGGACCTCATAATCATCCCATACATTAACTAAATTCTGCAAGTTACATGCCTAGAGACTAAGCACATGGGGAAAGATTCAGGATTCCTCAATTAGTAGTGATATTATAATAATTTTTCCAATGTAATTACTTCACATTTGTACAGATTTCTGAATTGTAAATGTATATCAATATGTGCATTTTGTTAAATAATAAATATAGTGTTGCTTAATAATTTTTTTGAAAACCAGGTCTTCGACAGAAAACCTATAATTGGCGCAGTCAGTAGGATTCGTTTGGGATGTGGAAAGATTTTTTCGCATGATGTCAACTGTCTATAACTTGGTGTTTCAACATCTAATTGCGAAAAGAACCTACCCCTTCAGTCATATCAAGAAAACTGAAAGAAGTACGTTTTTCCTAAAGTATAGGAGAGATAGTTTGTTAAAAGTATTTATAAAGTTTTTTTTTGACAAGAATCATTTCATTTTTATTACAAATAATATTACTGAACGAACATTGTGGTTCTAATCATTTTATGAATGAATTAGGTTTATTGAAGACATTTAGTAATGTAAACTTATGAGCGTACCATAATTCTGATAATATTTATTCATTTGATAATTTAAAAATGGCTACTGCTCAACAAGAAAAACGTCCAGTTAATTGGAATTATTTAAATCAAAAGTAGGTAATATAAAACCTGGGATGGGAATAAATTTATTTCCTTATGTGAAAGCTTAATAGAGAATTGAATGAGCATATCTTCGAGTGTATACTGTGTGAACTCGTGGGACGAGCAAAGTTAATAGTTAGAAACAGAATAGAATTAACAAATTGGAATTCATTAAAATGTGCTTTGATATAATGCTTTTCAGACAAACGTAATTTAGATTGATTGACTCAAGAGCTGAATTAAAGTTTGTTAGAATTCGGAAACAGATTGCAGTTGCTTAGTAGTATCGGACAAAAGATAAGTAATGATATTAATTGAAGTAAAAATGAAAAAAATATTCAAATGCAATTTTGTGACAAAACCGCTTTAAATATCTTTATATTCGGTTGTAGCATTATATTAAAAATAATATGCACTTGAAACAACCTGCATCTCTAAAGCATGGAATAGCGTACGTTAGTAAATTTGAAAACTTTGAAAGATTGTATTCATTTCCTAGCGAAACGAAGAATCGTTTACCTAGAAATAATAATTTTAGACCACAAAATAAGTCACGATCAAACAGTACCCATCAACAGCAACCACAATTTAATCCACAAATTGTTATAACAAACCTACAATATTTTAAAAATACAAACAAGAATCCATTTCAACAAAATCAAGAAAATTTTCTTTTCAAAATCACTCATAAGTTTTTGGACCTCCACGAAACATTTTTAAACCTAATCAAGTTCCTCAGAATCGATTACCCGAACCTGAGCCGGTATCACAACATCAAGGAATTTTACATATAACACTAGAAACAATCATAATAATTTCATTCCCCGAAATAATGCAAACAGATTTCAATGTAATAACCAATATTTCCAAAACAATGGTCAAAAACCAATCTTTGTATCTGAAGAGTTATTTACTAATAATTACAAAAATTCATTTATGACTATTTATCGGTTCTGTAGGATAATAAGAAATCGGATTTTCCACTATGCTGACTTTCGCATTAATTTGAATCCTTTATCAAGACTACAAAGATAGATATATACATGCATCTGGTGATAATGAATATTAAATAATCAATAAAAACTTATTAATATTAACTATTAATAATAACTGCATCATCGTTTTTTTTAAATATTATCAAGGTTATATTTGATACCAGTTACTTTAGTTTTGATAATATTTTTTATAAACAGGACGGGTCAGCAATGGGAAATCCAGTAAGCCCTATATTAGCAGTCCTATTAATGAAAGATTTGATTTCTACGGTAATTTCAAAGTTAGACTATGAATTACCATTGCTTAAAGTATATGTTGACGACACTATTTTAGCTGTTCCGAAATCAAAAATTAATTCTATACTAATAGCTTTCAATTCCTATCATTCGGGCTTACAGTTCACAATAGAAACAGAAAATAATAACTCCATTCTATTTTTGGATGTGTTACTGATTAGAACTGAAGATCAAAGAATTAAATTTAATCATTATAAAAAACCCGTTAGTTCCATGGGAGTTTTAAATTATTATTTGCAATATCCATTTGCTCAAAAAGTAAATATGACTGCCATTAAAATAAAATTATTAAACTCAGTCGCCCTGAATATTTACACGAAAATATGGTTAAGTTCAAAGAAAAATTGCTGTTGAATGATTATCCCCTTAATGTTTGTAATATTATAATTAATAAAAATATTGAGAGAATGTCAACACCAGTATTGACTGGAAATTCATGTAGATATTTTAAGATTCCTTATGTTAAGGGTCTTTCAGAAAAATGGAAACACATACTATACTACAAAATGAAAGAACAAAAATCGTATTTGACCATACAAATAGTTTTTATTCCTCTATGAAGGACAAATTACCAAGAGACTATGAATCAAACCTTATTTATCAAGCAATAGTTAAAAAACAGATTATATGCCCACAAGAACACATGTGAAGAATAACATAGGGACAAATCAGAAAAACAGCATTAGCAACACATACATTTGAACAAAATCCCCAATTTGACTTTGAAACTGTCAACATCCTAGATAAAGAAACTAACTATCACAAACGCATTTTAAGCGAAATGATATTTATTAGAATAAGTGAGAATACAGTAAACAAAAATCAGATACTGACAACTTGAATAAAATTTACAAACACATAATTACCAATTATATCAAATTAAAAAACAATTGATACTAACTCAATAAATAATATATATATATATATATATATATATATATATGTCCAACGTTAGTTTGGGACACTGCATTTTTTTGATGATTATCGTGCACCAATGTCCCAGCATCACGATATGACTTGAGAAAATGATTTTCTAAGAAAACTTTTCAAGAAAAAAGGAATTTTCAACCTAACGTATAAATTGAGGACACTGCGATTCAGTATATATTTTGAGAACATGTTCCCATACTATACGTTATAACAAATGTCTCCATAATACATGGTAGAATTGTCCAATGTTTATAAACGCAATGTATACTTTGAGAACAGAATAATCATATGCAATTTCTTGGAGACATAGAAGCTTGAAATGTTGATATAATGTGGAGATTCAGGTTATTTTTGATAATATATTGTATAGATTGGGGACATTTAATTCAACCTTCTACAAAATGATGTAGTCACCCTTTGCAAGTTTCTTTGGATTAAGAAAAATAAAATATTTACAAGTTATGCCCTCAAACTACACATTTTATTGAAAAATTGTTCACTTTCTAATATCTTGTCAATGTACTTTGAGAACATTCTCAATTGACATTCATTTCATAATTATAACTAATGTATGTAACCTGTACATTGTGCTTTCGATCTAGTAACTTTTTTCTCTAAACGTAGACTTTCAAATATGAAACGTTCAGTTTTCTTGAAAATAATCAGATCTAATGGCGAGATAATCATTAATAACTCTATAATAATTGCACACATTCTTCTTCATCTTAAATAAGATACTGAGATTTGTGACATTTTAATGATACATTGTCTATATTGAAGAAACGTCCTTATTATATACGATAAAACGTACAGGATGTTTACATATGCTAAGTATACATTTAGGACAAGAGTCATATGCAATATAATATATAATGTTGAGATTGAGGATATTTTTAGTAGTTCATTATATCGTTCGCGAACATTTATCTAGACTTCTACAAAATGATTCTGTAATTTCTTATGATTCTATTAAGAAGCATAAATGTTGATTCGTTACGAAAAAGGCCTATGATAGCATCGGTAGCATGCAACGATCGGGTAATAAATAAAACGAAAAAATCGTGACTAGTCAAGTCCCCAAACTATCATGTCTTTAAATAATATGTTACACAAAGAGATGTTTCTTTCTTTAATCTTCTTATTTAATATAAATTGACTTCCTATATTTTATACTATTTTCAGTACCGAAAGTATTAGAAATCGAATTCAGATTATTAACGATTTTTGTAATAATAACTAATATTAATCAATAAAAATATTAATTCTGAGCAAACATTGATACGAATTAACTAAAAAATAGTTTAACGATGAATACATGAGAAAAATATTACTTCTTTTTTAGAGAGAGTCACCATCATTCATTTCAGTTGATGAACTGACCTTATTGTTGATTTTTTTACACATGATAAAATTTCAACAAGCACCGTCACTTAATGTCAATCATTCTATAGGTACTAGTTGAATAAAAATCCCATATTAGAAAACAGTCAAATTGTTTTATAAATTCAACTTCTTTGTTTCTATATGGAATAAAGTTACATAATGAGCATACGTTAGCTGTTACGTAGTAATTTGAATGTTTTTTTTAGGTATAAGTACTCGTCTATGACGTATTCTATCTCACGTCAGTGGCATAACTAGGATGAAGTACTGTGGGGGGTTGAACTTAAAGTTTTTCTTATAAAATTGTAGCCTACAGTTTCCAGCTTCTAGTACATTTCATTCAAGTAGGCTTGCTATGATTATTTTTATGAATTATTTTTTACTTTTAGTGTTCTGGGGGGAGGGGCGGTTCTATTCCCCCTCATCCTCCCGGTAGTTACGCTACTGACTCACGTTTTAGTGAACTGTTTTTTACGGAAGGAAATAAAAGTGAAAATACGGTCGTTTTTATTTTTGTATTAAATACCAAATAAAATATTCCAGGACTTTAACGTTGTCGAATTACTAGTCGATATGGTTTCTTATATTAGCAATTGATAAATTATAATTATCCTCCGTTTTTTAAGATAACGTGTATGTTATTCATTAACTGCAGTAACATATAAGTCATATTTTAACTTTAAAGACATGGACGTTCCCAAGAGTGATTAGACTGATTAGTGCCCAACTTATAAAATGCGTATCCGAATAGAAATAACAATAACTATAATTGAAAAGGTTGATTTTCACTGAGCTGTTCCAAATTTGCCAAAGACAAACAGTTTAAAAAAAATGAATAAAAACAGTTAATGTCTAACAAATAAAAACGTATGTTAAAAATGAAAACTTTTAACGAAATTGGATTACGATTAAATATTAATTAATAAATATTTAGTTTGTTAAAGAGATGGACTTTTTAACACATCTTTTTAATTATACGAATACCGCTTATCATAGTTTTTTTATTGATTTATAATTTCTTAGATTTTCAGTTTTAGAAGGCAATTGTAAGAAAATTGCTGCTAATAAAACGATCGCTTGAATGTCGGCAACAATAGGTTCCAGGTGTTAAATATACAATGTTTTAACATCGACATCGATGGCATTAACTCGGAAAATAGGGTATAATTTGAGAATAAATTCATCGCTTTGTTATCAAACTTACAGACTAAACTAGAAACCCAGTGTCAAAACATAGATAAGGTAGATAGCCCATCTCAAAAGAATAATATCAAACTACCCAATATACAAATACCAACTTTCATAGGAAACGCTCTTTAATTCACATCTTTTATTGACTTATTCACAGCCTTGATAATAAACAACACTAATTTATCATCAAATGCTGAAAAGTTTTTCTATCTAAAAACTTATCTTAAAGGAGAACCACTTAATATTATTGATCAACTACCTGTAACAGAACATAATTTCCAAATTGCATTACAATTGTTAGACAGAAGATACAATAATAGTAGACAGTCAATTAATAATCATTTTAATGATTTGTTAAACGCACCTGTTTTAAATAAAAGTAATTATGTGAGCTTACGGCAATTGGTAACGAACTCGAGAGCAAATATTGATGCTTTAAGAAATTCTAAACATACTGTTGAAGAGCTATACGAAAATTTGATTATCTATATACTAGAACGAAAACTTGATTTCAATACAAAAAAAGCATACGAGGAGCGTACAAAATCATCATTATCCACCTTGGATGAATTCTTTGAATTTTTGGAACATAGATGCCATGTCTTAGACAACTTGAATACCACAGAATCTAACGAGGATAATAAATTTGATAAAACTAACTCTTACAGTAATTCCTCCCGAGAGGTCAATCACCACAAATACACTAATAAAACTTCATTTAATTTCTCACAAAATCATCATAGAGATAAATTCAATATTAAAGTAACACTGCACACCTATAATTATCACACTAGTAGTAACGTTTCTCATTCCAATTCACAAAATAGACTTCTCAGATCGCCTCCGGCAAGCTCTCCTCCTCGCAATAAAATCTGCAACTTTTGTAATTCGAGAAGAAACAAAATATATACTTGTCCTGATTTCTCTCTCTTGGTCCCGTTAGAAAGAATTAACGCAGCACGGAGCAACAAACTATGCTTCAATTGTTTAGGTTATAAACATCTGATACCCCAATGTCCCTCCACACTCGCATGTACCATCTGTCTAAAAAGCACCATACACTCCTATACAATGGGAACTCCAACAACACCGCAAAGACTCAAACAAGTTGTTCAATGCAGAGCGAAATTCCGCAAGGAGTTGCTTCACTGTCAGCAGTCACTATAAAAAATATCCATGTACTTTAGCTACCGCAAAGGTACGAGCTTACTCGAAACAAGGTCATCCACTAATTTTGAAAGCTTTGTTAGATAATGGAAGTCAAACTTCATTTATTAAACGTAACACAGCCCTTAGATTAGGAAAAACATGTTACTCTTACAACTTGCAAATTCCAGGCATTCTTTCTAGCAACAAAATGACAGATGTCAACATTTATTCAGTCTTGGATAACCAAAAGTTCAAAGTGTCATGTGCTGTCGTAGAAAATATAACACAACTGTTACCCCAAATACGAATTGATCCACAAAATTGTAAATTCCGCCTTCTCTCGTGCAGCATTTAGCTGATGATGAGTTTTTCATACCATCTGAGATTGACATGCTAATTGGAGCCGACGTATATTACTCTTTGCTTAAGGAAGGTTTTATCACCCTAGGTAGAAACAGTCCCACTCTAGTAGACACTCATTTAGGATGGATTGTAGCTGGCACAATACCCTCTAATTGCATAGTTTACTCTTCTCGAGAAAGCACTCCCACTATTGTTTCTCACACTTTATTTGTAACTAAAGTTAACCCCTCTCCTCTGGAAGATAAATTAGACACGATGCTCGAAAAGTTTTGGTCTCAAGAAGAGATTGAAAACCCTCCTCATCTGTCACCGGAAAATGAATTAGCTGAAACAATTTTCACTTCCACGACTCAAATTATGGATAATGGAAGATACCAAGTCGCCTTACCGCTGATTCACCCCAACGCTCATGAAAAGCTTGGTGAATCGTTTGCACAAGCCAAAAACAGATTTACCTCTCTCTAAAAAAAGTTTGAAAAAAACCCTGAGCGTTTTATTGAGTATAAAAAGTTCATGACTGAATATGTTGACTTAGGTCACGCTAGGTATATACACCTCGAGCTCAAGAATATCACATCTGATCACAAATATTTTGTACCTCATCTCTGCATCATAAGGGAGCAAAGTGCCAGTACGAAGCTGAGCATTGTTTTTTATTTTAGCTGCAAAACAAGTTCTCGTCTTAGTCTTAATGATATCACTCTCAAAGGCCCTCAAGTTCAGCTCGAGCTATATGATATCTTAAGTAGATTTCGCTCATTCAAATTCGTATTAACTGTGGACATCAAACAGATGTACCGACAAGTGATAATGAATCCCAAATTCAACTTTCTTCAAAATGTGTTATGGAGAAATTCTCCATCAGACCAATTTTCGTGTATCGAATTGAACAGAGTTTCTTTCGGACAAAAAAGTGCCCCCTATTTGGCCTGTCGAGTGCTTAACGATATTGCAAAACGAAATGCAAACTTGACCCTCGCTTCTGATGCCCTACCATCAAACCTATGTTGATGACATATTAGCAGGTACGAATTCACCCCATGATCTTGACATTTTATTAAGTGATTTGAAAATGATTCTAGGGAAAGCTGGTTTTCATCTCCATAAAATATGTTCCAACACTAAAGATATTTTTAATCAAGACTGTCAACTCCGAAATCGAAATCGACTTTAATTCATCAGACTCCCCCTGTAAAATACTAGGAATGACATGGAATCCTCACACCGATGAATTAAAGATAAATGTTTTTACCTCATTCGAGTTGAACGTTCTTACAAAACGAACAATTCTATCGCATTTATGTCAATGTTTTGACCCGTTAGGTCTTATCAACCCTATTATAGTTAAGGGTAAACTGATAATGCAAAAAATATGGTTACAAGAACTTGAATGGGATGAGGAAATAAAAGACCCACATATTATTAAAGAATGGAACAATTTCTCAAGAACAATCTTACGAGTTAAAAATTTAAAAATTCCCCGTCATTTATTATTAACAAAAGAGATAGCGAAAATTGAACTGAAATAAAATTACGTAGTTTTCGAAAAAAATCCAACATACAGTAACATAAAATAATAATTTTTTCGGATGACATGAATGTTAAAATGTATGCAAACAATATAAAATGTAGAAAAGGATTAATATCCTATGGTTTGAATACACTTCAAAAATTGAATGGTCCCCAAATGGTCTAGTCGACAAGTGAGTTCCCTGCGAAAAATTGTTAGAAGAAGTACTTACTTTTAAAAATTTCTGGAGATGAAAATTTCAAGTTTTTATTAAAAAAAAATAAAACGGGGATGTCTGTTAATAATTAAAAAACTATAAGTGATAACGATAGTTTGAAAAAAGATCCTTAAAGAGGAGGAAATTTCCTAAGAAAATTCTCGACTCCCGGAACTCAAGGTTAATAACCAGTGATTTATATTTAATGCTGAAAATAGGCTTCTGCGCGGCCGCTACTACGGGGCGCGTCGAAGCGAATGAGAGAGTACAACACAAAAATGTTTTTTTAAGTATCAAACATTAATTCAAAAATTTGTAAAAACCATCGTATAATTTGAAGGAATCAATTCACGTTGGAAAAAAAATTCCATCCATTTTTCAAAAAGATGAGCTATCTAATTCCTTTTGCATTTTTTTGGAATATTTTATATTTCCGGTTTCATTTCAGATAATGGCATAAATTAATTTCGAAACAATAACTCCTTCTATAGTTTGCTGTAGTGTCGTCTCAAAGGATGTTTTTTATTAAACACTGATTGAGAATTTATCACTAAATTATTTATATACAGAAATTAGGTAAATTTGTAAAATGACATCTGGATATATATAAAATGATATTATGAGGACAGTTCTTATGCGCGTTCGGGTGTTCGGTGACAATTGAAAATTATTAATAATACGTCCGAAACGATATATGAATTGTATAGCTGCATTTTTTCTAAAAACCGTTCAAATAATCGAATTTTACAAATTTTGATTAAACCTGTATTCACGTCGAAAGCGAAATATCAAAGATTACGCGAAGACATATTTATGAAATAGTTTGGGGACCTTTGTAGTAGATTAATAACGAATGAAAATTATTAATCCCGTAATCTGTATAAAATTATTGATAATATGTCCGAAACGATAAATGGAGTCAATAGCTGCGTTTTCTATGAAAAACGTTCAAATAATCGAATTTTACAAATTTTTATTAAACCTGTATTCACGTCGATAGCGAAATATCATAGATCACGCGAAGACATATATATGAAATATTTTGGGGACCTTTATAGTAGATTAATAACGATTGACAATTAGTAATCCGGTAGCTGTATCAAATTCAAACTTGTTAACTACTCTTAATTACTTACATACTATATTCCATTTTGAGCGACATGATATGCAAATTTTCATGATGAAGAAATATCTGGAAATCCACGAAGAGACATGCATATAAGATGGATAATTCGAGGACACGTCGTTATACGCAATGTTTACTATGGGGTTATCTAAAAAAATTCGATACAATAACTTCTTCTATCGTTTGCTGTAGTGCCCCACGGAGGTTTTTATTGGTTTTTTATTGAGAACTTATCAATAAATCATTCATATACAGAAGGTAGATAAATTTGTAAAATAACATCTGGATATACATGAAATTATATTATGAGGACAGTTCTTATGCGCGTTCGGGTGTTCGATGACAATTCAAAATTATTAATAATATGTCCGAAACGATATATGAATTCAATAACTGCATTTTCTATAAAAAACGTTCAAACAATCGAATTTTACAAATTTTGATTAAACCTGTTTTCACGTCGAAAGCGAAATATCACAGATCACGCGAAGACATATATATGAAATAGTTTGGGGACCTTTGTAGTAGATTAATAACGACTGAAAATTATTAATCCCGTAATCTGTATCAAATTATTAATAATATGACCGAAACGATAAATGGAGTCAATCGCTGCGTTTTCTATAAAAAACGTTCAAATAATCGAATTCTATAAATTTTGATTAAATTGGTATTCACGTCGAAAGCGAAATATCCCAGATCACGCAAATACATACATATATATATATATATATATATATATATATATATATATATATATATATGAAATAGTTTGGGGACCTTTATAGTAAATTAATAACGATTGGAAATTAGTAAACCGGTAATCTGTATCAAATTCAATCTTGTTAATTTCTCTTTATTACTTGTAACATTCTATATCTATAAAAAAATCTGGTAGTCCACAACGAGGCATACAAATAAAATAGATAGTTCGAGGACACGTTGTTATACGCAATGCTTAGTATGGGGACATCTTAAAAATTTCGAAACAATAACTCCTTCTATAGTTTGCTGTAGTGTCTCGAAGGATGTTTTTTATTAAACACTGATTGAGAAATTAACTGTCTCGACCCTTACTTCGTGGAATCTACTCATATTAGTGTTCTAACTGTCAATTTTTTAGAATTTTTAACATTTTTCATTATATTGTGGAATTAGCTAGAAACGTTGAGTTTCTTTTAAAACACTAACTGATTGAGAATTTATCACTAAATTATTTATATACAGAAATTAGATTAATTTGTAAAATAACATCATGATATATATGAAATGATATTATGAGGACAGTTCTTATTCGTGTTAGAGTATTTGGTGACAATTGAAAATTATTATCAATATGTCCGAAACGATATATGTATTCAATCGCTGCATTTTCTATAAAAATCGTTCAAATAATCAAAATTATTAATCTGGTAATCTGTATAAAATTTAAACTCGATAATCATTCTTATCCACGACTGTTGTATGTTGTACCCATTATACAACTGTTTGCTCGACCCTAATAATACCCATCAATCACAGCAGTGATTAATGAATCATTAAATACTGCTGTCCGATGATCCCTTAATTTATCTATAATATATTATTTTGCTACAAAAAATCGTTTTTTAAAATTCTATCGTGTAAACCACTAATTATCAAATCAGTTCTGTACATACAAAAAATTCAAAAACGTGAATTTCCCCACAACAGATTGGAACTCCTGACCCGCGGTTGGATAGAAGGGAGCATCTACACTGACCCATCAGCCACATTGAATTTGCATGTCGTGTATATGTTTCTTAACATACCATGTTCTCCGTAACAATTCATAAATCGAAGTAGTTTTTGAATCAAAATCAATTTGACTAAAACCTGTCAACAATATTGTTTGTGTGCATAGATTTCTCAGTGTTTTGATATTTTGTGTTAAATTTTGTTAAAAAAACCAACTAAAAATGGATATAGAAAATGAAAATTACTTTTTTTAACACCACCAGAAATTAGAGAAGCTGCTGAAGTTGCCTTATTAAATTTATTGCCGGAAAAGTCAAGGAAAGTATATAATATGGCCTATGAATCTTTTTTGAAATGGCAAAAGGAAAAGAAATCCACTTCTTTTCCTGAATCGACTTTGTTAGTATACTTTACTGAATTATCCGCAAAATGTAAATCTCTATGGACCTATTATTCAACGCTTAAAAGTACGATCACCTTACATCAAGGTATAAATTTAGAAGACTATGAAAAATTAAGAGGATTATTAAAAGGAAAATCAGAAGGGTTTCAGCCTAAGAGAGCAAAAACTTTTTCTAGCGAAGATATCAATAACTTTTTAACTGAAGCATCTGATGATGAATACCTAGCAACAAAAGTAAGATATTAAGTAAATCTTTCATGTAGTTATTTCAATACATTCTGTAATTTGAGGTTGCTTTAATAATGGGAGTAATGGGTGCATGTAGAAGTAATGAGTTATATGAAATGAAAATAACGCATTTACAAGATCTTGGATCAGCTTTTTTAGTTAATGGGCCAAATACCAAAATAAAAATTTGCCGAAAATTTACTGTTACGGATAACTTTTACAAAATATGCCAGACATATATAAATCTTCGATCAAGTCATGTAACGAGTGACACATTCTTTTTAAATTACCAAAATGGTAAATATACAACTCAGAGAATTGGAATAAACAAATTTACAAAAATGGGAAAGGATAACGCTGCTTTCCTGAAATAACCGAATCCAGAACAATATTCTGGGCACAGTTTCCGCAGATCTTCTGCAACAATACTGATTGACGCAGGCGGGGATATTCCTGATCTCAAAAGACACGGTGGATGGAAGTCCATCGCCGTGGCAGAAGGCTATATAGATGACCCCGTCAAAAATAAAACCGATACGGCCAACAAAACAGCATCTTCAATTCAACCAAACGAATCAATATACATATAATTCAAATGTTTCGACCAAAACATTAGTTTTGATATTAATTCTATCCCTGCGATTAACTTGACCTATTGTTCAAATATTACAATTATTAATAACTATAAATAAATACCATCATCTTGTTATATTATATACGTAATATTTGTTAAGTTGAATAAATAGATTTTTGTGTTAATTATTATGAGATATTATACGATTAATATAACTTTTGATAACTATGATCTGCGTATAAATGAAAAATAATTTATTGTAAGAAGTTTTTCTCAGAATAAAATAATAGTGTTTGTAATAATGTAACAAAATTTTCCAACAAATAAATTTCAACAAAAATATTTAGTAGTCGTGGATAAAGTATAGTATTCTACTCGCGTATAATTAGTTATTATTCTCTCGGTGATTTATGCCACTCGCTGGCGCTTGTGGCAGTAAACTTCACCTCGTGAATAATAATCTTCATTATACGGTCGTTGAATAATATACTATTACGAGTAATTACTGTAAACACTGTATATTCTATTACGAACAACAAGAGATGCAAATTTTGATGAAAAAAAATTCTGGAAGTCGACTAAGATACATACAATATAAAATATATATTTCAAGGACGCCTTGTTATACGTTAGTAAGGGAAGATCTACAAATTTTCAATATAGAATAAATCAAGCTATCGTCGTTTGTTGCGGTGTCTCAAAGGAGGTTTTTTTTTGTTAATCATTGAACGCAAATAGTGAATTTATCAATAAAACCTTTTATATACCCTTATGAAATAGTTTCGGGACGTTTGATGTAGATAAATAAGGATTGAAAATTATTAATTCGTTATTCTGAATCCAATTGAAACTTCATAATTATTGTTAATTACTATAAACACTCTATATTATATTTTGTAAGTTGACAACGGGATAAATTTGAAATGATATTATTAAGACAATTCTCATACGTGTTCGGTGACAATTATTAGTCTGTCCGAATCGATATATGTATGCAGTCGCATTGTAAACGTTTAAATCATTGGTTTTACAAATATTGATAAAACATGTACCTATTCACGCCGAATATCCCATACTATTATAATAGTTTCGGGACGTAAGATGTAGAATGTATGTAAATAACGATTAAAAATTATCAATACAGGAATTTTTATATAATATACAAACTTATTAATATTCTTAATTGTTGTCAACAGTCTACATTCGATATTATGCACACATGGTGACATATACCGGTTAGTTTGAGAACATTTTATTTCAAAGTACTTGAAGCGTCATCTGTGCTCATGTATACGCATTACTTTATATACAATTTCGAGATGTCCTTATACTATACAATAGATACAAGAATATTTCGGGGCCTGGCCTCATACTCTACAAATGTCCTCAAAATCTACAATATATAAAAATTCTGTTCTCATAGTATCCTCTGGACACACACACACACACACACACACACACACATATATATATATATATATATATATATATATATATATATATATATATATATATATATATATATATATATATATATTAATACGTATACTCTATCTAAATTCTAAAGAAAACATTGAAATAAAGAAAAATGTACATATTTGGATGTAATACTAGTGATATACAATGTATGATAAATAATTTAAAAGATTCAATATGCAAATAAAATTTGACATTACAATTTCGAATGACAATAATGCAGAAGATACTTAATGATACATAGATTTTATAAAGATTTTAAAAAAAGAATACAGATGTCGCTGGTAGCAAAATTACAATTAGAATTAAAGAATGAAAATCTCTCTTTGTTATATGAAAACATAAATTTGTATTTTTTTTTAAAAAAGGAATTTTTTGGTAACCAAAGGAGAACAGAATTATTTATGGAAAAAGTTTAGTTAGTTGATTTTGAACCCCTCTCGAGAGAACATCTAATATGAGTTCTCTCAAATTTGCTGAATAATATAATAGCAATTGATATATTAAAATAGCATCAGATTATAATAATTAGCATGATAAGATCAGTGCGTGAATAATTCCTTAAATAATTATATTGAAATAGTGTTAGTGATTTTTCCGGGTTCTAAATTATAAATTTAGAAAAGTGGTTCCGGCGATTCTAGAAGACGTGCTTAGAATCAGAACGAGTGATCCTGATACCTAGTTGGTGAGTCCAGTCCAGATTTTATAAATTATTTTTCAAGAATTAACAGGCCTTTAAATAAAATTAAGATAGATGCATCTATATCACATTTTTGAATACTGACAAAATTAACGTTAAAGATATATAAAATTTCACCTGAAGAGAAGAGAAAATTTTTTGAATAGACAATTTTATCGCATATAGTTATTTGACATTTATACACGTCAAGTGTAATTTTCGACGATTTGAACGTTTAGAATAAGTAGTTAATTAGGTTGTTCTTCTAGTATATAGGTTGTTTTTTTTTTAATTTTAAGGTTCGTAGAAAGTACGATTATTGTTCTTTATTATATTTTGGGAATAATAATTCATTTTCACTTGTTATCTGATGGTATATAATATATAATTTTTGATTCCAACTCACTTTGGTATTAATTCAACTCCTATTTCATTGAATTTGAAAAATTTTGGATCCTATAAAACTTTTGATATAATCAGTGACATTTAGTTAATTTTCAGTGACAGAAAAATTGTAGATGTCATTAGATAATTTAATGGTCTTAGAATATATTGAACAAGCAGTCACTATAGATTTGCAATAGTATAATTGACAATTTTGGAATATTCTTTGGAAATTTATAAATTTAAAATTTAAATTATTAATTTTTTTTAATCTTTGAACCCTCCCTGAGGTAAGAGCGAGTAAGTCGATTTTGTAGTAATTTATCTTTCAGAATATAAAATTTCATATTCATCTGAGCCGGGCATAATAATTTGACAATTCCTGTCAAAATTTCAAATAGGTTATATTCAGTGATAAAGGTGTTTTCACATTAGTGTAGTTACTACCACGATTATAACAACAGCATCTAATAATCAAATTTCAAATAAAATCATATAATACATAATTATAAAAACAGTAGAACATTAAATATATTATAATTTGGCGGCCCAACGTGTGGCGAATTAAGAATTTTTCTTGATAATTAGGTTGACGTTAACATTATAATAATTGTCACCCAAAACGTGGGGTGATTAAAACTGTGCATATAATTATAAAAATATTAAAAATTTATTGACATTATTATAAAAAAAATTTAAATATTTACGATGGAACAAAGAATGACGTTAAGAGATGGTAAACAGGTAGGAGTTGAAAGTGGATCCGATGAAGAAAGGGAAGAACAGGAGGATAGTAGACGGGAACCCCAAGGAGGAACAAATAGCAATGATCATTGGATGCAACAATTTCTTTTGAAAATGAATGAGAATATAAATAGGAAGTTTGAAGAAAATAGGGCAGATATGAATAGTATGGAAAAGAATATGCGAGGAGATATGTATACAATGAGGGAGGAGATTAAGGGGGATATTAACAATATCACAGGAAACATGGACAGGCTGGAAAAGAAAATAGAAGAAGGAAAAATTGAAAATTTAAAGGAGATTAAGAAAATTAGGGAAGAAAATAATGAATTTAGAAAGAAAATTGAAAAGGTGAAAGAGGATATGAAGGGCCAGAAGGAAAATTTGCGCATGGAAATTCAAGAAATTGGCATTAAAATCAGGGAAGATACAAACAAGCAGGTGGTAGAAGAAGTTCAAGAACTAGGAAGATGCCTAGAAGAAAATTTATCTGGAGTAATTCAAGTAGAAGTGAAGAAACAAAATGAGAATTTAATTGAAGAGATACAGTCCATTAAAGTACAAGGACAAACAAATAAAGAAGTGATGCAAATTTATGAAAAAAATATTTATTGGAAAATAAAAGACTTAGATGGTAATACCGAAAAACAAATCATGATATATGATAAAAGAAATAATAATTATGATAGGGGGAAACAATTTAACGAAGAATTGGAGGAAATGAATAAAATATTACAAAAAAATGTAAAAGAAATAGAAGAAACTACAAAACAAAATGCCGGACGAATAATTTATACAGAAAATATCGAAATAAGAGTGAAATGTGACAGAAATATGAAAATAATTGATCAAAAAGTTTTTATTAATATAATTGGAAATGAAATAATAGGAATTGAGATTATGGTGGATAAGAAAATAATAAAAAATAATTTCAATGATATAGAAGAATTTGAGATACAAATTGTAATGCATTTCTGGGAAGAAAATACAGAAACGAGAATATATGATGAAGATAATGAGATATGGGGCAATGAATTTAAAAAGAACATAGTGGAAAAGTTAAAGAAATCTAGTAAACGAATATGGCAAAACGATTTTAAACAGAACATCATGAAAAATTTGAACATATTTAGGAAACTCATAGAGAATCAAACAATAAGAGAAGAGAATAAGACGAAGTTTAGGAAAAGAAAATAAAATTGAATTATATGACAGGATTATAGGAATGAAATCTAGAAAACGAAAAGGAATTGTACATGGTAAAGAATGGATATAAAAACAATATGTAAATAAAATATTTATGATTAACAAGTAATATTTAAAAACATATTTAAATAGAAATTATATTAACATGGATTGATAATAGAAGAAATGATAGACATGTAGATATGAATTATGGAAATGAAAATAGAAGTTACAGAAATGAAAAACGAATATATGGAAATGGAGATAAAATTTATGACAACAAGTATTGTGAGAATAAAAGAGATTTTAGAAACTTTGATAGAAGATATGATAATGAAAATAGAAATGAAAATTAAGCAACAAAATAGATGGACAGGATGAAATAATTACATTTATAGGAACAAACGGACGGAAGTTATATGAACTAAGCAAATATATGATACAAAAGATTGAATTAAAGGATGAAAAAGAAGTTGATATGTAAGCATAGTCGATGAAGAAGTTAGAAACAGACATAGTTATTGATGAATTGACGAAATATAAGGAAATAATTGATTTTGAATAGATAGATAGAATTAAATGGTAAAATAATTGAATTTCTGGAAGATAGAGAAGTATTTGTAATTACACAAGATTATGCAAAGGAAATTTTGAAAAATTTACATGAAGAACATGGACATGTTGGGACTAGGAAGTTATGGATGCTTTTTAGAGAAAACTATATAACAAAAAAGGATTTAGCAATTGCCAAAAATATTTGTAAAGTGTGTGCCATATGTCAACTAGCAAAAGAAAAAAATTATCACAATAAAAATTTGACAAAATCAATAGTTGCACAGAAGCCATTACAAATTGTTGCTATAGATTTCATAAGCAATTTAATACCGAGCATACAAGAGAATAAACACATATTTGTTATCACTGATATTTTTACGAAATTTGTTAAAGTTTACCCATGCAAAAGAACCAATGCAAAAACTGTGATAGAGATTTTAAAAATGTACATAAAAAAATATGGAACGCCAAAAACAATAATATTAGATCATGCAACTTATTTTGAAAGTGAAAAACTAGCTAAATTTAGTCAAAATCAAGAAATTAAGTTGAACTTTATTAGCATTAGGAAACCATCGTCAAATCCAGCTGAGAGATACATCAAAGAGATAAACAAGTACTTACGAATTTTATGTAATCAGGATCACTGTCAATGGGAAAATAATTTAAATCACGTAGAAAGATTCCTTAACCAAATACCTCATGGTGTTACAAATGAATGCCCAGAATATTTATTTACTGGCACAATACCCCAAAGAAATTGGATAGTGAATCGAAAATTGGAAATGGAAGATGTTTTGAATAAGGTGAATGAAAGACTGCAGAAGCGAGCTAAAAAATATATTAAAAGGATGAACCAAAAAAATAAAAAGAAGACAGTTTTTGAAAAAGGAGAATTGGTGATTGTAAGATCATTGCAAGTTGCAAAAAGATCAGAGAATAGTTGCGCAAAATTATTGCTACCGTTTGAGGGACCTTATGTAGTAGGTAACGAAGGAGCACAAAATAGTTACCAATTATTAGACCCCATTACGGGAAATGAAAGAGGAGTTTTTAACATAGAACAGGTATATAAATATTATACTTAACTTGGAACAAATGATATTATGTTACGTGAAATTTTAATAGATATAGTAGATTT
The DNA here is from genome assembly GCA_963921935.1 of Galeruca laticollis. Taxonomy (NCBI): domain Eukaryota; kingdom Metazoa; phylum Arthropoda; class Insecta; order Coleoptera; family Chrysomelidae; genus Galeruca; species Galeruca laticollis. The sequence continues at coordinate 50,214,781 of OY998180.1, forward strand.
AAGAAGTTTTATAGGAATTAGGAATAATAGTTTAATTTGATTGAAGATAAATTTTAGAGATAATTATTTGAAAGATATAACTATGTTACTAAGATATTAGTATGATATTTGGCAATTTTGAAAGATAAATTATAATTATATGCAAGAATCGATTTATCATTCTTTTATTAGGGGGATTTAATACATATACTCTATCTAAATTCTAAAGAAAACATTGAAATAAAGAAAAATGTACATATTTGGATGTAATACTAGTGATATACAATGTATGATAAATAATTTAAAAGATTCAATATGCAAATAAAATTTGACATTACAATTTCGAATGACAATAATGCAGAAGATACTTAATGATACATAGATTTTATAAAGATTTTAAAAAAAGAATACAGATGTCGCTGGTAGCAAAATTACAATTAGAATTAAAGAATGAAAATCTCTCTTTGTTATATGAAAACATAAATTTGTATTTTTTTTTAAAAAAGGAATTTTTTGGTAACCAAAGGAGAACAGAATTATTTATGGAAAAAGTTTAGTTAGTTGATTTTGAACCCCTCTCGAGAGAACATCTAATATGAGTTCTCTCAAATTTGCTGAATAATATAATAGCAATTGATATATTAAAATAGTATCAGATTATAATAATTAGCATGATAAGATCAGTGCGTGAATAATTCCTTAAATAATTATATTGAAATAGTGTTAGTGATTTTTCCGGGTTCTAAATTATAAATTTAGAAAAGTGGTTCCGGCGATTCTAAAAGACGTGCTTAGAATCAGAACGAGTGATCCTGATACCTAGTTGGTGAGTCCAGTCCAGATTTTATAAATTATTTTTCAAGAATTAACAGGCCTTTAAATAAAATTAAGATAGATGCATCTATATCACATTTTTGAATACTGACAAAATTAACGTTAAAGATATATAAAATTTCACCTGAAGAGAAGAGAACATTTTTTGAATAGACAATTTTATCGCATATAGTTATTTGACATTTATACACGTCAAGTGTAATTTTCGACGATTTGAACGTTTAGAATAAGTAGTTAATTAGGTTGTTCTTCTAGTATATAGGTTGTTTTTTTTAATTTTAAGGTTCGTAGAAAGTACGATTATTGTTCTTTATTATATTTTGGGAATAATAATTCATTTTCACTTGTTATCTGATGGTATATAATATATAATTTTTGATTCCAACTCACTTTGGTATTAATTCAACTCCTATTTCATTGAATTTGAAAAATTTTGGATCCTATAAAACTTTTGATATAATCAGTGACATTTAGTTAATTTTCAGTGACAGAAAAATTGTAGATGTCATTAGATAATTTAATGGTCTTAGAATATATTGAACAAGCAGTCACTATAGATTTGCAATAGTATAATTGACAATTTTGGAATATTCTTTGGAAATTTATAAATTTAAAATTTAAATTATTAATTTTTTTTAATCTTTGAACCCTCCCTGAGGTAAGAGCGAGTAAGTCGATTTTGTAGTAATTTATCTTTCAGAATATAAAATTTCATATTCATCTGAGCCGGGCATAATAATTTGACAATTCCTGTCAAAATTTCAAATAGGTTATATTCAGTGATAAAGGTGTTTTCACATTAGTGTAGTTACTACCACGATTATAACAACAGCATCTAATAATCAAATTTCAAATAAAATCATATAATACATAATTATAAAAACAGTAGAACATTAAATATATTATAATATATATATAAATTTCGCTAAGAATTTTTCGAGCACACACACTGTATTCAAAAATCTGTCCCAGACCAACATCATTAGTAGTTTTTTGCAATTTTTGTTTATCAATGAATACATATAATTTACTTTTAACATCCAAATATCTAGGTTCAGTTTGTGTATTGACTCTCGATGAAGAAAAAGAAGTTTTTTGTCAATGTTGTATTGAGTTGTTTTACAAGAAGTTTCTGAAATTCTTTCATAATTCTCGTTTATTTTGTATTTGACAAGGAAATGAAAGATCATTTGTGCTCAACAGAGAATAAACCTCACTAGGTAAGAGTGACACCTTAAGGAATTTTAAATTGTCAGCAATTTAAATTGTATTTAATGTTTCTTATCTTATAGACCTTTTTGAGGGATTTTTTAGTTTTTTTGATTTTTTTTTGAAATTTTTTCATTATCAGGAGTTTTTCTAGTCTTGAAGTTTTTTAGGGTTTTAAAAGTTTTTATTGATTATTTAATATTCATAATCGCCAGATGCATGTATATCTGGGTAGCCTTGATAAAGGATTCAAATAAATCCGAAACGTCGGCGACCGATAAATAATAAAATGAAAACAAGAATTAATTTCAAACAAGCTCCCATAATTAAGGCAACCTGTAAAAAAATAGCATTATTTAATTGCAATGATTCCACTTTGATGAAGAGAAATATACAAACAATGCAATTAGTTTTTCTTTCAAAAAAATACATTATTTTCTAAAATAAAAATTTCAACCCGCCCAGGATCTGAACCACGATCTGCAACGCACTCATGCGCCACGACCGCAAGTGTTACCAACTAAGCTACAAAGACTTGTATGAAAAAGTACGCACATTATGCATATACAAATTAAATCATTGTCATAGATTTTTTTTGATTTAGTTGGAACTAAACTTTCACAACACTTTTAGCTTTATCAGAAATTTCTGGTGGTGTACAAGATAATTCTTCACTACTCGACATGTTTATAGTTATCTACTTTTGACGCGTTGTGAAATGTCAAATAGGTAATTAGGTATGTAGAAACATAGACCACTTGATTATCCCCAAGTACTTGTTTCTATTGGCCGAAAATTCGTTTCATAATGAAAAGTACGTATTTTCATTGGCCAAAATCTGTATCGAAATGAAAATTTGTGTTAAAATGAAAAATATTAATAAATGGGTAGCAGGTATTTAATTCGCGTATTATAATACGGGAGTAGAAAAACGCGTATTATAATACGGGAGTAGAAAAACTTCAATTACTATTATTCAACTATATGACTTCCGCGAATTTTTCGACGGAATTATACGCGTAGAAGATACTATGACGAATATGAATTTAAACATAGACTTTAGCAACAAACAATTAATTGATAATCAGGTCTCTATTCTAAGTGTCTCTATAAAGTGTAGGCTACCCACCGATATTAAATTTGAATTTTCAGTAGGTCCGGCGGAAAAACTGTGAACATAAAAGACGGAGAAATTTTAATTAATTAAACACATTTAGACGACTTTATATTCCTGAAACAATAACAATAGCTAGAAATGGCTACGCGATAGTAGAAACAATCAATAAGAATGATCAAACAATTCGAAATACATAATTTTGAATATATCAATAAAATAAAGGTATCCATATATACATAGAGAAGTTCAATATGACAAATTAATGAAACGCTAGATAAACGCATTATAAGAGCCTCATATTCACCCTGGCGCTCACCCATTTGGTAGTGAGTACATAGATGGATGCCAATTCAATGGCAGGCAACCTGGAAAGCTTGAAGTAGGTGGTGCTAGTTAGACTGGAGGTTTTTCAACTGTCAATTTCAGCTTATTTACATTCAAATATAAACGTTTTAATTAGTTTACTATTAATGTGTTAATTATTGCAATTAAAATGCTACAATGTTGTGCTGTGCCTCTATGTCCCTCAAGAACGTAAGACACAGGTTTCCAAAAGACAAAAAGTTGCTCAAGAAGTGGATTGTTGCTATAAGACGGGATAAATATAAACCAACAACAAATGCTCGTGTCTGTAATAAACATTTTGTTCAGTCAAAGTATGTGATGCCTATGGAGTCTATTCTTGAAAATTAAGTATTATTTGACAATAGCAAATAGAAGAAAACACAGTCATTTAAAAAGCACAGGCTGTCAAAAACGAAAGACCTCCAATTACATCAGCGCCGCTATGCGGGAGCAATTTCGCCCATCCCTGCCATTATATGATTATAAAACAGGAAACAATAATTTAAATTAATTTAGGGAAGGTACATTACAATTTTGTAACACTTTTCAATGCACCTACCTATCCACGACTGCAAATGGTTCGTGAAATATCAAACATATTTGATTTGCTGGTTTACGACTATGACGCCTTTCGTATAGATTCCGTTTCCATTATTCTTTCACAATTTTTCTGTAGACATTACGCATGGTTCACGAAAGCGTGAGGCACGATCGTAATTTACTACCCGTGTCAGCTTAACTCCGTTAAATAACTTATAGGTCCAAAACAAGCCCTTTATTTCAGAGAACCTTTTAGCTCTGAAAACGCATTTTACCTAATAGTCTAAGATCCGACTGCAAAATTCCTACGTTCATTGGGTATATAATCAAAATCAAATAAACAACCTCTGCTTATCTAAAAGTGACCGCAAATAGGGGTTGCTATATAGCTGTTAAAGATCATTCAGAGTGAAAGGGAGTTAGCGCGCTAGATCATTTGTTAGACAATGAAAGCGATAAAATTTAGTTGGCGAACAGTACAAAGAGAAAAATAGTACGCGCATTTAGTGAAAACGTCACAGACTCAATTTTTTTGTTATTGAATGACCATAAAAACTATTAGATATATGTATAAGATACACCCTGTACTATTTAACCATGAATATGATGTCATTCTGTTCGATACAAAAAGGAGAAGATAAAGAGTTTTTATCTTTACATGCAGCTGCTGGCTTTCACAACGAAAACTGCTGATACAACAAGCTTTATGTTTAATCTCGAATACGAATATATCAACATATTTATTATCAGTCTTAAGACACTCTCTGTTCAAGTAAAGCATAAATAAAACAGCTCTGCAAATATTAAAATATTAATAAGTGTTTTAATTCAAATGCCCTTATAAAATCTAATAGGTTATGGGCCCAGTATAAAAAATACGGTGTTCTACTTTCGGTTTCGTGTGTGTTTGTTTTTATTAACTTGAGTGATTATGGATACCAATAAAAGCCGACGAAATATTAGACAATTTGATGGTGAACGTTACAGTATTTGGAAATTCCGTTTAAGAGCTATACTCGCAGAAGAAGATGCATTAAAAGTGATTGACGAGGAGGCTCCGGTGGAACCTGATAAAAAATGGCAAAAACTCGAACGCTTAGCCAAAAGTGTTATCATTGATTGTCTTAGTGATACAATGATAGGTATTGTTACCGAAGAAGCACCAGCCCGTAAAATTATTGAAAAACTAGATTCTATCTACGAAAGAAAAAGTCTAGCAACACAGTTGGCAGTCCTGAAGAAATTGCTAAGTTTAAAATTTAAAGGTGATACAACATTAACAAAACATTTTCTAGTTTTTGACGAATTGATGATTGAACTTTTAGCTTCTGGAGGAAATTTAACTGAAATGTCAAAAATAGCTCACCTCCTTCTCACCCTTCCACCATCCTATGATGGTATTGTTACAGCAATTCATACTTTAACAGACGATAATTTGAGTCTTGCTTTTACAAAAACTAAATTACTAGACTACGAAACAAAATTACAAAATGAGAGTAGTGACACCAGTAATAAAGTATTACATGTAGAAAAGCAGCAACCCAAAACATCCTTTACACCAAATAAATATAAACACCATAAACAAAAGACTAGATTCTTCAACCAACAAACAAAACGAAATTATCAAAATCAAGGACATAGGAAATCAACAGGTCAATTTCATTCTAATATAAAGTGCAGACATTGTGGACGCAAAAACCACACAATCAAAAAAACTGTTATTTTTACAAGAAAAATCAATATAAATGGGAAGAACCTCGCGAACGCACCTTACAAACAATTAATACTCAACAAAGTAGAGAAAAGGGATTTGCTTTCATTTTGGAAAGTACAGCCTTGCAGAGAAGTGATTCAGAAAAAGACTTAACATTTATATTAGACTCTGGTGCTACGGACCATATGGTGAACCAAGTGAATTTCTTTACAACATACAAACATTTGGACAATCCAATTAGAATTTCAGTTGCAAAAGTTGGTGTCTCAATTACAGCGACGATAAAAGGAACCATCAACGTTACAACGGAAAATGGCATGACTGGAGTTCTAGAGGACGTTCTGTATGCTGAGGACATCCCATACAACCTTCTGTCAGTACGTCGAATCCAGGAATCTGGTATGACAGTTATTTTTAATGAAAATGGTTCAGTGAGTATTAACAAGGGTAACGAGACAGTAATTAAAGGTAAGATACAAAATAATTTAATAACAGTTACTCTAAAAGTTAATAAACAATTAGAAATTCTAGCAAATGCTATTTCTGAAAGAACATTAAATAATTATAAATTTTGGCATGCCCGTTTAGGTCATATAAGTAAAGAAAAATTTTTACAGTTGAAAAATATTGATTTTCTAAATGACAATAAAAATTTAAACAATATTCAACTCTCACATGATTTATGTGAAGCTTGTATTTATGGAAAACAAGCACGTCTACCGTTTGCTAAAGCCAAAGACAAAACTCATATTAAAAGACCATTATTTATTGTTCATTCAGACGTATGTGGTCCTATAACTCCACCCACTATTGATGACAAAAATTATTTTGTCACTTTCATTGACGAATTTACTCATTACACAGTAACCTATTTATTAGCGTACAAGTCTGAAGTTTTTAAAATGTTTCAAGATTTTTTATTAAAAAGTGAAGCACATTTTAATTTAAAATTAGCAAATCTTTATTGTGATAATGGGCGAGAATATCTTTTGAATGAATTTAAAGACTATTGTGTTCAAAGAGGTATAAGTTATCATTTAAATGTACCCCATACACCGCAACAAAATTCTGTTGCAGAACAACAGGTCAATTACAGAAAAGGCCCGGTCAATGGTACATGGTGCTAAGTTAGATAAAATCTTTTGGGGCGAAGCAGTCCTTACAGCAACATATTTAATAAATCTGACACTTACTAAATCTTTAAAACAAAATAAAACACCTTTTGAACTATGGCATAATAAAAAGCCCAAAATAAATAATTTAAAAATATTTGGCTCAACAGCATATATTCATAATAAAGTCAGAAAAGATAAATTTGAACAAAAATCAAATAAAGGCATAATGGTTGGTTATCAACCAAATGGATATAAAATATTAAATATCCAATCTAACAAATTTATTATAGCACGTGACGTCATTTTTGACGAAATAAATTTTATAACATTAAGACCAAAACTTGATGAAGGGGTTGATACATTAAGATTACAACTTAATGAGGGCTTTCAGCCTGAAAACTCCATTCCTCATAAAATGCCTAAGATAACATTAAATGAAACCTCTACAAAACCTGTACAAAATAAAGAAACAGGTAAATCTATCACTGAAATAGATAAATCTATACCGTAAATAGATAAATCTGTCATCAAGACAGATAACGAATACAATAGTATACCTTCGCCAAATGAAAATCAAAATAATACCAATTTAAGACGAAGTGAAAGAATTAAAAACCTTCCTTCTATATCATACAACGAAACACCCTGTATGAAAAATTATCTCATGTGTGCACAATCACTTATTTGTAAAATTCCTGAATCTTATAATGAAATAAAATATAGAGACGACAAAATTCAGTGGGAGCAAGCAATTCAGGAAGAAATAAATTCTCTATTAATTAATGAAACGTGGACTCTTGTTGACCGACCTCTTAACAAAAATATAGTTGACTGTAAATGGGTATTTGCCATTAAAAATGATGCATATGGTAATCCACACCGATACAAAGCTCGCTTAGTAGCAAGGGGTTTTAGTCAACAATATTTATTAGATTATGATGAAACGTTTGCGCCGGTGGCTCGAATTTCAACTTTTAGGTTTTTAATTAGTTTAGCTAATCAATATAACTTATTGTTACATCAAATGGATGTTAAAACAGCTTATCTTAATGGTATTTTAAAAGAAGAAATATATATGCGTATACCGGACGGTTTTACAGCTAAACAAAACAAAGTCTGTAAACTAAATAAATCATTATATGGACTAAAACAATCGGCGAGATGTTGGTTCACTCGTTTTGATGAAGTGTTAAAACAACATGGTTTTAAAAACTCAGAAGTCGATCGTTGTTTATATTACTTGGATAAAGGTCACATTAATAAAAATATCTATGTAATATTATACGTCGACGATCTGTTAATTGCTACAGCTGATTTAGATACTTTAATTAGTTTTAAAAATTATTTAATGAATCAGTTTAAAATGGAAGACATGCAAAAATTAAAACTTTTTCTAGGTATTAAAGTCGACCGTAATAAAGATCGAATTACATTAGATCAGAGTTCATATTTGAAAACAGTTTTAAATAAATTTAATATGACAGATTGTAAGCCGGTTAATACGCCATTGCCTAATAAATTAAATTATATTGAATTAAATTCAGATATAAATATAGAAGCACCCTGCCGAAATTTAATAGGTTGTTTAATGTACGTAATGCTATGTACACGGCCAGATATCTGTACAGCCATTAATTTATTAAGCAGATATCAAAATAAAAATAATAAAGAATTGTGGCAATGCCTTAAACGCATTTTAAGATATATAAAAGGTACTTTGAAACCTAAATTAGTTTATAAACAAAGCCATTTTAATCATATTTTGATCGGATATGTAGACTCCGATTGGGGAAATAATGAAACAGATCGTAGAAGTACAACTGGCTATATTTTTAAATTATTTGAAAATTGTACAATTTGTTGGAATACAAAAAGACAAAATTCTGTTGCAGCTTCATCTACTGAAGCTGAGTATATGGCACTTTTTGAAGGCGTACGAGAAGCTTTATGGCTTAAATCTCTTTTAAAAGACATTAACTTTAATATAACAGAGCCTATAATAATATATGAAGATAATAACGGTTGCATAGCAATAGCCAATAATCCTGTTTTTCATAAACGATCCAAACACATTGATATCAAATATCACTTTACAAGAGAACAAGTTAATAAAAATGTGGTAATTTTAAAATATATTTCAACAGGTAACCAATTAGCAAATGCTATGACGAAACCTCTACAGTCTCCTAGATTCCAGGAACTACGTTTCAAGATGGGCTTAACGGAAATCCAGGATACAACACCTGATAACGAAGATAAGATGGTCTGATTGGGTTTTCTATTGGGGTTTTCCCATATCCATGCAACAAATGTCGGACCATAAAAGAACATTTCCCCAAAACTAAGAATAAGATTAATTTGAACAAATAATAAATTAGTAATATATATATATTTTTTTTTCCTTTCTAAATTTTCTCCTTTTTGAGTGGGAGTATTAGATATATGTATAAGATACACCCTGTACTATTTAACCATGAATATGATGTCATTCTGTTCGATACAAAAAGGAGAAGATGAGTTTTTATCTTTACATTAGTGATGTCAAATACAGGTACATTTAAATATTTAGGGTACCCGTTAGTTTTGCAAAGAGTACCCGGTACATTTTACCCGGTACCGGTACTGGTATTTTATCTACCGGCTTAGGTGGTCGTTGCCGATAAGGCACGAGATCGCTTGCCCCGCGTATTAATATAATGGTGTTATACGAAAATCGACCTTAAAGAACAGCGGCTTTCTGTGTAACTCAAATATTATTTCTATTCAGTTTTTCCCCCATTTCACGAGATCGCTTGCTCGGCGTAAAAATTTAATGGTGTTTACGTGTTTACGAAAATCGACCTTAAATAACAGTGGCTATCTGTGTAACTTAAATAATATTCCAAATCAGTTTTCCCTGATGACTGTTCTTGTATTGCTACGTATAATTTGTTTAACGTGTTATTGTAAAAGTATGAGTGCTACACAGAAAAAAAGTCCCATTTGGGTTCATTTTTCTGAATTAGGTGGAGAGAAGGCTAAATGTAATTTATGCCAAAATGTGTATTCTTATAAAGGGGGAACTACAGGAAATTTGAGAAAACACTTACGGACGAAACATCCTACCCTAGTAATCGAAGAGACTGTTGTAGAAAAACGACAGTGGGAAACAGCAAGTAAGTATACTAACATTATAATACTAATATCTCGAACATTTTATTAATTTGGATAGTGTTTGGGTTATAAATTAAAGTAAATAGGGACTTTATTAGCGTCTAATCTTATGTGTATCTTTTTGTAGACGTTGATCCAGCCCCGTCGACATCGTCAGCGCAAGATTCTTCTACAAACGCTGATTTCCAATCAACACAAACTATTATTCCTCTTAAAAAACAAAAATGTCAAACAAATTTATCAAAGTTTGTGTCCCGTCCAATAAGTCTTTCACGGCAAAAAAGAATTAATGGCCTTATATTAAATATGATGATCAAAGATTTGCAGCCCTTTTCTGTAGTTCAAGACACAGGATTTTTGGAACTATTAAGAGAACTTGAACCCAGCTATATTCCGCCAAGTCGAAACACGTTTATTACATCTCTCTTACAGGAAAAATATACACACATTAAAACCATTTTAAAATCCGTTCTGGAAGAAAACCAATTCATTACCATTACAACAGACGGTTGGACATCTTCCTCAAATGAAAGTTATATATCTATAACAGCTCATTTTATAACAAAAAAATGGGAATTTGTTTCATGTTTGTTGAGTTGTTTTAGTTACAGTGAACGACATACAGCTCAAAATCTTCATGAGCAAATTAATGAAGTACTGAACGAATGGGGAATATTGGAGAAGGTTGTTGCTATAGTTACGGACAATGCTGCCAATATAGTAAGTGCCGCAAAATTAGGAAGTTGGGCACATATTCCTTGTTTTGCACACACACTAAATTTAATTGTGCAGTACGGACTGGATGAAATTAAAGATATACGTGCTAAAGTTAAGGCAGTTGTAGAGCATTTCCATAGAAGCTCACAGGCAAATGCCAAATTATTATCTACCCAGACAAGGATGGATGCAAACTGTGTGGTGCCGTTGAAATTAAAAAATGACGTTTCCACGCGATGGAATTCAACATATTTTATGTTTGAGCGGTTTTTAAAATTAGAAGAACCTCTCACTGTAACCGTTGGACTATTGCATCATCCTGTTCAATTATTGTCTCAAGAAGAGTGGAAAATATTAAAAGAAATAACTCAAGTATTAAAACCTTTTGAACTAGTCACAACAGAAATGAGCTCAGAAACATGCGTAACTGTTTCCAAAATTATCATAATAGTTCAGAGATTAATATCGATTTTAAAAAAGTATCAACGAGAAATGCTTTCCGATACTACCAAAAATTTAATTGGAAAATTATTAGGATCATGTGAAACTCGTTTTGATAAATGTGAATTAAACACCGTTTTGGCAAAATCGACACTTTTAGATCCTCGATTTAAATTAAAGGCTTTTTCACTTGAACATGCGCATAAAAAGGTAAGAGATAAATTACAGGACGAGGCAACTGCACTGATAAAAAGGAATTCCGAAAATTCTGCATTGAGAGACGATGGCAGTCATAAAACAACAGTTAATACAGATAATCTGGCATCAGAAAATTTAATTTGGCAGGAATTTGATTTGTCAGTAAAAAATGCTACTCAAAAACCTAGTCCAATGGCTACTGCAATATTGGAATTGCGAATGTACCTGGAGGATGCTAATATAGTAAGAACGGAAAACCCTCTTTTGTGGTGGAAATCCAGAGAACTACTTTATCCTACACTTTCCGTATTGGCAAAAAAATATTTGTGCATCGTAGCCACATCGGTTCCCAGCGAACGTATTTTTTCAAAAGCTGGTCAGATTATAACAGAACGGCGCAACAGACTTAAATCAAAATACGTAAATAAGCTGGTGTTTTTGAATTGCAATCAATTTTTGTTTAATTATAAAAAATAATCCAAATTTTTCCGTTCTGTTTGTCTTTTTTTAAATTTTGTTTTCGAATATTCAATTTTATTTATTCATTTATGTTAATAATTTTATTTCATTTTTCTTTAGTTCTATGTACCTGTTTTTCTTGAAGTTTGCATTTATTTTAGTATATTCTAGATGATTTATATTTTGTTAAAACTTAAAAGCTTCAAATAAAATATTAAAAACTCCCAGTATTAATTTGTTGGCACTCATTACATCAGATATATATGCATGATTATTACATTGATAATAACTCCGCAACCCGCAATGCCAAAATGTTTCAATGCGATACCGATACTAATAGGTACCACAGAATAGGGTATTTAAAAATACTCTGTGGCCTATCGGTATTGATACGACTACGGCGGCCGAAACCGATCGTGACTCGTACCGGTAGAGCAAACAATAACTAACGCAACGCGACACTTCTGAGAGGATACTGGAATAACGGATACTTTTTAAACCGACTACCGGGTACACCGGGTATCGCCAAGTACCGGGTATTTTCTACCGGGTAGTTACAATATTGACATCACTACTTTACATGCAGCTGCTGGCTTTCACGACGAAAACTGCTGATACAACAAGCTTTATGTTTAATCTCGAATACGAATATATCAACATATTTATTATCAGTCTTAAGACACTCTCTGTTCAAGTAAAGCATAAATAAAACAGCTCTGCAAATATTAAAATATTAATAAGTGTTTTAATTCAAATGCCCTTTTCCTATTATAAAATCTAATAAAAACAAACCTTTTATTTGTATGTTAATACCATATAGCATTATTTAAAGTATTAATTTTAAATATTCATATATTTAAGCACCGAAAATAGTTTAAGTCAAGAGTATCTCGAAAAATATATATTACATTGGTAATTTAATGAGGCGATGATGATCTAAAAGATAGGTTATGTTACAAAAAAAAAATATCGAATTTTTTGAAATTAGGATGGATTTAGCTAACGTGTTTGTGTTAATCAAGATAAACGCCTATAAATATACGACCTGCATACATTTTTGATCGTTTTATATTATTAATATAATAGTACTTTAGCACAAATATTGCGTTGTTGAATATGTTGTTACTAAAATAAATCTCCATCGAAATGGACGTGTATAAAATAAATATATTGACGTCAAAGTTTTAAAATTACATGTATAAATAAAAAAACGTCGTTGATGATTGAAATGAATTGATGATTCAATAATTTTTGGTTTCTATGAGACATCTTCGAACTACACTTGAAAACGCACAGACAAATTTGACGCGCAAACACCTCATCTGACGGTTGCTTGTCAGTGTGCATCAGGGCTGCCACATGCACCTGATCAAATATCCGTAGATTGGTTCGTAAATTTCCGTAGATCCACAATAGAGCTTCAACATACAGTATGCGGTTATCTAAACTTATGAACATTTGATCCTTAATGACCTTGAACGCTCAAGTAGCGCACCGGTGCGAATTTTGAATTTGTTTATTGGACGATATAGAATTTTTCAGCTTTAAAGTTACGGCAACTGTTTTTAATTTTTTTTGCATGGAGTAGTCGACTCTGGGTAGGTATTGGTAATCAATATGAGTTTCTGGTGATAGTTTTGTTAATATTAATTGAAGAAAAAATTCTTTCTACTATTGCAGAAATATGAGAAAGAATTCTAATGTGATTTGTTAATTTTACTAATAAAGGAAATGTTAGTTCATCATTTGCATTTATTAAAACTGATACATTGAGCCAGAAGTTTTCAAAACTATCCGAGAAATTTAATTCCCATTTTCACTTATTACTATAGGGAATTGGGTAGCCGAAACTGCAATAATTGGAATTAAATAATGAAGATTTTTTAGTTTTTCGTCTGTTTTTGGTTATATTCATGATTCATATAAGTTAAACAACCACAAATACAGATTGGTGTATGTCAGGTTATCTACTCTCCGCACTCTTCGTTTTCGTAGTAACTATTTTGTTAGAAGGTAATATTTTGAGAAATAATTTGCTCTGAGAACTCGGAGCAAACAGTATAACAGTGGATAGTAATTATTATCATTGTTATTGAAAATTCCGTAGATTTTCGAGACTTTCCGTAGACATCTTCTGAATTCCGTAGGTCTACGGAAAATTCCGTAGATGTGACAGGCCTGGTGTGCATCCACATGAGTACGTGATCAAGGATCCGTTGTAACCATATAACCTGGCCTTGTTTACTCTATCAAAATTAACTATTAATTAAGTATATTTTAGAAAATTTAAAGGTTATAAATGCGACGGCAGCTGTTCATCGGAGAGCAGTTATGGGTGGGAGTAAGGAATGTATCACATAACCCGCGGCGCCATGCAATTTTTGTTTTATAGACAAAAACAAGTCATTGAGAAGATATAGATTTTACTAAATTGCAAAATATAAAAACTTAGTAAAGAGGTGAGGTCAAAAAAAAAAATTATTTGAATAATAGTAAAGATCAATCCTTTAATCAGGTTTGAGTATGTATAGAAATTTACTTACAACAAGGGGGTTGATACTCTATTGGTTTATACTAAAATATTCAAGAAAGAAATTAAAATTAATTAATCCTTATTAGTGACTTAATAAAACCTTAGATATTTCCCAGTATAACTACAATAGTGACTTTTCAACACTATAGTACTATAGTTTACACTTTCAAAAAAAATATTTTTGTATTACATTGTATGATTGTATATTTGTTTATAGTGAAATTTACTTAATTTTAATTACTGTTATTTAAACTCCAAAATACAGTTTCCCTCAGACTTTAAAAGTAATAATTGAATTAGTGAAAGTAAAAAAAATAAAGAAATTTCTGGCCTGCTCGTTCTTGTAGGTCCTACAACATTTTCCCATAAGCCCTCTTCGTCTCTAGCATATCATTTGACGTAGCAACCAAATGGAGTTCCACTATGAAGACATTTTTCTGTCGTTTTGGGCGTGGAGTGTATACTCAAAATCAAGCACACGTCTTACCAAACACAACGAGGAATAGACGTATTTTGCAAACAAAAGATATTTTTAAACTACCTTAGAACCCTAAAAACAAAAATTCTTTTTAATAACCAAAAAAACATTCCTGATTTTGAGATGACAAAAAAGATGGATAAATCAAATTTGAATAGATAGAATCTTAACTAGGCAGCTCACCTTATTAAAAGAGTTGTATCCCACACAAATCACTAATTTGGGATTACTTAGGGTTTTTAACCAATAACAAAAAAATTACCACAAGGTATAGGTAAAACCTGCCTCGTTTCTTGGTTTCTACCAAATGCCGATTTTCAAAAACTTTCCTATCCAATGAAATAAGATCATTTGTCTCTCTCCCACAACCTAACAAATACTCTATACTTGACAAGTTCCCTTGGTGGCCTAACTAGTAGGTACCAATAAATCAAAAATACTGATTCTACCAAAAGCCAGTGGCGTATCCAAAAATCAACACGTTACACCACTCCCTTCTGAACAAAAAAAAATATTGGACAAATGTTCATATATTTTTTTATTATGCTCAACTTGTTCGCTTTCTAGTTCCGATGAGGTCATTAGTAACTACGCGTACTACACGCCTAAATAGGAGTCATAATCAGTAAAAGAAAAAATCGGGAAGGACAATAATCGGGATAATTACTTAATAGGGAAAGTTCTACCTCATCTGAACCAAAACTAATAAAAAAAACTATTACTAAATATATGTCTATTTACAAAAAAAATCTAAATTTTAGCCTCTGAATCTCAACCTACCGAAATATCAGAATTTGATCCGAAATAAGGCTTAATATCTTTGACATGCCAATTTCCGCAAGGAGAACCATCGAGATTATTAAGAGAATAAACTAACCTAGAAATTTTCTTAACTACTACAGACAAGAGGTATTTTGGGACCAACTTGGCTGCAAATCTATTAGCGGCATCAGACAAAATCTTGTTGCGCCTCCAAACCTTATCTCCTGTTTGAAATGTGATTTCGCGTTTACGAAAATTGTACGTTTTACAATTCTTGGCATAAGCCTCGTGTAGTTTTCTATTAACTTCTTCAAAAATCGAGGCCATTCCTGAAAGATCGCTCAAATAGCTGGCCCTGTCACCAGGTAGCAACTCACAACCGTTAGTATCTCTAACCTTTCCATAATATTTTCCTGACAACGGGACAATACGGTTAAAAACTAGGAAAGATGGAGAAAAATTGTGCACTTCATGTTTGGCAGAATTAAGAGCAAATTGAAAGCTTGGCAATTCTTTATCCCAATTAGTATATTTCGTGACGTAATTTCTCAAGACAGTACCTATGGTACGGTTTACTCTTTCGACGAAGTTGCAATGATGTGAATAAACAGGCGTAAACCAGATCTTTTGCACTTGATACTTGTCTGCTAATTCTTTAACAATGTGTCCTGTGAACTGTGGTCCATTGTCACAAATAATATATTGGGGCACACCATAAACTAGAAACGCTTGTGCTTCTAAAAACTTTGTAACATTTTTTGCTGTAGCATCCCTCATGGGGTGCAAAAGCGTATATTTCGTGAACCAATCAGAAACAGCGAGCAAAAAACAATTACCTGATGGAGATCGAGGAAATGGTCCCATGAGATCAACCGCTATTATTTGAAAAGGATAACTAACCTCTTTTTCAGCTCCCATCAGACCTGCTCTGGCCTTGTTTTGAGCTTTTTGAGCCTGACAAACTAGACATCTTCTAACATAAGTTAGAATATCTTTCCTCATTTTAGGCCAGTAGTAGTTCTCCTGAACTTTCGAGGCGGTTTTACAGAAACCTAAGTGACCAGCGGACGGTGGGTCATGACAGGATGAGATAACCTCGTTCCTCTGAGCTCTAGGAATCAGAGGCTTTCACTCAGATACGTTACTATTAATAGGAAGATAGTTGGGCACGAACTTGTACAGCATTCCATCCACAACTTTCCATTGGGGGTAAAGATCTGGGTTTTCTAGAACTTTATATCTCAAATCAGTATACCACTCATCATTAACATCTTTAATTTCTATGAGGGAAACTGTGGGAATTAGACAATCACTATTTGCGGCTTCTGTTTAGGTTAAAGGAATTCGTGATAAGGCGTCTGGAACGGCGTTCGAAGATCCAGGACGATGTTGTATGTCAAAAGTGTATTGTTTTAGTTTTAAAGTCCACCGTGCTAAACGTCCAGTGCTATATTTCATATTATTTAAATATAAGAGATTATACTGGTCAGTTATCACACGAAATCTGACTCCTTCTACATAGGGACGGAATTTTTCCAAAGAAAACAGCAACCCCAAAAGTTCTCTTTCCGTATTAGAATATTTTCGCTCTGCTCGAGACAGTGATCTCGACGCATACGCTATAACGCACTCGGTTCCAGCTTGTTGTTGTGTCAACATACCTCCTACACCTGTATCACTCGCATCACAATGGATTGTGAAAGATAGGGTGAAATCCGGTGAAGCAAGAATAGGGGCCTCCACCAAAGCTTTCTTTATGGCTATAAATGCTTCTTGCGCGGCCGGATTCCATACAATAACTTGTTTTCTTTTTTTGCCCCTTAACAAATCATTTAAAGGAGAACTAAAGAAAACCCTCCAACAAATCGCCTATACCAAGAACACATACCAATAAATCGTTTCACTTCAGTGACATTAGTAGGACGGGGATAGTTAACGATCGACTCAACCTTATCGGGATCAGTCCTGAGTCCCCTCCCATCTATGACGAAACCGAGAAATTTTAAGGATATTTTGAAGAATTAACATTTTTCCAGGTTGATAGTAAGTTTGGCTTGTTTTAAAATTTCCAAGACTTCTGACAACAAACGGATATGTTCCTCAAATGTAGAAGAAATAATTAGAAAATCGTCCAGATATGAAAAAATATTGTTTTCGTATTTTGGCCCGAACAAAGCATCGCATAACCTTTGTTGGGTCTGTGCACTATTACAACAACCAAAAGGCATGACCGTAAAGTGAAAAAGACCTCTTCCTGGTACGCTGAAAGCCGTCTTCTCCTTGCTTTGTTCATCAAGGGGTACCTGCCAAAATGCTTTGCGTAGATCTATGCTGGAAATAAATTTAGCCCCCTTCAGCAAGTTAAGGATGTGATCAATGCGTGGTAAAGGGTAGCTCGTGCTTAGTTACTTCATTTAGTCGTCGAAACCATCGAAGCAAAACCGGTATTCACCACTAAACTTTTTTACAAGTAGGACAGGACTATTCCAGGGACTTTTTGAAGGTTCCACTACCCCAAGTGATAGCATTTGGTCTAATTCTTGTTTTAGAATTTTCAACAAATATGATGAGAAGGGATATTGTCGCTGCTTAAAGGGTTTTGCATCCCCAGTATCTATAGATAAAGTTATCTTATCAGTACGGCCTAACCGATCTTCAGTAGAATTTCAAACTGTCCAATTACTTCCACTGCCTTCAACCTTTTTTCTGTTGACAGGTCATCTAAATTGCTTAATCCTACTTCTTCTTTAACCAAATAGTTCATTTCAGTTAAAACATTGAAACAATTCCTACCTAAATCGTCATGGATTTTCCAAGAGTTATTCTCAAAATTAACATTAATTTGGACGAGTCTGCAAAAGTCTATACCAAGGATAAAGGATTGCGCAAGGGATGGAACTACCAATGCAGGAACAATCTGACAGATATTATTGATTACAACAGGGAGATCGACCATACCTTCGACAGGCTGCTTTGTTCCATCTACCGTAGATATATGGCCAACTTTTGAAGCATTAATTTTTAAATGACATCTCCAGTATTTCAATACCCTGAGAACCTACCACCGAAACATTGGCACCGCTATCGAGAAGTGCTACTACTGGTAAATCATAAAGACATATCGAAATGTAAGGACGATTATCAAAAGGTTTTTCAATGAAAAGAGGAGCAACATTTGTGTATCCAGACTTAAAAATTTCTTACCAAAAGCTTCCAGTTTTCCCAATCATTAATCTCAAAATAATTGTTGGCTTTGACACATGGGAGTACTCGAGAGCCAACTACACGAGACTCGTAGATTAGTTTTTTTTACACCTATCACAAGTACGAACGGTACACCCCGCTAAACAGCATTTATAACAAAATTTAGTTTTACTAGGAGATTTACAGTTACGGTGAGTGTGTTTCAATTGACCACAACGCCAACAAATAACCTGTTTAGGTTGTTCACTTGAAGTAGTTGCCAGATTAGAATTATTTTGGCTAAAAGAAAATTCTCTACTATTTGGTACATGATTAGTACTGGGTCGACTTTTCCGAGTATTACTACTGTCTGGGGCATCGCGAGAATGTGAGGAAACCGAGGGCGAATTTTCGCTGACATATGCTAATTTCCGGGTCAATAGACGCTAAATACCGGTTATTAGATTCCGAATTTAAACTAAGGACGTCGGCTTCTTCCAGCTTTTTACAAAGATCACTTAAGTCGGTTACCAGATCAATTTCTCTAAGGGCCAGCCTTTTCCGATATTCCGGTTGTAGACCATTTCTCATATACTTTACTTTCGTTACCTCAGCTACTTGTCGCGAAAGCCGGCTAAATAAACCTTCCATGCATGACAGATATAACACCACAGATTCGCGCTTACCTTGCCGACGCGACCTTATCTGATCCCACAAGTCTTCATCGAGATCAGATCTAAGAAAATCATGTTTAAGTTTTAAAACTAGGGAGTCCCAATCAGTTAGACTATTTTTTACTTGACGTAACCAAAATATAGCTTTATCGGAAAACAGATCACTCGCTGCTGCGAATAGTTCCGCCTTTGTTATGCCTCTCGCTTCAGCCATTTCTTCTACGCGTTCTATAAAGGAGAATAACTTCTTTGGGTCACCGTCGAAATTTATTCCCCATTTATAAACTGAAATATTCTTATGGTTTCCAGCAGAAACTGGATGGATAGGGTTAGAATTGGAATTTACAAAACTAGCACTAGCGGTGGGAACATTTAAAGGAGAATCTGGTTGTTTTATGCGAGAAAACAATTCACCTTCTAGATGTAAACTAGTAGCATATGATTCATTTTTAAAATCTGTGACAATAGCAATATTTGGATCCTGATCCAATAATTGAATTCTATTAATTCTATGCGTAACATGTAAAAGTCGAGATCTAATTCTTTGAAACACTGAATCAACTGTACTCCCTTCAAAATCATTGATAAGGATCGAAATTGAGTTGAGAGTTTCTTCAATTTCACGTCTTTCCGTATTGAAATCATAATTTGGATCAACTAACAATCTTAAATTGACTCTATTTCGTTCGCGTTCTACAAGTCTAGTTAAAATTTTACGTTTCTCATTCTGATCTCTAGCCGAAATAACACCACGAATTCGTAACTCGTAATTTAGCTCGTTGATTAATAAATGTTTCGGTTTAAAGTAATCCTCCATTCTAAATTCTAATATGAAATGTCTATTTTAAAAAAAATATTTTTGGGACACCCGGTATAGTAAATTACGAATGAAAAGTATTTTATTGAACAAATTCAATTAAATAAACAAGTGCCTACGTACTTGTGATAGTGCCAAAATAAAAAAATAGAAACACATTAAATCGTAAGGATAATAATTATTATCTATGGGGCACAAAAAACCTGTTTAAAATACCAGCCTTAATGATTCTTTCCATCAATATCAAAACTTCAATTATATTCTCAATATAAATCCTGAAATAGTAAAACACCTTTTTAATACTATTGCAAAAAAAGTTTAACCGAGCTGTTCTACTATTTGTATACACTGATCAACCAAAGAAATTAATTATGTCTAAGGGAAAATTTGTACTATTGAAAAAATTGTTTGATCTCACACTTTACGTTCATCAATAAAAAAAGAAAACTACAAAAAATATATGTAACACATTCACAAGGCCCACGCGTTGGGCGCCAACTTTATAACCTGGTCTTATTTACTCTATCAAAATTAACTATTAATTAAGTATATTTAAGCAAATTTAAAGGTTATAAATGCGACGGCAGCTGTTCATCGGAGAGCAGTTATGGGGGTGAGTAAGGAATGTATCACATAACCCGCGGCGCCATGCAATTTTTGTTTTATAGACAAAAACAAGTCATTGAGAAGATATAGATTTTACTAAATTGCAAAATATAAAAACTTCGTAAAGAGGTGAGGTCAAATATAAAAACTTCGTAAAGAGGTGAGGTCAAACAAAAAAAATATTATCTGAATAATAGTAAAGATCAATCATTTAATCAGGTTTGAGTATGTATAGAAATTTACTTACAACAAGGGGGTTAATACTCTATTGGTTTATACTAAAATATTCAAGTAAGAAATTAAAATTAATTAATCCGTATTAGTGACTTAATAAAACCTTAGATATTTTCCAGTATAACTACAATAGTGACTTTTCAACACTATAGTACTATAGTTTACACTTTCAAAAGAAATATTTTTGTATTACATAGTATGATTGTATATTTGTTTATGGTGAAATTTACTTAATTTTAATTACTGTTATTTAAACTCCAAAATACAGTTTCCCTCAGACTTTAAAAGTAATAATTGAATTAGTGAAAGTAAAAAAAATAAAGAAATTTCTGGCCTGCTCGTTCTTGTAGGTCCTACAACATTTTCCCATACGCCCTCTTGGTCTCTAGCATATCCTCATTTGACGTAGCAACCAAATGGAGTTCCACTATGAAGACATTTTTCTGTCGTTTTGGGCGTGGAGTGTATACTCAAAAGCAAGCACACGTCTTACCAAACACAACGAGGAATAGACGTATCTTGCCAACAAAAGATATTTTTAAACTACCTTAGAACCCTAAAATCAAAAACTCTTTTTAATAACCAAAAAAACATTCCTGATTTTGAGATGACAAAAAAAGATGGATAAATCAAATTTGAATATATAGGATCTTAAGTAGGCAGCTCACCTTATTAAAAGGGTTGTATCCCACACAAATCACTGATTTGGGATTACTTAGGGTTTTTAACCAATAACAAAAAAATTACCACAATGTATAGGTAAAACCTGCCTCGTTTCTTGATTTCTACCAAATGCCGATTCAAAAACTTTCCTATCCAATGAAATAAGATCATTTGTCTCTCTCCCACAACCTAACAAATACTCTATACTTGACAAGTTCACTTGGTGGCCTAACTAGTAGGTACCAATAAATCAAAAATACTGATTCTACCAAAAGCCAGTGGTGTATCCAAAAATCAACACCACGTGACTACTACCAACCAATCAGAGTGCTGGATGGGTTTACGTACGTCCGTGAAGGTCATCACGGAGAGAAGTTAGTTAAGTTCAACTTCAGTACGTGTTTTCTGTCCGTTTTGATTACATTTTTTAAATTTATTTTTGCGGTTTTGTTTTTGGGGTTTGGAACGATTTTAGTTTGTGTTTTACGATGTCGGCTGAACAAACGCAGTTCAAATGTGGATATTGTGGCTTTGACTTGATCGTTGCCACACAGTTATCTTTTTCACCCCCTTGGAAATAGCTCCAAGGAGTAAAAGATAATTATTACTAGTCATTCTTCAAAAAAAACTAGATTCTGACAGAAAATAAACAATTTACATAGAAATATTGATAAAACACGGAAAATCAAAAGTTCAAAACATTAAAAAAATAGTCCACAAAACCAAACAACAATAAAAGGAAATGACAATATTGGTGATGACAGTCATGGATACATAACAACGGATGCTCTATTTCGATGGCGTAAAATTTACGTATACGTTTAGCGGATACGGATGTCCGTGATCTCGTACCCATGTGAATGCATCCTCAGGGTGTGCATCCACATGAGTACGTGATCACGGATCCGTTGTAACCATGTGACTACTACCAACCAGAGTGCTGGATGGTTTTACGTACGTCCGTGAAGGCCTTCACGGAGAGAAGTTGGTTAATTTCAACTTCAGTACGTATTTTCTGTCCGTTTTGTTTACATTTTTTTAATTTATTTTGGCGGTTTTGTTGTTTGGAACGTTTTTAGTTTATGTTTTACGATGTCGGCTGAACAAACGCAGTTCAAATGTGGATATTGTGGCTTTGACTTGATCGTTGACACACAGTTTTCTTTTTCAACCCCTTGAACATAGCTCCAAGGAGTAAAAGATAATTATTACTAGTCATTCTTCAAGAAAAAGCTAGATTCTGACACAAAAAAAAACAACGTACATAGAAATATTGATAAAATACGGAAAATCAAAAGTTCGAAACATTAAAAAAATAGTCCACAAAACCAAACAACAATAAAAGGAAATTACAATTGACAATATTGACAGTCATGGACACGTAACAACGGATGCTCTATTTGGATGGCGTAAAATTCACGTATACGTTTAACGGATACGGATGTCCGTGATCACGTACTCATGTGGATGCAGCCATATATCTGTCATCTACGTTCTTTGCCGTTTGAAAACGTTCGCGGTGTAGTGATCCCTAAAGGACAGCAATGGCAAAAGGACATTAACTTAGAAATAATATTTAAATTTAGGTTAATATTAATTATAGTATTTAGGGGGCATTGATCGGCCACGGTCAATGTCAGTTATCAGTGGAAGCACGTTCGTGTTTATATACAAACATGTACAATTTATAGACGGAGGTCAGGCATGTAGAAAATCATATCTATATTTCCTATAAATTAAGAGTTAACGAACCAGGATAGGAGAGTTGTTATTAATACTTTGAATAAGACGATTGGTTTTATATATGTGTATTTTTAATGTATTAAACGTCATCCCAGTGATATTTACAGAAGTTATGTTTATTTTATTCCCGCATACAGGTTGCTAGGTAAGTGGTTTCCTCCAAGATATAATGCCTTTATGGTAAGCGTCGAGTATACGAGGGACCCTTACTAAGCAACCACCACATGGCGATCCTGCGGAACTAATGGTAAAATTAATGGTAAAATATACATCGCCACCACATGGCGATCCTGCGAACTAAATGGTAATTGTATAATGGTTATGGTAAAATTTATGGTAAAATAGATAGCGCCACCACATGGCGATCATGCGAACACATGGTAATGGTAAAATGGTAATGGAAAAATTGATAGTAAAATGGTAAATGGAAATGTAATAATTAACGGGATAATGGTAACAAATGATTATGGTAAATTGTCCCGCAAGTAAAAGGTAAATTATCATTCTGCGAACAAAAAATTATGATACAATTGATGGTATAGGAGTAGAACTATATGGTTTTCTATTTAAATTTGGGACCTTGGAGAAGAGAAACAATGGGAGGTTCATCAACCAAACAAGAGGTAAAAGAAACAGGAATTGTCAACAACACTTTCATGGTACAGCAAGATAATGTTGCGATGCATATCATGGTATTATTATACGTTATAACTACCTCTATTAAGCTGGAACCCCCACCATCGCAAATCCAGTTCGCAACCAGTCAAAAGTTTAGTGCTATTTAGGTGCTAATTTAGTACCCTAGTCCGAATTTTAGTGCTCAAACCGTTTAGCAGGAAATCGCGTGAAAAATGGGGGGGTCCAGCTTGCCATTAAGCTGGACCCCCCCATATCAGAAAAAAATATATAGTGATCCAGTATAGACGACAATTACACTATAATTTAGTGCTAATTAAGTGCTCTAAGATAACGTTAACAATTTGACAAAATATAACAGTCTTTAAATAGTTTAATTGGGGAACGTGGGAGCCGCGCTCTAAAATTTGTTAAACAATCTAAAATTCGTTAGACGATCGTTAAATAATTTGGTGCTCGCAAGATTATGGTACTAAAATGTTCCTTAAGCATCCTACTTTCGAAAAAATACAATGACAGAATTTAGTGCTACCTGTATCATGTGGAATTAAGTAGTTTATACAGGAAAGAGAACATCGCGCTCTAAAATTCGTTAGACGATCGTTAAAAAATTTGGTGCACGCAAGAATATGGTACTACAATGTCCCTTAAGCATCATACTTTCGAAAAAATACAATAACAGAATTTAGTGTTAACTGTATGACGTGGAATTAAGTAGTTTATACGGGAAAGAGAGAAGGCCCCGCTTTCAAATTCGTTAGACGATCGTTAAAAAATTTGGTGCTCGCAAGTTTATGGTACTAAAATATTACTTAAGCATCGTACTTTCAAACAAATACAATGTCAGAATTTAGTGCTACCTGTATCACGTGGAATAAGTAGTTCATACGGGAAAGAGAAAACGCCACGCTCTAAAATTCGTGAGACGATCGTTAAAAAATTTGGTGCTCGCAATATTATGGTACTAAATTGTTCCTTAAGCATCGCACTTTCAAAAAAATACAATATCAGAATTTAGTGCTACCTGTCATACGTGGAATTAAGTATTTTATACGGGAATGAGAGAACGCCGCGCTCTAAAATTCGTTAGACGATCGTTAAAAAATTTGGTGCTCGCTAGATTATGGTACTAAAATGTTCCTTAAGCTTCGTACTTTCAAAAAAATACAATGTCAGAATTTAGTGCTATCTGTATCACGTGGAAAGTAGTTCATACGGGAAAGAGAGAACGCCACGCTCTAAAATTCGTTAGACGATCGTTAAAAAATTTGGTACTCGCAAGATCATGGTACTAAATTGTTCCTTAAGCATCGTACTTTCAAAAAAATACTATATCAGAATTTAGTGCTACCTGTCATACGTGGAATTAAGTATTTTATACGGGAATGAGAACGCCGCGCTTTAAAATTCGTTAGACGATCGTTAAAAAATTTGGTGCTCGCTAGATTATGGTACTAAAATGTTCCTTAAGCTTCGTACTTTCAAAAAAATACAATAGCAGAATTTAGTGCTACCTGTCATACGTGGAATTAAGTATTTTATACGGGAAAGAGAGAACGGCGCGCTCTAAAATTCGTTAGACGATCGTTAAAAAATTTGATGCTCGCAAGATTATGGTACTAAAATGTTCCTTAAGCTTCGTACTTTCAAAAAAATACAATAGCAGAATTTAGTTCTACCTGTCATACGTGAAATTCAGTATTTTATACGGGATAGAGAGAACGCCGCGCTCTAAAATTCTTAGACGATCGTTAAAAAATTTGGTGCTCGCAAGTTTACGGTACTAAAATATTCCTTAAGCATCGTACTTTCAAAAAAATACAATGTCAGAATTTAGTGCTATCTGTATCACGTGGAAAGTAGTTCATACGGGAAAGAGAGAACGCCACGCTCTAAAATTCGTGAGACGATCGTTAAAAAATTTGGTGCTCGCAATATTATGGTACTAAATTGTTCCTTAAGCATCGTACTTTCAAAAAAATACAATATCAGAATTTAGTGCTACCTGTCATACGTGGAATTAAGTATTTTATACGGGAATGAGAGAACGCCGCGCTCTAAAATTCGTTAGACGATCGTTAAAAAATTTGGTGGTCGCTAGATTATGGTACTAAAATGTTCCTTAAGCTTCGTACTTTCAAAAAAATACAATAGCAGAATTTAGTGCTACCTGTCATACGTGGAATTAAGTATTTTATACGGGAAAGAGAGAACGGCGCGCTCTAAAATTCGTTAGACGCTCGTTAAAAAATTTGGTGCTCGCAAGTTTATGGTACTAAAATATTCCTTAAGCATCGTACTTTCAAAAAAATACAATATCAGATTTTAGTGCTACCTTTATCACGTGGAATTAAATAGTATATACGGGAAAGAGAGAGCGCCGCGCTCTAAAATTCGTTAGACGATCGTTAAAAAATTTGGTGCTCTCAAGAGTATGGTACTAAAATGTCCCTTAAGCATCATACTTTCGAAAAAGTACAATGACAGTACATTTTTGTAATATCGATATTACACATTATCCATATTTCATGACCGATATTTGCTGTACGATATTAATATCGATATCCCATCACTAAACGAAATAAATATGAACGGTAACAGTAAAGCTAGCTCCCCCACTTTTTCAAATTAAAAAAAAAAACATGTGTAATTTAGAACTAATTTAGGACTAATTTGTACCCAAAAAATTAGAATTTTTCTGAAAAATCACTATTTAAAGTGGGGGTGCTAGCTTGAGGTCAAGCTAACACCCCCACATTGACAAAATCAAATTTTATTGGCATAAATGTAAACTTTGAATTAAGGACTAATTTGTACCCAAAAGATAATAATTTGTACCCAGTCAGTTTTTCTGAAAAACCGCTATTTAAAGTGGAGCTCAAGCTAGCACCCCCACTTTTACAAAATAAAATCAAATTTTAACAGCATACCTTTAAACTTTTAATGTAGGACTAATTTGTACCCAAAAGCGTTTTTCATTATCATATCATTTTGTTTATTACAGATGATAGTAAATTAGACCACGTGTTTTATTAATTTCCAAGTAAATAGTTAAAAAATGTGAAATTACCAAAAGTAACTAAATATTAATTTTCGAAATTAGGACCAATTTATATACACACTGCTTTCCCTAAAAAAGGCTTTTTAATGTGCTTCACCTCACAGCTGTCATCCTGATTAAAGTTCAAAATGGAGGGAAAACTAGACAAACTCTTAGATGAAGTGTTTTATGAAACACGGCACCTACATAGCCAGGTAGGTACTTCCCAGAAATTTTTGTTTTCATATATTATATATTGTTTTGTCTCTAATAAAATACTATATTAATATAATTACATAAATCTTATTTTTTTTAGTGAGATCTTTTGTGATAACTGAGACGATCCTTTGACAAGACAAAAAAATTCCCTAGTGCACCTGCGTAATAATGCGTAAATAGTTCAAAGCGGTTAAAAGAATGATCATACTCTGGTGTTGTCAATTTTTTTTAACTGCCTGGCGGCTTAGTAAAGATGTGCAATGATGTCACGTCAGACTTTCGTTTCTGATGGACAAACAATTTAAAAACATTTTTTTGTTACCCTCGCAAATACCGAAAGGTGATATTTTTTGTTTTTTAGATGATTGCGTCTTTGATCTACCGCTCCTATTTCTCATTCATAATCATTCTCTATTGGTTGAAACAACTAACCACTATTTTTAAATTTGTTTAAGCATTCTGAATTATATCCAAATATTAAGAGATACATTACAATTTATTAGAAATACAGCAAAAGTTTATTATTGATATATAAATTATTTTAGTCATAAATGCATTTCTTTTTGTCAATAGGGCCAATAATACTGCTAGATGTGTCGCAGGGTAGTTACAATATTAGCAAAATAAAATTGAAGGATTTAACAACAATAATCCGAATGGCAACAGATACTAATAACTTATATGAATTAGCCGGAGTCGTGCATTATGAACCTCCGAGATATGCACGTCATATGTCCGAATCTGATGTCGGCCATTACAAGTGTTCAGCAGAATGGCAAATATGTACTGCATGGTATGAATCCGACGATCTAAAGAAAAAGGTGGAGCGAGTCCGTAATGACACATTTACAATTCCTTCCATTATAATGTATAAAGAGACATCGCATAATTATATTGAGTGAAAAAATAATACTATGTTTTTATACAATATACATTTTCTGTTCAATATACTTTTTAGTACTGTACTTCATGTCTAAAATTAGAGGGCATCCCTCTAGGAAGGCGCGGTTTAAGAGATAAACTACGATTTTGAAATAATTTCAATTATGACATACCTAGTACAAACTTATTAGTATTGAGAATACCTATAATTTAATTAAAATATATTATTTATATCACTCAAATTATAATTCATTAACCTCGAAGGTAATTCAATGATTAATTTGGGTTTTATTTAGAATTTACAATAATTTAGAAGGTGTATTCAGCTGTGGTGTTTAAATTCATATTAGTCACAGTTTAACATTTCTGTTTGAACACCTCTAAAAAGTAGTTTGGCTGGGTAAAATATGAGGCGCGATTTAAGAGATAAACTACGATTTTGAAATAATTTCAATTATGACATAGTACAAACTTATAAATATTGAGAATACCTATAATTTAATTAAAATATATTATTTATATCACTCAAATTATAATTCATTAACCTCGAAGGTAATTCAATAATTAATTTGGGTTTTATTTAGAATTTACAATAATTTAGAAGGTGTATTCAGCTGTGGTGTTTAAATTCATATTAGTCACAGTTTAACATTTCTGTTTGAACACCTCTAAAAAGTAGTT
This sequence comes from Galeruca laticollis, assembly GCA_963921935.1. NCBI lineage: Eukaryota > Metazoa > Arthropoda > Insecta > Coleoptera > Chrysomelidae > Galeruca > Galeruca laticollis. Next base: position 50,243,753 of record OY998180.1, read on the forward strand.
TGGCTGGGTAAAATATGAGTATACAAATTAGTCCCATATTCGAAAATTAATATTTAGTTACTTTTGATCATTTCAAATCTTCTAACGATTCACTTAGAAAACTATAAAACAGGTGGTCTAATTTACTATCATCTTTTATAAACAAAATGTACTTAATAATGAAAAAACGATTTTGGGTACAAATTAGTCCTTAATTCAAAGTTTAAAGGTAAGGTGTTGAAATTTGATTTTGTAAAGACGGAGGTGTTCAAGCCAGCACTCCCACATTAAAACTTCTTTTACAGGGAAAACTGTGTGGGTACAAAGTTTAAGTTTTTAGGTAGAAATTAGTCCTGTATTCGAAAATTAATAATATTTAGTATTATATTTCTTGGAAATTAATAAAATACGTTGTCTAATTTACTATCATATTTTATAAACAAAATGATATGATAATGAAAAAACGCTTTTGGTTACAAATTAGTTCTAAATGCAAAGTTTAAAGGTATGCTATTGAAATTGGATTTTATAAAGGTGGACGTATTCGAGCCAGCACTTCCTTTTACAGGGAAAACTGTGTAGGTACTAATTTTAATTTTTTCGGTACAAATTAGTACTATATTCGAAAATTAATAATATTCCGTTGTCTTTGATAATTTTAAATCTTTTAACGATTCACTTGGAAATTAATAAAACAGGTGGTCTAATTTTCTATCATCTTTTATAAACAAAATGATATGATAATGAAAAACGCTTTTGGGTACATATTAGTCCTAAATTCAAAGTTTAAAGGTATGCTGTTAAAATTTGATTTTGTAAAAGTGGGGGTGCTAGCTTGAGCTTAAACTAGCACCCCCACTTTAAATAACGGGTTCTCAGAAAAACTGAGTGGGTACAAATTATTATCTTTTGGGTACAAATTAGTCCTTAATTCAAAGTTCACATTTATGAAAATAAAATTTAATTTTGTCAATGTGGGGGTGTTAGCTTGAGCTCAAGCTAGCAAGCTTGAGCTCAAGCTAGCACCCCCACTTTAAATTGTGATTTTTCAGAAAAACTAAATGGGTACAAATTCTAATTTTTTGGGTACAAGTTTATTTTAAATTTGAAAAAGTGGGGGTGCTAACTTTACTGACGTCCGATTGCCGATACTTAAAGTGTCCTTAAAGGGAAACCAAATATCCATAATAATTATTACTTTTTCCTATTACACTATCTAATAAAATTTTGCAATGCAATATGATTTTTACTCTGCCCGTTTATTTTTTTTCAATCTTAATTATAGAATTATAAAGATTTAATTTATGAGAAAATACTATTTGGGCACTCCTAAATTTTGCCGCCTTTGTGCCTGCACAACGTGCACACCCGTAAGAACGGGCAAGGGTGTTTGGAAATGGTGACTCAACGTAAATACATACTTAAATTTATTTTTAAATAGATTAATTAATGATTACTTGTTTAAAATAGTGCATATTAACATATTCGATGAAAGTATAGAATTTTAGTTGGAATTTAAAATTTCATAGCAATATTTTGAAGAGCATCATATTTGTGACGAACAGGAGCGAATTGTGTAAAGGGTTTAGAAAGATAAGAAATCTTGATGAAAATGCCTTTTCTTTCTCAGGATCAGCTCAAATAATCAATGTTAATAGCCTTGCCGTTAATCCAGAAGAACTCTATGAACTTTTAGATGATATTGATTTTAATTTGGAGTATTATTGTGGGAATGACTATAAACTACTTATTCCACGTGATACAGGTAGCACTAAATTCTGATATTGTATTTTTTTGAAAGTACGATGCTTAAGGAATATTTTAGTACCATAAACATGCGAGCTCCAAATTTTTGAACGATCGTCTAACGAATTTTAGAGCGCGGCGTTCTCTCTTTCCCGTATAAACTACATAATTCCACGTGTTACAGGTAGCACTAAATTCTGATATTGTATTTTTTTGAAAGTGCAATGCTTAAGGAACAATTTAGTACCATAATCTTGCGAGCACCAAATTTTTTAACGATCGTCTAACGAATTCTAGAGCGCGGCGTTCTCTCTTTCCCGTATAAACTACGTATTCCACCTGATACAGGTAGCACTAAATTCTGACTTTGTATTTTTTTGAAAGTACGATGCTTAAGGAATATTTTAGTACCATAAACATGCGAGCACCAAATTTTTGAACGATCGTCTAACGAATTTTAGAGCGCGGCGTTCTCTCTTTCCCATATAAACTACTTAATTTCACGTGATACAGGTAGCACTAAATTATGGCATTGTATTTTTTTGAAAGTACGATGCTTAAGGAATATTTTAGTACCGTAATCTTGCGGGCACCAAATTTTTTAACGATCGTCTAACGAATTTTAGAGCGAGGTGTTCTCTCTTTCCCATATAAACTAATTAATTCCACGTGATGCTGGTAGCACTAAATTCTGTCATTGTACTTTTTCGAAAGTACAATGCTTAAGAAACATTTTAGTACCATAATCTTGCGAGCACCAAATTTTTTAACGAGTGTCTAACGAATTTTAGATCGCGGCGTTCTGTCTTTCCCGTATAAACTACTTAATTCCACGTATTACAGGTAGCACTAAATTCTGGTATTGTATTTTTGTGAAAATACGGTGCTTAAGCAACATTTTAGTAGCATAATCTTGCGAGCACCAAATTTTTTAACGATCGTCTAACGAATTTTAGAGCGCGGTGTTTTCTCTTTCCCATATAAACTAGTTAATTCCACGTGATGCAGGTAGCACTAAATTCTGCCATTGTACTTTTTCAAAAGTACGATGCTTAAGAAACAATTTAGTACCATAATCTTGCGAGCACCAAATTTTTTAACGCTCGTCTAACGAATTTTAGAGCGCAGCGTTCTCTCTTTCCCGTATAAACTACTTAATTTCACGTGATACAGGTAGCACTAAATTCTGTCATTGTATTTTTTTGAAAGTACGATGCTTAAGGAATATTTTAGTACCATAAACATGCGAGCCCCAAATTTTTGAACGATCGTCTAACGAATTTTAGAGCGCGGCGTTCTCTCTTTCCCGTATAAACTACATAATTCCACGTGTTACAGGTAGCACTAAATTCTGATATTGTATTTTTTCGAAAGTAGGATGCTTAAGGAACAATTTAGTACCATAAACATGCGAGCACCAAATTTTTGAACGATCGTCTAACGAATTTTAGAGCGCGGCGTTCTCTCTTTCCCATATAAACTACTTAATTTCACGTGATACAGGTAGCACTAAATTATGGCATTGTATTTTTTTGAAAGTACGATGCTTAAGGAATATTTTAGTACCGTAATCTTGCGGGTACCAAATTTTTTAACGATCGTCTAACGAATTTTAGAGCGAGGTGTTCTCTCTTTCCCATATAAACTAATTAATTCCACGTGATGCTGGTAGCACTAAATTCTGTCATTGTACTTTTTCGAAAGTACAATGCTTAAGAAACATTTTAGTACCATAATCTTGCGAGCACCAAATTTTTTAACGAGTGTCTAACGAATTTTAGATCGCGGCGTTCTGTCTTTCCCGTATAAACTACTTAATTCCACGTATTACAGGTAGCACTAAATTCTGGTATTGTATTTTTGTGAGAGTACGGTGCTTAAGCAACATTTTAGTAGCATAATCTTGCGAGCACCAAATTTTTTAACGATCCTCTAACGAATTTTAGAGCGCGGTGTTTTCTCTTTCCCATATAAACTAGTTAATTCCACGTGATGCAGGTAGCACTAAATTCTGCCATTGTACTTTTTCAAAAGTACGATGCTTAAGAAACAATTTAGTACCATAATCTTGCGAGCACCAAATTTTTTAACGATCGTCTAACGAATTTTAGAGCGCAGCGTTCTCTCTTTCCCGTATAAACTACTTAATTTCACGTGATACAGGTAGCACTAAATTCTGTCATTGTATTTTTTTGAAAGTACGATGCTTAAGGAATATTTTAGTACCGTAATCTTGCGAGCACCAAATTTTTGAACGATCGTCTAACGAATTTTAGAGGGCGGCGTTCTCTCTTTCCCGTATAAACTACTTAATTTCACGTGATACAGGTAGCACTAAATTCTGACATTGTATTTTTTCGAAAGTAGGATGCTTAAGGAACAATTTAGTACCATAATCTTGCGAGCATCAAATTCTTTAACGATCGTCTAACGAATTTTAGATTGTTTAACAAGTTTTAGAGCGCGGCTCCCACGTTACCCAAATAAACCATTTAAAGAGTGTTATATTTTGTCAAATGTTTAACGTTATCTTAGAGCACTAAATTATAGTGTAATTGTCGTCTATACTGGATCATTATATATTTTTTTCTGATATGGGGGGGTCCAGCTTAATGGCAAGCTGGACCCCCCATTTTTCACGTGATTTCCTGCTAAACGGTTTGAGCACTAAAATTCGGACTAGGGTACTAAAGTAGCACCTAAATAGCACTAAATTTTTGACTGATTGCGAACTTGATTTGCGATGGTTGGGGCTCCAGGTTAATAGGGGTATTATAACTATAGCTTTCATCTTAAAATTTGTTTGGCCATTATGGAAAACGCACCGTAGAGCGTTGAAAAGGGATATCAACCGAAGCAATGCAGTAAAGCAGGCAACAGGAACTCTCACCGTGTAAAAATAATTGTAAGTACATATGCATTCTATTTTTATGAACGAATTTTTTTGTTTAAATGTCAATAACGTGGCAAGATGTTGAGAATAAATTACGATTGATTGTAGAAGAAGTTAATAAACAGGGGAAAAGGGTTTTGAAGAAAGAAACTCCTAAAAATCCTGATATACATATAGAAGTAATTAGTAGCATAGTAGGTCTCTATAATAATTTTGCTAAGTTAATAGCCAAAAATTGGAAAAATTTAAGTTCAGTACAACAGGAGACTTGTAAAAATTATTCAAGTAGGATTAGGGATAAAGCTGAAAGGGCATTTCAAGCGTTAAATTGTATTATCAACATACCTACCTCTATATTTGAGGAAATCGACACAGTTGTATTACAAGCAATAAGCAAACAAGTGAACATGGCGACAAGTATGAACGATTTTTTTAATTTTGCGAGCAAAGTTTTACCGAACGAGTTCAACGGCGAAGCAAGCAAATTACAGTCATTTTTAGACTCATTAGATTTATTACAAATAAACGTGACTGGTAATGAGGAAAATGCTATTCTACTAATAAAAACGAGACTAACAGGAAAAGCTAGAAGCTTAATCACAACGGAAAACTCCATTGCAGACATCAAGAGTAAACTTAAAACGGGGATAAGAGGAGACAATCCAAGCCTTCTCTTAGCGAAGCTTGGTAAAGTAAGGCAAAATGGAAAGGATGTGACACAGTATGCAACAGAAATAGAGAAACTGGCGGAAAGATTACAGGCAGCATACATATCGGAAGGGATGCCTGAACGGCTAGCTGAAAAATATACGAAGGAAGCAACAATTAAGGCAGTAACTATGAATGCCGCAACGGATGCAACCAAAACAATAATTGCAGCGGGAAGTTTTGAAACTACACAAGAGGTACTATCAAAATTGGTTTCAGTAGAAGGTATAGTAGGACAACAACAAGTCTTACATATGAAAGATAACAGGAATTTCTTCAGGAAATCAAACTTTGACTTTAGGAACAATCACCGGAGAGGAAACAATAGATGATTTTATAACGGTAATCATTCAAGAGGAATATTTCGGCAGTACAATCAAGGGAACAACTATGGCAAATACGAAAATTTTAATAAATATAGGAAATACAATAATGGAAATTAGAATAATCAAGCTAAAAATAACGTGAGAATATGCAAGATAGAAGAGAAATTGAAGAAATGAGTAGACAAATAGCGCAGTTGAAGAAAGAAAACTACGATTTAAGGATGGAAAATATGGAACTAAAGGAAAAAACAGAATTTTTGCAAGGAAACATGACAGATACTCAGAAAAATTTTAGGGAGAAGAATTTAATAATACATGGTATAGAAGAAGACAACGAAGATGAAGAACAACTAGAAAAGGCGTAATGAACAAGGTTAATAACACAGTAGATGTTAAAACAGATATTTTGAAATGTAAAAGATTAGGAAACAAAACCAGTAACAAAAATAGACCAGTATTAATAATGATGAAAGATGTGAATAAGAAAGTAGAGACTTTGAACGGAACGAATAAATTAAAAGGAACAAAGATATACATTGATGAAGATTATCCAAAAGATATATTGGAACAGAGAAAACAGTTAATAAGATACATGAAACAGGCGAGAGAAAGTGGAGCTAAAGCTAAGATAATTGAAAATACATTAATGATTAACGACAACGTGTACAGTTTAAAAGAGCTAGAAGAAATGAAGAATAAATTAGAAATACATACAGGAAGGAATAAATCAACATTTAAGGAAAATAACGAAACTAATCCGAAAATTTTGGATCAAATTTTCAGCGATAAAAGTTTTAAGCAACTAAGAGGTAAACAAATTGTCTAGGAAAAATATGAAATTTGATTGATTTGGAAGAATATGATTTCGAAATACAGTATGTTAAAGGTATAGCGAACTACGCGGATAGCATATCGAGAATATCCATAGAAGAACTTAAGGATTTATACATAAATAATTTACATGTCTTGGCAATCACAAGAGCACAAACGCAAAAAGAAAACATACAAATAGGAAAGGATCAAAGGAATAAAGTAGAAACAAAAGAAGTAAGAATACGAAAACCTGCAGTAGTAAAAGTTTTAAATAACCTTGAGGCACATAAATTACCAATTTTACACTTTGAAAATAACCGTATCTCACTTAGGATGAGCATCCGGATCAAAAATAAATTGAAATTTAGTGAAGCCTTAAATACCGGTTTACACAACTTCGACCTAGGACGAACGTTGGAAAAGCTTGAAGAGCTATCGGTAAGAAATGAAGTAAAAATAATGAAAATATATACAAATGATGATATATTTAAAAAGTGCACAGTAGAAGAATTTATATAAGTAGGAAATAAAAGGTTAAAAAGTATTCAAGTATGTATATGCGAAGTACCAAAAACGGTACAGCAGAAAGAAGAGATCCAAAAGATATTAGAAAGATACCACAATGATCCAATGTTTGGGGGACATGTAGGAAATAATAGATTATTAAAGAAACTAAGAGCGAATTTCAAGTGGAAAAACATGGACAAAGACGTAAGAAAGTATGTAAAGAATCGTCATAAATGTCAAGTGAATAAAGCAAAGCCTAATCACAAAGAAAAATTTGTCGTCACAGATACATCTATAAAACCGTTTGATATTATTTACATAGACACAATAGGTCCGTTTGTAGAAAGTAACAACGGAAATCGTTATTGCATTACAATATTATGCGAATTAACTAAATACGCAGTTATGATACCGGTTCAGAATAAAGAAGCACACACAATAGCAAAAGCAATATTCGACAATTTTATACCGAATTACGGATTGATGAAGGAGATGAGAACAGATCAAGGGACGGAATATAAGAACGAAATAATGAAGAATTTAGCGGAACTATTAAATATAAAACATAATTTTTCAACAGCGTACCATCACGAAGCAATAGGCAGTTGTGAAAGATTACATAGGACATTTAACGAATATATAAGAAACTTTATCAAAGATTCTAGGGATAACTGGTGTGAGTTTGTAAGAATGTTCGCATATTGTTATAATACAACGCCAAACACGTATCACGGATATACTCCTTTTGAGTTATTATACGGGAGAAAACCCAATTTGCCAGAATTTTTAGACGTAAAAATTGAACCGTGTTACAATTTTGAGAGATATGATAAAGAACTAAAGTACAAATTACAATACGCTAATGAAAGGGCCAGACAGTTTTTAATAAATAATAAATTAAGTAGAGTTAATAGTAGTGAAAATGATTCTTCACCCGTAGATTTTAAAATAGGGGAGTTGATTATTTTAAAAAATGAAGGGAGAAATAAATTTGATGCACATTATATAGGTCCGTTTAAAATAACGGGAATAAAAGGGGTAAATTGCGAGATTACATCTCCAGACAATAAACAACAAATAGTTCATAAGAATCGTATGTTTATATACAAAGAACGGAAACATTTGTAAATAAGTGAAGTGTGACGAACAAGTAGTGTTTAGTAAACAAAGACAAAACAAAAACATTATTAAAAACAGTTACAGGTATAAGTAATATCGAAAAATTAAAATGATAATTTTTCTCTTCCAAGAGGGGATGATGTAGTGATCCCTAAAGGACAGCAATGGCAAAAGGACATTAACTTAGAAATAATATTTAAATTTAGGTTAATATTAATTATAGTATTTAGGGGGCATTGATCGGCCACGGTCAATGTCAGTTATCAGTGGAAGCACGTTCGTGTTTATATACAAACATGTACAACTTATAGACGGAGGTGAAATGTAGAAAATCATATCTATATTTCCTATAAATTAAGAGTTAACGAACCAGGATAGGAGAGTTGTTATTATTACTTTGAATAAGACGATTGGTTTTATATTTGTGTATTTTTAATGTATTAAACGTCATCCCAGTGATATTTACAGAAGTGATGTTTATTTTATTCCCACATACAGGTTGTTAGGTAAGTGGTTTCCTCCAAGATATAATGCCTTTATGGTAAGCGTCGAGTATACGAGGGACCCTTACTAAGCAACCACCACAGCGGGATTGATACAAACGAACACAACTAATATGTCAGTTTTAATGATGTTATGTTAAAAGACCGGGAAGTCAAAAATGTTTTTTACAATGTGTGGTCGCCACACTACTACCTCGCTAAAAAGAAAAACGATATAAAAATATAGGAACATATTTCCTAAAAAATTAATATTTGAAAAGAAAGTTAAAATAATAAAATAAAATGGAAGCTCTAATTAACGTGAACTATCGGATTGAAAGTAAATGATACTTTATTTTCCGTAACTCTAGGAACCGATAAAGCATCTTGTCTTCCGATAAAACGTATGCAGGTTTCAAATTATTAATGCTCAATAATTTGTTCCTTGCCATTTTTAAATCTTTTAAACCTAACCAACGATATCCATGTGGATAAGCTCAAAACGTCCTTTAGGAACGTCAAAATCACCTATTGATGCTTTAGTCTGCCTGAAAACTTGCTTTTTGGCATGAATTACAATATTGAACTCATTTCTGTATGTCCCGATTCATTGCAGGCCAGAAATAGTTTCCTTTAATCATTTTAGTGCATGATTTATATCCCGGATAAGATAAGCGTAAATCTTTCGGAGGAATATAAGGCCTTTGTATGTTGTGATACTTTACACCACAATTTGATATCAGGAATATCAACTGAAACATATTCGAATTTGTTTATTGCTTGATCGTTTTGGTAGCTCAGAAAAAATGTTGCGGTCGTCTTCCTCAATGTAAGTAAGGAAATCTGCCACATGAACATTTTTACTTCCTACATAGAAAATATTACTCATGAAATATAAATTCTATGTAGAGGAAATGCCTAGGCGATTTTTCAGTTTTTGAAAAAATAGCTGTTTCTTCGAGCATGTGCCAAGAAATGTTTTATTGCTGAATAAACCGCAGAGCTCTATATCAAAAGTAGAGTAATTAGCTTTGGTTTTTGAAAATATTTTAGAATAAAACGCCAATGATTGTCTGTGTCCATCGACTAGGACGACACCGATGGCTGTTTCACTTGCATCAGTGGTTAAACATAATTTAGCGCCATCCTTGGGGTGAGTTAACAAATTAGCTTCAACAAACGGTTTCTTTGCTTGCAAAAAAACGACTCATCTGATCATTTGTATAAATGTCATCAATTTGTTGATCAACTGACATATTCGGTTATATGAATTGACAAATAATATTTTTGCCTACGAATCACGAAATCAGTATTAATAACTGACGGAATGGCAAAGACAACTAAATAACAAGATGTGTCTTTGCCACTGTAATAGGCACGAAATATGGCAGGATACTTAGGGACACCCTATATATATATAATTTTCCTTACATCAAATAAATCGAATTCAATTAATATAAAAATAAAAAACGACCAAGAAACAATTTACACAATTCACAAGGTCGATGACAATAATTGAATCAAAAACACACCGATGTTTTGATTATCAAAAAAATACAGACAAACATTGCAACTTAGTATAGAGAGATTAATTAAAATTAGCCTTCAATTACGAAAATAATAGAAATAAAACAAGGGCAAATGAAGGTAATTAAATAAACATAGGTACAGCTGATGTTTCGAATAACAAACCTCGTCTTGAGAAATAAATTGAAGAAAATTTGGACGAGAAAGGGAGATAACTCAGTGAGTTACCAGGCAACGTGTGGCCTGGAACTCCCCTTTTACGACGGCCCGTGTGTAAAACAGTGATTTGTTTTTTTGTGATTGTGATATTTTCAATCCGTACGTTTATGAAACCGTCATTTTCTTTTTTTTTGTTTAACCAAAAAGCACATTGATATTGATTTAATTTTGATGCCCGAACGATCCACCCTGGTCATATTCGTGCACTGCTGAGACTTAAGCCCCATACTACCAGATTTAGTAAAGAGTACGATTTATAACTTGTTTATTTTTTTATGTGAATATAGATTTTATCCAAGGGGGCTATCTGGGATATTTTCTAATATATTATACCGAGATATTTTATTTGCGAATACCGTCTATTTTAGGTCATAATCAGGGAAAACTATTTTCAAAATACGTTTTATCCTGAACTTGATATTTTCAAATATATTATACCGAGATATTTTATTTGCGAATACCGTCTATTTTATGTCATAATCAGGGGAAACTATAGTCAAAATACGTTTTATTCTAAACCTGTTATTTTCTAATATATGATACAGGGATATTTTATTTGAGGGAACCGTCTATTTATGTTATAATCAGGGAAACCTAATTTCATACTTGAAATACGTTTTATTTTAGACCTGTTATTTTCTAATATGTATATACAGAGATATTTATTTGAGGGAACCGTCTAGTTATGTTATAATCAGGGTTAAGTTATTGTATTATTTAGTTAGTAGGATTGTAATATATATGTACATATTATCCACCCAGACTGTTTCCTTTACCAACAAACCCCTCCCCTCGAACTAGCTGGATTGAACTGATCGACACGACCTGCCTTCGGATTCAGGCTTGGCACATCGTATAAGCCCAAGAGGCCCCACGAGATACCCTTCTGCTCGTGCCAGGTAACCACCGCACCCGAGGTTACCCACAGGGGATTCCTGGCTCTATATGTGCCCTATTGGTACTGGTGACGGCACGCTGCAAATCAAAACACTACGGGACAAGACTGTTACGTCTGGTAATAATAAGGTCTCACTCATTACACCACATTCATCAGCGCGTTTTCTCTAGTTGACATGATGTTCTGGACGGTCGTGGAACTGCATATTCGTTGCACTGGAGAAAACCACTTTAGGCGGCAGATCTCGTCGGGCTGAATACGATCACATCGGGCTGAGTACGATCCCGTCGGGGTCACCAATATTTTAGCACAAATATTTTGTTTGTTTAATATGTTGTGACTAAAATAATAATCTCACCATTGAGTCGTACGTTTATAATAAATTGATTGAAAGCCAGATGGTGTAATATGTATATTGACGTTTTTTTTTAATTACATGTATGTGTATGCACGTCGTTGTTGATTTGAAAATGAATTGATGATTGCAATTATACGACTGCATTCTTTAATAAAGGTTAAGACCCTATATGTTTGCTAAACACCCGAGAATTCAAGAAGTTTTTACGTGATTGTCTGATCCAAATGACATTTTTTATGGAGGCAAAACTTCAGTAGTCAGAGTTTACATGCCCTATGTTATGGAATCGCTGCTGTCAAAATGTTAATACTGGAAGATTTATTTTTTGTTCAATAAGACATGCTAGCAAAAAAACAATGAAAAATTTTTGGAAAAAAATTAAAGGGTTCAACTCGACCCATATTTTACAGTGCTGGAAATCTTAAAGCAAAAATTGTTGCAGACGATCTTCGTTCATTCAATGTGGCTAAATGCTACTGAGCCGAATTGCATCAAGTTTAGTGTGCAAAATAAGTGCTGGATTCTAGATGGTTATTTGAACCAACGTGGTTTTTAGGAGAAACAACGCCCACGCAAGTTGATAGTGTGCTATATAATTATATAAACAATTGTTCTGAAAATGATTCAGATATTTGTGATGATGAATGTGATAGCAGCAATGAAAGTGACGAATCTGATTTTCACTAAATGGTATAAAGTTGTAGTTTAATAAGTATTTAATGATTTTTTAATGTTTCATTTCACTTTCATACTTCAAAAAGCTGTGTATATACTGAGTAATTAATTAATATGTAATCTATAATAAAAATCTTAAACAAAATCGAAAATATTTTAAAAATTGCGTATAAAATATGTTTTTTCTACTTGAATAACCAATGTTTTATTTTTTATAAATATTCTTTTTTTATTCTAATTCAATATAAAAGAGTGAAAACATTATTTTTATTTAAAAATTAATATTTATTTATTTGTAGAATTTTAAATGCAACCACGCTAAATTTAACTAATTTTTTTGAAGTATTTTTTAAATTCGCGTCAATTAGTGCTGGCCCGTAAGTTGAGAACACTAAGTACCGAAGTATGCGCAATTGCTTCAAAAACTCGAGTAGCTGCCTATCGCTTTCCTTTTCCAACAAATGATGTAGCGCGCTAACTTCCTTTCATTCTGAATGATCTTTACCAGCTGCAACCTCTATTTGTGGATACTTTTAGATAAGTAGTTTACCGTTTACAGAAAAAAAAATTGTCTTTAATTTCATATTTAATTGATGAATATACGTCTAATGAACATATAAATGTAACAAAATATTATCTGCTTGCACCTGGCTACAAAGAGGTTGTGGTCTAGTGAGCGACGGAAAACATCACTTTTTAAGTTCACTACAGCTATGCCTATGAAGCACAATGCGGTTCATTTTAATAACTGGTAAATCAAATTCTTTCCAAAAAGTCAATTAATATTAATTTAATTAAAAATACTATCGGGCACATTTTAATAGGCAACCCACCCAAAACATATTGTCCCTTTCATAACTAAATGAAAAAATTGATTCTGATTATATACTCTATGAACGTAAGAATTTTGCAGCCGGATCATGGACTATAACGGTTTTTCAAAAATTCTTCATTCAAATTTGTGCATTGTGCAAGTATAGAATAGAATACAACCATGTGTACAAAAAAGGGTATAAAGGATTAAAGAAAATCAAAGCTTCATTTAGTTCAAAATATGATTGGCCTAAAATGTCAGAAGACGTAGAAAATTTTGTAAACAATTGTGAAGTATGTCAAAAAATAAATATGACAGAAATCCCCGCTTAATTAAATTTAATCTAACTCCCATAGCTGCCAAAACCTTTGATCCTATGCATATTGATGTCTTTAAAATATCCAATCATGCATACATAATGATAATTGATGCATTTTCCCGCTATGGACAAGCTTATCTCATTCCAAGTATAACGAGTGTATCTATGGTTGAAAAACTATTGAATTATATAAATCATGGCCTTCCATACACGATAACCGCCGATTGTAGATCAGAATTTAAAAATAATTATTTACAATATTTCCAATATTGTTACAGGATAATGAAAATCACCTTGACAACAATCACTGTGGTACTCCTGACTCTCGAAATGAGATGCCAGACAGAAGATATTCAAGTGACTAAAGTAGACAACCTTTTATTACCAATTAGCTTAGGACCCTGTGAAGTAATTTACTCCAAACATAAATGTATATATTATATACAGGGTGTTTCAAAGAAAGGTGGACCCCTGCTAGTATAGGTAGAACACTGAAAAATAAGTTGGGTTCTCTATGTAAAAATTTTTCGCAAAGGCATCCATTTTCAAGAAACAGGGTATTGAAAAAAAAGTTTTATACACGTTTTTTACGATTTTGTGGAAACTACTGGCAACATTGTAATGAAATTTTGTAGGAATATGTTTTGTAAGATGACGGACCGCCTCAATTTCTTTTCATAACTGTAGAGGGCGCTAGTTACACCGTTCGAAGAGGGCGCTAGTTACACCGTTCGAACCGAGTAGTTTTGAACATATCTTTTTAGAGGTTAAATCTTCTAATCCAAATTTAATGTATACTCAAACATCATTCAGTGTTACACTAAAAAGATACTCTTGATAAAACTCTATACTGTGTACTGTGTTTGGAATACGTTGATTTGAAAATGATGGAAATAATAACTAATGCTGGCATAAAGTATTTATAAAAATCATTACCTATCTTTTAAAAACCGTCTTAACTATCAATAAATCTCAGTTTTCCATAGCTGACTCAGACAAAACCATTTTCAGGTTTGTGACGATCCCTAAACTTTTTTATCAGAAGGCATTTTAAACATTTATTCTAGCTGATTGAAAATTTCATGATTTTAGTTAAATTCAATTTAATTTCCTTTGTGCAATTCTTTATTTAATTTATATATTTAGCATTAGACGAATGTTATTGTTTTTGACTTTCAATAAATAAGTAATTGTTTTAAAAAAATATTTATTCAAATCAAAATATTCCGAAAACAGTACACAGTATCGAGTTTTACAAAGAGTACCTTTTTGGTGTAAAACTGAATGATGTTTGAGTTTACATAAAATTTGGGCCAGAAAATATAACCACAAAAAAGATATGTTTAAAACTACTCTGTATGAACCGTGTAACTAGCGCCCTCTGTGAGAGGCAGATATAAAAACAAATGTATACGATCCTTCAGCTTCCAAAACACATTCGTAAAAATGTCATTACAATGTAGCCAGTAGTTTCGACGTAATCGTAAAAATTTGTATAAGAACTACTTCTTCAGTACCACGTATCTTGAAAACGGATGCCGTTACTGGGAAACCCAACCTATTTTGCAGTGTTCTACCTATCCTAGCGAGGGGGCCACCTTTTTTTGAAACACCCTGTATATAGAAGTAGATAAAAACCATAAAACAATATTTTTATCATTTAAAAAATAGTTTAATTGATAGTAACACAACAAGTTCCATTTCTTATCATAGTTTAGCTGAACAAGTGATAGAAAGAACAAAAATATTAATAAACATATTAAGATAGGAAATCAGAAAATCAATGGCAGAGAGAGGTTGATAAACGGCAAAGGTAAAACTAATAAATAGCTTTTACGAAATCTTCATTTTGATGACAGAGCAATTACCATTTTACAACAAAATCAAAAACAGATAATCCATGAAAGGAATGACACCTTTATGGCAACATCAACAAAAACTTCAAGATAGTCTAGAAAAATTTCATACTTCAATAGAAAATAAAATAACTTTGAATAATTTCATTACTTTCTATAGCACAATTTAGCAAATTAATCTAGATTGTCAAAACTTAATTACATACATTGATAATATTGAAAACTACATTACTTTTTCCTAATTGAACTCTTTTCATACTTCAGTAATATTCAGTCAAGAAATTGTGAAAATGATAAAATATTTGCAATCAATTTATAAAGAAAAACAAATTACGAAATTTGAAAATACTTTAACATATTCTCTTTCTAGGTGCAAAAGTCTTCTCTAATTCCAAAATAATCTTTGCTATCCATATACCTATATTAAAAGCTGAAATAATTATATCACTTATATCCAATTATCCAAAATGTTCATACATTTACAACCATACTTAGCTACAGAAGTAACGCTAATAATAGAAGAATGTCCAATACTGGAAGTAAAGTATTAATGCCGACAATAATTTAAATCAAGAGACAACTGCACCTTGGAACAACTAGACGGCCATTCACCCAAGTACTGCTATGCCACTGAGGCGAACCATCAAGAATCTATTGTAGAGCAAATAACAACGAAATACTAATTATTCCAAATCCTACAATGAAAGTATTATTCAAATGTACATCTAGAAGTAAATCACCCATCAATCATTAGAATTTCTGAAAATTGTAAACTTCAAATAGGACAAGAGACATTTTCATATCATGTGCAAGTTCAAAAAGACAAATTAATTATTCTACCCAAATTGGATTCAACATTATTAGAATGTAGAACAGCAATAGTTATCCTTACTGCTATAACATTTTACTTAAGGCAAGGAAGGTACAGAAAAAAATAGAAAAAGCAAAATAGAAAAAATTCATTAGAGGAAAGAAGTTCAGAACCTAAAAATAACTTCATTATTTTTCAGTATTGAGAAGTTACATGCTTAGGAAGTACGCACATGGCAAAAGATGAAAAGATTCAGGACAGTGCCATCAGCAGTTATATTTATAGATATATAGATTTCACTGAGGTGGCCTGTGGCCTATTCCACTGCGGCCTTCGCAGATCTATTATGCTCCTCTAAATCTAGATTATATTCTCCAGCCTTATTCTTCTTATGAAGTCTGTGCTTACAGATTTAATCTTTCATGTAGTTTCTTGCCAGTGGCTTTACCATACCTAGTACTGAGAACCGCACTTTTGTTAAATGGTTGCAGTGACATGGAATGTGCTCCGCAGTTTCTTCCTTTGACCGACAGAATCTACATAAGGACTCTTCTATCAACACCATCAATTTTAGCTTACAATGCCCTATTAACAGACCCACAACAGTTTTGAGCGATTTGGCGATTGTTCTAATATAAACTGTTTCTCTTGTCTATGGCCTGGTGAAATCCTCCACCATAACCTACAGTTATGCTCCACCCTTTTTTTCCTGGCCACTTTTGTTACTGATTTTGGAACGCGGCAGAAGGGTTCCGATCTATGAATGGCATTGACGCAAGTTGCTTAGCCATTTCGGCTGCCTTTTTGTTGCCCTTATGATCATCGTGCCCTGTTATACAGGCCACCGTGACTTTACTATGGTCACCCAGCGTGTTTAGAGCATACACAATCCCATACTAGCTTAGAATTGACCTCTACAGAATTGAGTGCCTTCAGTGCTGCTTGGCTGTATCTGACGATGCCAATTGAACAATTAGTTATTTCCTGCCTTTTAATTTCTTCCACACAGTAGTGGATCGCCATCATTTCCGTCTACTGGGAAAGCTATCACTTGTTTCAGCCCCACTACTCCTGCTCCTACGTCTTCCGACATATTTGAGCCATCTGTGTACCATGTAGTTTCCGCCTGTATGGGTACACCTACCTTCCAGTCTACCCTACCTGGTATAGTTATTGAAGTTATATCTTGTGACTGTTCTTCAATGGGTTGCTCAATTACATTCTCTGCTTTCAGCTCCATGATTAGCTTCTGATAATCCACACTATGTGTCTGGCTATGTGCTGTTGACTATGTATTAATCTGTGCCAGTTATAATAAAAACAGTTTTCCAATGTAATTACTTCACTATTGTTCAGTTTTCCAAATTGTGAACGTATATTTTTGTTAAATAATATAGTTTTGTGTAATAATTTTTAAAAACAAAATATTCTAAACAAAATCTATAATTTACATTTTGTTTTGTTGAGTTTGTAATCAGCATTTTATCATCTGCATATAACAGGTTACTCAGCCTAACTGGTTTCAAATTTCTATATCATATTATTGTGTCTAAATAACTCCCCTTTTGCTCAATTCTTATTAGTATTTTATCTGTGACTATTACAAATGGTAAGTGACTTAGTCCATCTCCGTGTTTCATAACCTTCTTCATCATAAACTCCTCTGATCCTGCGCCTTCTATTTGTATCCAGCATCCTCATGTATTTTTTATTATTTAAATGAATGTTGTCTGTACCTCCAATTTTTTCACAGCATTACATATTTTTGCAATTATATTTTGAAAAGCAGAGATTTATGTTATTCTAATATTTAGATAATAAATACTACTATCATGGATCAGACTATTAAATTTGTAGTTAGTATACATCTCAACATAAATGGTATAAACAATATTGAATGCTGTGAAATATTTCAGTTGCAAATCTAATAATATACAACTGATTATTTTCATATTTGTGTTTACGAAAATGTATCTATTTATGTTTTTATGTATGTTTAATCAAAACATGTCAGTTAAAAAACATATTAGCAAAACAAAAATTAACATTTTTTATAAAAATTCCTTTGAATATCAGTCAGAACAGTCTTTATCTACGAGATTAAGTGCGGATTTTTATGTTTTTTTGAGTTATTCATGAAAAAATAATCGAACCTCTAACCAAAATTCACAAGGTTCCGGGACCTGTGGAGCTAATAGGTGTGCTGGATGCAGTAACAACAGCAAAAAAGTACTTTTTTATGCAATAGAATTCAATAAGAATGCGGAAAATAGGAAAAACTTTTGATCAAAAACTTAGTAAAAAACAAAATCCCCCTCTCTGCCTTTGACACAGATCAATGAATAATATCTAACTTCTTCAGCTTAATATGACTATATCTACAATATAATAAAAAAGGTAAGCAAATATGTTCTAAAAAATTGGAAATACATTTGCATTCTTCCCACATATTTTATTTCACATGTTCTGGATGCAATGTTGAATGCATCAACCCCAGCCTTCTGCAAAACTGCTAAATCCTCACCCAGTTTCCTTTGACAAAATTAGAATTTACCTCAGTGATTGGATTCACAAAGTTCTCCATATGGTTAACTGTCTTATAAGTATAAGGTGATACACCATCCAGTGTACTACACTCAAATGCACTCCACCTATCAGCCCAAATCTTGGTTCCTGGCAAAACATACTTCCTGATTTCAGGAATAATAGTGTCTCGTTTTCTATGTATGTATTCACTCCTTTTTTGTTCTAAGTATCCACAAGTCTAGCACCCATTTCTGTGCCATAATTCTCCCAACATTGTATTTACGTTTTGTGATAATGCTTTCGTCATTTTGCACAATATGTCCAAATCCACCAAGCTGACATAACTCTTGAACTTGCAGCAGTTTCCAACTAGCTACATTTCTAATAAAACGATAATGTTGAGGAATAGTGGACACCCTTATGTTCAATAAACTGGATGCCGCCAATGCTGGCGTTAACTTGCTCTAAAAAAATATCAAGTAAACTACCTTCCTTATGGGGATTCTCATATTTGCAAAGAGTCTTTCAGAATTGAGTATCCCTTTCTACATTGTCGGCTATAGAATACATGCCACAACACCACCTTTCCTGCCCTGTATTGTAGTGCAATAAACATCTGTACAGCAGAAAATTTTCCTCAGGAGACCCCATTGCCTTAATGGTCAGTAGTGCCCCCTTCATTGGTAAATAAATGAACAAGTTGTTCAAAATCAACTATGTTCATGATCAAGAACACTAATAATGAATGTTCCCAAACAAACAAATATCAAATCACACAAAAACAGACCACTGACAAAGAAAAACAAAGCACTAATAGTAAGCCTACTAACCATAATAAATATGGGCATGTGGTGTGTCACAACATAGTCCCATTTAAAATTATTGATATTTGAAAAAAAAACTGAATCAACAAATTTTTTCATTGATATTATAAAATACTGTTCTTTACTATCAGAAACTCTAAAGATGACAAAATGCATGCCTTGCTAAAATATTTTACACCCAACATGTATTTAATTGAAGTACAATAAATTTTGTATTGTGAATTTGATTTAAAAAAAATGAGTACTATTTAGTGTAATAAGAAAAAAGTGTAGAATTATTTAAGAATATTGATGCATTCATACAATAAAAGTATTTCTTGAAAAACTTAAAAACAGTAGAAGTCTTACTTAGTACATATGTATGAATATATAACAAAAAAAATGTGATACTTTTTACTGTAAAGATTGTATTACCTGGTAATAGGTGTAGATGCCCTACTAGAAAGGTCTTTGTTATTGAGTAAATACAATAGCTGATCTTGTAGAGAAGACTTTGAATGATTCTCATTATAAAAATTGGTAGCTTCTAACCTTCCTTGTACTAAAAAATAAATCGAATTAAATGGATACTCTTAAATACAGGTAAAGATGCTCCTACTAATCTGAGACATCTGAAAATATTCTACTAAAATATCCTCAAGGGTTTGACCAAGGAACCTGGTTGGCATATATTTAGTTTTTGTAGAATCTAGGTGTCTGAGATTAGACGAAGTTTTAAGAAACTCTCTATGTGCTGTTATACACTTTGCAGATTTCAAGTATCCTAAAATTAAATAATATATTAGTTTGGTTAAAATATTAGTTTCCAGGCAAAATCAAACCTAGCACAAGTTTTGCTGCAATTAAATCTAAAGGTTCCATGTTTGATTTGAAATATTATACTGAATTTAAATTAACAAATAAAACAGAACATTACGAGTTATATCTACGAAAATCTTGTAACGGAATAAATCAACACTGTCAACCTTATATTTTTGTTGCTAATTTCCCACAACAGTGCTACCACGACAAAAAAAATTGTTTACGCAGTTACCTATAGACATAGACAAATAATAAAGAGCAAATACATATAAATAAAATATGACAGATGGATGCATAGATCATAGACAAATAATATATTTACCATAGGTACGTTCGTAGAGCAGTAAGAAACCGATTGCAACTGTACAGCACAGGCGCATTTCGTTAAAGAGCGTTCGCACAAGCCAAACCAAAATTCAGTGATTAAAAATCCAACGTTCGTACAAAGAAAATAGTCGGTTTGAAATTGATTGGCAACCGACAGAATAATTCGCTGACTAATAAGAAATTTTAAGTTGGAGAGATGTCAGACATGCGCAGTTCATAATCACATTGATAATTATCCAATAGGAAATTAATGAGCTGTTTATTTGTTTTTTCTTTGGTGTTAGAATTTGATAACAAATAATTGGAGAAGATTAACTAGAGAAAAAATTACAAAATTAGGCACTGCCAGAATAACTGAAGCAAGGTATGAAATACATTTTCATTTGTGCCTTAGGGTTATTTATGTAGGTACACAAATGATATACAGATTATTTATTGTTTTTTTTTTTATTTTAGGATGTTTGAAAACGATTTATTGAGTTCGTCATCAAGTGATGAGGAGCTATTTGCGGTGTTTGATCAGCGACCAAAGCACAAAAATGATAATTACTTGGAAGAAACAGTTCCACAGTATAGTGACGAACAATTTATGGAACATTTTAGAGTCAGCAGAGAGGTGGCTAATGGCATCGAGGAACGCTTTAGAAATTCACAATATTTTTCCACCATAGTGGAGAGTTTGGAAAGCTGAGTGCTTCTGATTATACTATAATATTTTTGTGGTTTGCTGGACACGAGTCTGCTTCATACAGAGATGTAGCAGACAGATTTAATATAACTATTAGTACTTTACGTAAAGTAGTTGAAAGAATGGTGTACTTTTTAAGTAACTTGTCACCCCAAATTATTACTTGGCCCACAATAGAAGAACAAAATTTCATCAAGGTACAATTTCTAAGAAATGGGTTTCCTGATGTAATAGGAGTAATAGATGGTTCCCATATTAAAATTGATAAACCATCTGAAGACCCTGATTCCTATATAAACAGAAAGGGATTTTATTCTATGCAGGTGAGTTTTTTACGTTATAAGTATCACTTATATATGTTGTGATAAGTAATGAAATGTATAAATTTGTATAATCCTTTTATTACATCCAGTAATTTTTTTCACTAATGAAATTCAAATATTTATTCAAGCATAAACAGCAATGAGTTAAATGAAATTAACTGTTTCGACCCTTACTTCGTGGAATCTGCTCATATTTGTGTTTTAAATGATTCTCACGAATTTTAATTCGGATATCTATAAGTAACTTTCTAAAAACTTTATTTTTACAATTTAAATAATATTATAATAATTACGAAAAATATATGTTTGTAGTTTGAGATCTAGAATACAACTAACTAAAAAATGAGCGCATCGTCCACAAGACACCTTGGCAATCTTGCTGAATTCCCACAAAAGTCGGATTCGGGGAAACTAAACTCCGGACTGTGGGATACGCAGCGTCAGCATCTTCTTATGGGAAACAAACGAGGTGACGACATAATTCCTCCCCCCATAGTCTCGGCTTCCGAGGGTTAAAGAGGAAGGCGAACATCGTGGTGGTCCATCTGTGGGGGTGTTGAAGTCCGAAATCTGTTGGTGAGCTTCTTGTAGATTAAGTAGCAACTTGTAGCAATCAGAAGTCCATAAATGAGGATTGTCCAGGCACTGGGGACGTAGATAGGACTCTCGAAATGAAGATTGGGCTGATTTTCGATCACTTGGCTGCGGATTTCTTGAAGTTCGTCTAATCGGAGGTCTTCTAAATCGATGCTAATATTAATCTTTGAGGGCGTCGGAATGGCAGCGTCTATATCGAGGAACAGGATCGGCTGCTTCGGGTTCGTGTATTGCTGTTCATTGATTATAGTCAATTGATCAGTGGTGAATTGGCAACCAGTAGGGATTTCGATGAGGAATGTGCCCATTAATTTTCGAATTTCTTCTTGTCTGAAGCATTTCAATTTTATTATTGACTCGTATGGAAATAATCCGATCCATTGATTGGACGCGTCGAGCTGATTTAGCAGTGGTTGGGTCAAATGGACTTGAGTCTGGCGGCATTTGGAGATGTTTCTGGCCTCGAGGAGCTGAATTTCACAGGGACCATCTTCGATTTCTTTTAGCTCTTGTTTGTCGCAAATATACCATTGAGGAAGAATTTCTTTGCAAGAGTTACTCATAAATGTAAAATACATTTGGTTTTTTATCAAGAATTTATTTTTTGGAATAATTGTCTTAAACTGATTCTCAGAATATATTGGTACTGAATAAAAATGATATAATTCAAAATCAAAAGGAAAAGTAATTGGAATATGTAGAATATATGTGATTTTATTATTTAGTATGTAGCTATCGGTTTTAATGAGTTTCTCATAAGGTTCAGTGTTATTGACATTCACTGGAAATGGTAGTTGTTTCGATTCGGTTTGATTGCTTAATTTTTTAAGTTCGATGTATAGGTCATTTATTGAAATAATGCTCGGGTGCATAATTTGTAATTTTGAAAAAGTAATAGAATTCTCGATGTCTTGTAGAATTGAATCAATTATTTCGTACATATTTATTATTTGATTGAGAACATCTTTTATTAACATTGCATTTTCTCTATATGTATTGTTTTCAACTATCAAACTAATTTGGTTTATTTTTGAAGTAATCAATTGTTCGTTATGATTAATTTTTTGAATTGTTTTATTGAATTGATCTATGACATTCAGAGATAGCGAATATTGTTTTCCCATATTTGACACTATTTGCTTTTGGTTTGACTCTAACTGAGAAATCAATTTTTCGTAGCGTTGACCATCATAAGCGTCTAAATTTCCGGTAATGGATTTGAATATTGAGCCCAAGCCATCGATTAATCCTCGTTTACGGATAATATGATGCGGGAGAATATTTTTCATTTTTGATTCAACTTTGTCTTCAGTGAATTGTAAGATTTTTAGATAGTTTTATGTATCAAAAGAATAATCTTTATTTGTGAGTATTAGCCTGGATATTTTATGAGATTTCAATTTTAATTTGTAGATTTCTGTAATGATTGGATTCATATCGTAATAGTGAATAAGTGTATGTGTGTATTGTTCGACTTTAGCAGTTCCTAATTTAACTGGAACAAGGCCGGGATTGTTTTCTAATTTTTGAAGTAGAATTTTTTCCTGGAGTCCGAGGATCCCCGGGAGTCTGAAATAGCAGAAATGAAATATTTTATCTTTTGAAAGTATAGGTTTGTTTAAGTGGGCGTTTTATATTATCCATATGTATTTTTTCGTGTGTTGGGGTTGAAACTGTTTTTAAATCCTTATTTACTGTTGCTAGTTGAGTGGATTTGTCAAATTTATTTGCATGTTTCTGCCTTATATGTTTTTTCACGAAAACTTTTTGTTCTGGCTGAAATATTTCAGGTTTGTCTCAGTTAACATTGAGTTTTTGTATAGTCTTTGATTTTAGAGCGATAAGATCTGAGTTAATTTTTGAGTAAAGTAATTTTGATTTCTCCCTATGATCATTTATTAATATCTGATCGATTTCCATTTTAAAAGGGTTATTATCTGTTATATGTCCGTTTATAATATCGATTGGTTTGAATTTCGTTGAAGAATGTAGAGAATGATTATAGGCCAAAATTGCATAAGTGATTTTATTTTTGATTGGGGTTTTTAAGAATCCTTTTGTGTTTAATATTCTTACATGTTCGATTATTGTCGAGTGAAACCTCTCAACAATTCCGTTTGACTGAGGATGATTTGGACTGCAAAAGTGAGTATCAATTTTGTGAAGTTTCAGTAATTCTGTTACGACAGAGTTTTTGAATTCAGTACCATTGTCAACTACTATTTGTTTAGGTGTACCGTGATGTGAAAAGAATTTTATTAAATTATCAACGATTTCAGTTCCACAGGATGAGTTCAAATGGTATGCTTGAGCATATTTGGAAAAGCTATCCACGATAGTTAGGAATTTTGATTGTTCGAGAGTAAAGGTATCTAAATGAATTATTTCAAACGGTTTTGAAGCTGTTGGAGTAATATTCATTTCCATTCGTTTGGGGTGTCGCTCGTATTTACTTTGCTGGCAAATTTCACAATTATTGATGTAAGTTTGAACAGATTCTTTGATATTTGGCCAATAGTATTTTTCTTTAATTCTTTTTACTGTCTCGTCGATTCCACGGTGGTTTGTTTTACTTTCATGATAATTCGAAATTAATTCTTCAATGTCATTTTTGTTTGTCACGTCAATTAAAAATTTGTTACATCTTTTAAACTTAATAGAAGGCCATCTAAAATTTTTTTGTAAAACTACTGAAAATTTCTCATAAATATTTGGGTTTTGAAAATAAAGATAATATTGAACATTTGGTGCGATATATTCTCTGATAAAATTCGTAATATCATTATCAAAATTATTTTCGGATATTTGGACTTTAATACGTTGTTTTCTTTCGAATAAAATCGTGATTTTTGGTTTTGCTGGGGAATGTAGTACTGTTGATATAATAATTTGATTTTGACCGAAGTTTACAGGTATGTTTGATATTGGAATACCTACAACAGGATTTTGATCGGCATTGGAATGTATAGTCTCGTGATTTTCTTCGTCTTGTTCTACGTTTTGAACAGATTCGTCTGCTTGTACTTGCATAGAGATGTTGTCCATGTCTCGTTGTTTATTTGCGTCTTGTGATTCAAATATTTCTCGAATTATTTGTTCATTTTCAAGATTATTAGGATCATTTTTCATGTTTCTTACTAAATCTTCTATTTCGTCAGACACTGTTTTGGTATGGATTTCTACGCGCGAAAGTGCGTCGACATTCGAATTTAGTTTACCTTTTTTATATTTAATATTATAGTCGTACTCTTCTAATTTTATTCGCCATCTGGTTAATTTGGAGTTGGGTTCCTTAATAGAAAAAAGCCGTTCTAGGGGTTTATGATCAGTTACAATATCGAATTTTCTACCAAACAAATACGGTCGAAAATATTTCGTAGCCCAAACTATTGCGAGTAGCTCTTTCTCGATAGTTGAGTAGTTCTGTTCCGAATCATTCAACGTTCGAGAAGCATAAGCAATAGGTCTATCGCTACCAATCGGACCTTGGGATAAGACGGCGCCCAAGGCAACGTTACTAGCGTCTGTCGTTAAAACAAAAGGTTTAGAGAAATCCGGATACTGTAGTATCGGCTCGTTAATTAAAAGATTTTTACAAGTATTAAAACAGTCTAAAAATTCTTGATTATGTTCAATCTTCGCTCCTTTTTTTAAACACTTTGTGAGAGGTTTGGTGATTTTTGCAAAGTTATTTATAAACCTACGATAATATCCTAGTAAACCTAAGAAACCTTTTATCTGTTTAGTACTATTTGGTATAGGAAATTGCTTGATTGCTTTTATTTTATCAGGGTTGGGTTTTACACCCTCAGGGGTTACAACATGACCCAAGTATGCGACCTCTTTCCGCAAAAACTCGGATTTATCAAGTTGTATCTTGAAATTAGAATCACGAAGTCTTTGGAAAACGCATCTAAGCCTTTCTATGTGTTCTTGTAACGATGTAGAGAAAATTATTATATCGTCTAAGTACACTAAACATTTCTCATTTTGAATTCCACGTAATATGTTATCCATAATTCGCTGAAAAGTTGCGGGAGCATTTTTTAACCCAAATGGCATACGCAAATATTCGTAATGCCCATTTTCCGTATTGAAAGCTGTTTTTTCTATGTCTCTTTCGTCCATCTCGATCTGGTGAAAGCCACTAGCCAGGTCGAGAGTGGTAAAGTATTGACATCTTCCGAGTTTATCGAGTAGGTCGGTTATATTAGGAAGTGGGTACCTATCTCCAATCGTCTTTTCGTTCAGCTTTCGATAATCTACCACAACTCTCCATTTTTGTTTTCCGGAAGCGTAGGATTTCTTTGGAACAATCCAAATTGGCGAACTCCACGGAGAGCTACTAGCTCTTATGATATTTTGATCTAACATTTCCTTAATTTGCTTTTCTACTTCTTGTTTGTGAATAAATGGATAACGATAGGATTTTGTGTAGACTGGTAATTCATCTACTGTTTTTATTTGATGTTTAATGCGGTTAGTAAAAGTTAAACGATCCTCTTCGTTATAAAATATGTCCGAAAATTCTTTACACAATTTAAGTACTTCATTACGTTCCTCATTATTTAAGTGATTTACTCTAATTTTTGTTGTATCTAAATTTTTGTTAGGAAACTCGTCAAAATTATTTAGTTCGATTTCTTGTACATGTTTACGGTCAAACTTTTCTACAGTTAAAGGTTCGGAAAAATCTAATGTTACATTATTTTGTGTATTATTCAAAATAGTTGTCAAGGCTTGGCCGTTCTTTGCAATTGTAAGACATTCCGGTATTTCACAGTTATGAAATTTGTGATGCGGAATAATTATTTCGCCATTGTTTATGGACGTTTTTACTTTAATAACTTGTTCTGATCTGGCATTCACATTTATTAGGTTTAAATCTGTTTGTGTTTTTTGAAATAGTAGTTTAATTTTTGTTTGTGGTGTAATTAAATATCCCTTATCAAAATCAATAGTAGCTTGTAATGATTTCAAACTATCGAGTCCAATCAATCCTCTGAAGACATTATGGAACTTAAATAGATAGAATTTTAATGTTTTATTTTTTTGTAATTTAAATAACTTTGAAGCTGGAATACATGCACTAAATTTATGTGCTGATTTTTGAAACACTGTGGATACAACAAATGGGTCATGCCTGATCAAATTAGGGAAAAACTTATCAGCTATATCTGGGTCGATAAACGATTTTGTCGAACCAGAGTCAAGTAAAACTTTTATATTATATTCAGGTAAAATAACATATGGTAATTCACTTGCATCTGTAGTATTAAATGGAATGATATTTGATACTAAATCGGGTTCCTGTTGCAAAACGTTTTCTGAAAATTTTGATTCGTACCGGCAACGTTCTCACTATCGAGTGCTTGTTCTTGCAAGTCATCAGTTTCTACAATATCGTACTGTTCCTCGAAATTATCGTAATTTTCATTGAATTCTGTATTATACAATTCTTCTGAAACAAAAGTTCGTCTGGGTTGCATTGATTGATCAAATGATCGCGAATTTGAATAATTTTGGTTATTTTGGAAGTTCGTTGGTGAAGGTCTCGGAGTGTTTCTTGTATTCACACTCATTGGTGTGGGCCTAAATGTATTTCTAGTGCTTACGCTCATTGGCGTAGGCCTATCGAAACTATTATTAGTATAATTTGGTTTGAAAACATTTCTATTTTGTTGATTGTTTGTACCAAATACTTGAGCATTTGTGAAAAATTTTTGTGGGCGATTATTCGGTTTTGGTTGTATATTAATAGGTTGAGAAGGAAACGACACTTGTGAATTTTGATTCCTATATTGATTAAATGAATTACTAAAATTATCGTTTGAATAGTTATTTGAAAATCTTTGTTGTGGCTGTTGCCTTGTGGAAAAATTATTTTGTCGGGCTATTTGTCTATTTTGGTTTGAATTTTGAAAATAATGTGTGTTATCTTCTTGGGTAACGAGTTGTAAGGCCTCACTCAGTGTTTGTGGTCTCATACAACGTATCGTAGTGCCAAGAGGATCTTTGAGACCTGACAAGAATGTTTTTAATGTTAATTCATTGTACAAATTGCGTTTCAGAACTTTTGCTTCTTGGCTTGTTTCATGCATATCTACATAGCTACAAATTAGATTCAAAATTTTAAGGCATCGATCGTAGAACTGTTGCGGTCTTTCGTTTTGATTTTGTCTTAACATTACTAAATCTCTGTTGAGGCAAGCTTCGTCTCTTTGGTCAGAAAAGTTTCTCTGTAGCGTTTCTTTTAGTTCTTTCCAGTTAGTTGCTAATTGAATATTTACAACTAGTCTAGCGTTGCCCGTGAGTTTAGAAATAAGCGAATTTAATAAGTAAACATTATGAAAATTAGCTGGATTTGCAAAATCGTAAAAATTTTGAATAATTTGGTCCCAAATCGAAATATACCGATTTAATTCATTTGGATTCCCATTGAATTCGGGAATACAATTTAAATATTCTGATTTAAATTGAGCCATTATAGATTGATTTTTTGAGTTATCAAGTTTTCTACGATTAATTTGAGAGTCAGTTAGAGAGTCACCCAAATTTAAATTTTCAAGTATATCAGATAAATTCTCGATAGACATTCAAATGTACTTACAGAAATAATAGAGTTACTTCAAGCATATCCTTCCTAACAGCTATAAGGAAGAGCCCTGGATTTGCAATTTATGTCTCCTCCAGAAGTATCGATCCTTGTAGAAATGGACAATGTAAGTTCCAATTCTCGATGTTTCGGTGACGAAGGGCTTCAGACGGGTCACTGGTAGACGGTCCTCTTCAACACTTCACAACGAATCAACTATGTTCGGTATCCAGTTAATCGTTAAAACGAAATCACCACGTTCGATACGCGATAACCCGGATATCCTACTGACTGCGCCAATTTTAATTCGGATATCTATAAGTAACTTTTTAAAAACTTTATTTTTACAATTTAAATAATATTATAATAATTACGAAAAATATATGTTTGTAGTTTGAGATCTAGAATACAACTAACTAAAAAATGAGTGCATCGTCCACAAGACACCTTGGCAATCTTGCTGAATTCCCACAAAAGTCGGATTCGGGGAAACTAAACTCCGGACTGTGGGATACGCAGCGTCAGCATCTTCTTATGGGAAACAAACGAGGTGACGACATAATTCACGGCTTCTAGTTAATTCCACAAAATAATAAAAGTTATTTAAAATTCTAAAAAATTGACAATTTTTTAGAATTTTAAATAACTTATTATATTGTGGAATTAACTAGAAACCGTGAGTTTCATTTAAAACACAAAAAAACAGCAATGAGTTAATAAATGAATTTAAGCTTAATGTTTTATTTTTAGGTGCAGGTTGTGTGTGATCATAGACGGAAAATAAGGGACATCACAGTGGGTTTTCCAGGATCTGTACATGACAGTAGAGTGTTTCGGGCATCCCCATTGTCAACAACCCTCCACGAAAAATGTAGAAACAGTTATATTTTGGGTGACAGTGGTTTCCCTTGTTTGCAATATTTGTTAACCCCATACAAAGATTTGGGAAATTTAACAAGGGTTCAACAAAACTACAACAGAAAATTAGCTGCAACACGTTACGTCATAGAGCACTGCTTTGGCATCCTTAAGCAAAAATTTAGGCAGCTGTATCACCTAAAATTACGAAGTGATCAAGACATAGCAAATTTTATAAGAGCGGCTTGTGTACTCCATAATTTGGCAATAGATGATGATTTCCCAGAAAATGAAGAACTGCGAAATGTAGATGTAATTAATCATGATCATAACTACAACGCACATGGTGAGGAACCCCAAGATGAACGAGATGGAGTAGTTATAAGAAACCAAGTTGCCAATATTTTAGTTAATAATATGTAAGATTTAAATATAGATGTATATGCATACATATTCTAAGATTTCTTTTTTTATTTAGGTGTAGTGTGGCGTTTACCTATTATCAATAGTTTCTGTTGTCACTGGCAACATCTTCTTATGTATTTGTAAAAGAATTAAAGTAAGAATATTATGTATTATACGACATCTTACACTTTATGGCCTTCCTTTATTTCACTGTGAAAAAAGAACTTTCACAAAAACACTTTTTGTAGAAAATAATAAAAATATATTTGTCTGTGTAAAAAAAATATAAAATTTCTTAAATCTAGCAACAGGTGTATACATATCAAAAACAAGGAACATAATTCACAGTCAAATCTTAATTTATATATAAACCAATAAAAACTCTTAAAACTGCTAATAATACAAAGAACAAAAAATAAGTACTCTCAACTCTCACTAAATGTAACTTAAAAAAATTAACATATACATATGGAAAAATTAACAAAAAATATAAAAAAAACCAAGAGGAAATTCTCAAACATAAATGTTCTAAAAACAATCGACATTCATAAGAAACAAATTAAAATAAAACTGTGTTTCTCTTCTGTAGAATTAATTCCAGCAGATTATTAGTATTTTTATGCAATTCATTCCTTTCTTTTAAAACATTAATTTTCATTTCTCTAGCACCCTGTTTTTTTAATTCAAGTTCATACAGTTTGATAAATTTTTCTTTTTCAAATGCCATTTTCTCTTTGTGTCTGTTCTCCTTCTGTACACTAATTATTTCTAATATTTCATTATTTTTATATCTTGGCCTTTTTATGGCTGATTTCTTTGGTGGTGCTAATTTTCTTTTTTGAGGAAGGTGATTTGGATTTTCCCTATTTATATTTAAGGCTGAACTTCCAGCTTCTGGCTCAAACGTACTTGCACATTGGTCTAAACCTTCACCTGTATCTTTAGAGCATCCAGGTTTTGGTTCTGAGATGGCTTCAGAATCTACAATTTGAGAAGTCGAACACTGGTGCCGTGACGAAATGTCGGTAATAGTTTCTGTTGATAAAATAACAGTAGGGTTTATGTTTTTCTTTTTCCCTAGAATTTTCTCCATTTCATTAGCTTACTCGAAGAATAACCTACCGCGTCCTGTTTTCTTCACATTATCAACAAATTTTTTGTAGTTTCGTTCTGGTACACGCCATCTATTTTCACAGTTGTTAGCAGAAACATTAACTCCTAGAGCTTTAAATTGACTAGAAATAACCTCCCATATTCTTTTCAAATTACGTATTTCTAAACTGCCAACTTTTGACCTATACTTCTGGTATATATCCAGTAGCATAAGGGTATGTGTTCTTGTCCATGTAAATGATGTTGTATTCTCAGTGCTCGTTAGGGGGTTCTCTAGTTCTGAGGAATTATTTGTTGTGTTAAAAACTAGGAATTCATCCAGAATCAGGTTATCACTTGCTAAAAAACATAAAGAAAATGTCGACAACAGGTAAAATGCCAAAAACATACTTTCCATCCTTTTTCTGGAAATACCAGCTTTATAAAATTTTCAATATTAATATATTACAACTTAAGAAATATATATTTGATCTCAAATTATTTTCCTCAACGATCAAATATTAAGGTTAGTTTTCGGATTTCGGCACAGTTTTATTTGAGTTTACATTAGTTAGGGAAAATATCATATTTGCGTTCTTAGAGTGAAAAATTTCCAACCGATTTGAAACCAATCATAAACCGCGCATGCGTACATAATAATCAGAAATTGGTTGGTAACCGTTAGCAAATTATGTTCTACGAACAAACCTCACATACCATACACATTTAAATACGTATATGCCATATACTTACTTTCTTTATGGCATAGACGGTAGGGGCACAACGTTTCTGCGCAACTGACCCGCACATGGAGACTGCTGACGCGAACTACAAGACTGTTTTACATAAAAGAAAATAGAATAAAATAGTTCAAATATATTAAATTACAATACATTTTAACATATCGCCTTTAATGTCAATACATATTATAAAATATCCTAGTATATTAATTTTTAAGTGATTAAAAATAAAGATATACAAAATCAATCTTACATTGGTTGGTGTGAAACTGGCTTGTGTTTGTCAAAGTGAAAGTGACAGGTCACAGGTGACAGTGTCAAATATAACAATTGCCTTTCGATTATTCTCTTTTAGCCGCTAGTAGCAGCTCGTAACGAATGAATTCCGTTCGTTTATTATGGGATGTGACGCCTAGTCTTACCTTCCCCTTGCCCCTTGAGCACATACCAACAAGTATGAGCTTCAAGCCACAGACATTTAAATATTTGACGTTTAACGAGGCTAAAGGTTAAGATTGTACGGATTACGATGGGTGCGTTCCACTTAAAGCCCACAACGCCCACGACCGCGACCGCTGAAATACCCGTTCCACTTATGTAAAAAGGCCACGGTCGTTGTGGGCGAAAGTTATAAGTGGAATGCACATTTGAGCGTGGTTGGCATAGACAAATAATAATATACAGAGAATATATTTCTCTATGGTGGTTGGTGAAAACCTGCTGTTTCAGTGAATAATAATAAAAAAAATTTTGGTGTAGTGTGGACTAAATATTTCGTACAGACTATAGACTTGGGTAAAATTTAATTAATTATGAATTCCCATAAATGTATAGTGACATTTTTAACAAAACGAATGAGAGACTCTGAATATATCAACTCTGATAGTTCATCAAGCTCTGATGACATGTGGGTAGCTGCAACATCAGTTTCAGGATTATATAACGGGTGCATTCCACTTAAAGCCCACAACGATCGCATCGCCCACATATTACCCTTCCACTTTAAGGTGGATTTCCACAGATCCGTCATCCGACGATACGATCATCCGAAAGTTTTGTGATTGGTGGAAACATTCAAAATTGACAAGCCGCCAAATATTTGTCCGAAAGTTTTAACTTACGTCCGTCATCGGAAAAAGTTGAAAAATGTTCAACTTTTATCCGTCATCGGATCTGATTTAACCTAACTTTTCATGATCTGCTATTTCTAGTATACTATTTCAGAATGAATGAATAATAATAATAATAATAATGAAAGACGATTAAAAGCAACGAACAGTTTGCTGTTAATTGCAACTGTGTTGAGTAATAGGAGGAAAAAAAGATATCCACCAAGATTTTGGATAAGAGATATTTACAAAAAAACAAAATCTCAAGGGGCATTTCATAATTTGGTTGAAGAAATGCGATTATGTGATAATAAAAAATATGTGAATTATTTAAGAATGACCTGTAACACATTCAACAAATTACTATGTATAGTAGGATAATCACTTGCAAAAATGCATTATGTTAGAGAACCTATTGCTCCTGCAGAAAGATTAGCATTGATTTATTAAGCAGTAGTTAATGAAATAAACTAAAAAAAATAACTGTCTCTGCCCTTACTTCGTGGAATCTACTCATTTTACTGTTTTAAATGAAACTTTTTCAATATATTGTGGAATTACCTAGAAACAGTAAAAGTTTCATTTAAAACAGTAAAATAAGCAGTAGTCATAATAGATGAATGATTGTGAATCCATTTTTCTCAAATAAACAAATGTAATGAGGATGACCAAACACAAACTAGTTAAAATCATTAAAATAAAATTACAAAAACAAAAAACTGTCGACAATGACTTATATGCCTGTCACAAGTTACCAAACCTAAAAGTGATTTGTCATTATTTTTGTTACTAAATCATACGATTGTTTACAAGCAATGGAAATTGGCATTTAAATTCATCCGATACGACTAACAATCGGACATCGGATGACGGATCTATGGAAATCTACCTTTAGGCCGATGATCGTCGTAAGCGGTCGTTTAACGTCATAGATTACGTCACTGTTTGCGACCGCGTCTCGCTCACTTCGCCCATACAAATTGGTGGGTCTGAGTGTGCTTTCGTGAAAATGTGGCGGCAATTCAAATATGGCGATAAATTCTAATTAGTTTTGTCAAAAACGCAACCACACATTCACGGGAATCCATGATGAATTAAATTTTACCCCGGCCTATTCCACGTTTTTACTCCAAACTGCACCAAAAATCATTTTATTTATTTATAAACTGCAAGTTTTCACTAAGCCAGCATATTGTGAGCCTACCCCACTCAAATGTGCATTCCACTTATAACTTTCGCCTACAACGACCGTGGCCTTTTTACGTAAGTGGAACGGGTATTTCAGCGATCGCGGTCGTGGTCGTTGTGGGCTTTAAGTGGAACGCACCCAACATAATTTGTTTGGTCGCCATGTTTCAAATCACCACGTGTTAATAAAAGCACACTGAGACCATATATTATGACTGAGACCCACTAATATTTACGGGCGAAGTGGGCGAAACGCGGTCGCAAACACTGACGTCATCTATGACGTCGAACGACCGCTGGCGACGATCACGGCCTAAAGTGGAAGGGTAAAGTGCGCGTTGCGATCGTTGTGGGCTTTAAGTGGAATGCACCCGATTTAAACTTATTAAAAATACCTAAATATGCAAAATTATATTAAACACACTATAATTGAGAACTGTTATTCTAACAACAGCAATAAGGAACTTGTTAAATGTAAATTCATTTGTACTAGAATAATTACCTTTTAATACTTTTTTATGATCAAATATAATACGTATATATTGTTTGGAAGGTCTCGCTTGCTTTTCTATAATTAATTAATAATAATTTACGTTTAATAAATACAGCTAAGTAAAAGCCTTGTTTATAACAAGGGTAAAAGTAACCTAAACTTTTGTAATTACAAAATCTTTGACATTTGACAAGTGATTCCTGTTCGTTTATCTTAAAAGTCGTTACGACTGAGGTGTCATGGGTGTCACATGGGTGTCACGAACAAGTGCTTGAAGCCCAAATAAACGAAAAGCCCATTATGGCGTTACCAAGTACAATAGTTATTTGTTTATGATCTAGTTGTAATAAAATAAAAGTAAATGAATCTTTAAAATGTAATCACCAGGAAGAATTCGCCATAGTTGTGTAAACATATTACTAAGAATCAGGTGGTAAAAACTGAAGATTTGAAATTAATTATTGTAGAGGTAATTTCAGCACTACAACAAGTAGGATTAAACTTAGATTAACAAATAAAAATGTACTGGCAACTGTTTGCGATCTAGAAAATACAAATCGAGCAGACAATTAAGTAGACATTGGAAAATTGATAAAACTTGCTGTTTATTTGTTTGTAAATGGAAAGAAAATAATAACTATATGACCCTCCTCATTGTAACGCTGTTAGGGCCGTTAAAGACCTTTTCGTTACTTTTAATAATAATTTATTTGAGTGAAGTTTTACCTCTGCTAATGCGTAGCTGTTCTAGTTACCTATAGTTTCTGTCACTATCAAACAACACTAGATGAATTAATACTTTTGAGCGGACTACGGCTGTTCTTCCGACCTCGGTTTACAATACTCGGATTCAATTTTGGGGGACGCTAAGTGTTCTGCATGTAGAGTTAAGGTTAGAGTGACTTTGAATGAAAAGCCGAGTTCACTTAATAAATATATTCTCTTATAAGTTAGTCAAAATATATAATTAACAAAATGAGAAATTAACTTAAATTTAAGTTGCCAACATCGAACAAAAGGTTTATAATTTAGAAAAGATGAGTGGGACGAAACTATTAATTATACTTAACAAAAAACAAAAATTATACAAAATATGGAAAGTTGATAGTTTAGCTTCTTAGCAATTGATTCATAAAATACAATTGATATATAATCGGTAAAATTACAGTTTAATTGACCTTTGGTCAAATTGAACATAATGACAATTTATAGACAAAATTGAAACAACACGATTAGATTTTTTGAAAAAATAAATATACTTCGAATTACACCAAGTAACATGAACTCCTGAGGATTAGTTCCTCTATCTCTTGAAGGGAACTCTTTAATCATATCATGAATAACAAAAAGACACAATACCTACATTCTATTTAAACACAGTCGTAATGAAATTGTGTATCCTAATAATATTAAGATTAACAATAACGTAACTATATTTTCGTCAGAAATTAAGTTTCTAGGAGTCACAATAGATGAGCACATGAGCTGGGTGGAGCATGTGCAGCTGCTCTGTGGTGGATTAAGAGGGTGTCAACCTTTACAAAGATGTCAGGGTAAATTTGCGGTGTAAAGCGGGAAGTAAAAATCCGGAGTGAAAGGGGCGGAGACCAATGACGAACAAAAAACGCTTAGTGCTGTTTGCGTCTCACTCCAACTCACTGTCGCGTAACTTTCGTAGTAAATTTGACATTGCAGCTGTCGTCGTCGGCCGTTGGAATTCTTAGAATAGGTCTGTATTATCAAAAAATTTCCATATAAATATTAAAAATGAGTATCCTTTTTATCGTAATGAATATTTCGCGTATGATGAATATGGATATGGGTAGATAGTTAATAAAAAATAGATACACACAGAAAAAAGAAACTCTGCAAAAATGCTGTTAATGGAAAAACTCTATTGAACATTTTCATACATAACAAAATATTTAGAAATATTCTCTTCGATTGGTATGAAGAAATGACATTTTTCAAGGTATTCAGTATGCTCACTGAACTTGAAATCTCACTGGATATATTTGGAAACAAAATATATACATACAGTCTATATAGAAAGGACAAGGAGTAATAAATCATTCATTTAAGTAGATTTCATAGACGTACCAAAGTATATTTTAAGAGGGTATACCGTAAGGTACATTTTGTATTGAACGAATGAGTTGCAGCTATGCTAAAGAATATACGATTTAGGTCAGAGGTAACGGGATGTACTAATTTTAATAAAAAAAAGTGATAGAGGTAGAGGTCATTCGGAAGCAAAAAATGTAGTTCATTATAAAAAAATTCTACAACTTCCTCAGGACTAAGATACATAATACCGAAATGTACTTTTAAGTATTCGCCAATTACAGAACCTTTCTGTCTGTACTCTTGTACCAAATGAAACTCCTGAATCTTACGAAACCATGCTTGACAGAGATGAAATTTACAACCAAAAAGAATTTGATCTCTGCCAAAACATTCATATATAGCGTTATGAATGCTTAGTTCAAAATCTACTACGACTTCTTTAGGTTGAAAATTTAAGCCTACTTCTTTACATTTTTGTCTTAAAATTAAAAACAAATTTGAATATGTTTGACTTGATTTGTCCGGCAGCAAACAAAAAACAAGAGGTACGTAATAGCCGTTTTTAAAACCATGAATGGTAAACATTTGGTAAAAAAAAGTTGAACAGTATTTAAAAGTCCCATCCATCAAAATACAATCCGAATTACATAAAAAATTAAGGTTGGAAAAACAGGAGAATACAATAATTTTAAATACCTGGTCTGCTGTTAATAGAAATTCCTCTTCTCGGTTCGTTCGTAATTGTAATTCACGAACACTATTAAATACTTCTTCCTGATTTTTAGGCAATAGTGTAAGTGCATCAACATCCTTCCTAATCCCCTAAATATCGATCAAAACAATCAAGATTTCTTCAAAATATTTAATTCAAGAAATCTTTGAAACCTTTCAGAAATATACATAATTCTATGGGCCTCCGATTTTATCTATTATAAACCCTAATGACTCTAATAGGATTAAACTAAATGGTTGCGGCACAGTTCGAACATTTCAGTAATCCTCAAATTGATACAAGTCAGGTAAAATTTTATTTTGTGGCAGAGTTCGGATATGCCCGTTTATTCATAATATTTTTTATTTGTATTACTCCTATATGTAGTGTTTGGGGAATTTTTCTCAGAAATTTTAAATGGCAAGTGGCCTACTGTAATCGGCTTAATACGATTACACCTATTTACAGATTATTCGATTATTGAGAGGGATTTTCCAAACAACCCAGTTTTCTTAGAAACATTATCGGGAATATTATTTTAAAAGAAAGTAGGTACATTAAATCAGTACTTAGTATTAGTTCTTTGAGTAAAGTTGTATGAAGTTGTATGGTTGTCATAATATTGTAAACAGTTGGAATATATTTAAAACATTTGTTGAATGTTAATTGTGCAAGTACCAAACAATGTCGTTAAGCCAAGGACCATCTAAACGACCAAAAACAGGTCCATTATCTTTAAATGAAAAAACTCTGATATTGAATTGTTATATATCATTGAAAAACAAGGATCCAAGTGCAAGTGTTGATGATATTGTGGAATTAACGGCTGCTATGTTGTGTGTTGCTAAATCAACAATTTATAGATTACTAAAAGAAAGCAAGAATGGAACTCTTCAACCCCCTAAAACTCCTTCAGGCCGAAAACCAATTGAGATCGATGAGTCATTAAAACAAAGACTAAGGCGTAAAGTCCATGGATTTTACTTACGAAAGGAAATTCCAACACTTGACAAAATTATGACATCAGTGCAAGAAGATACGGACTATCCGAAATTCTCCAGAATGACATTATGCAAACTTTTGAAAGATGTGGGTTTCAGATAAACAAAACATAATAGAAAATCTCTCTTGATAGATAAACCGGAAATAGTTTTTTGGAGAAGAGACTATTTAAGAAGCATTCGACATGCCAGAGAACAAAATTTGAAAATCTTCTACTTAGACGAAACATGGATAAATGCTGGATATACAGTTTCCAAATCTTGGCAAGATGAAAACATTAAAAGCGGAAGGCAGACATTCGTGGAAGGTTTGTCGTTAGGTTTGCAGCCACCATCTGGAAAAGGAAAAAGACTTATCATTATCTATGTTGGAAGTTCTGAAGGTTTTGTTGATGGTGGATTATTAACTTTTATTTCAAAACGCACGGGGGACTATCACGAAGATATGAATGGGGATGTCTTCGAGGAATGGTTTGTTCAAATGTTGGATCTGATTCCAAAAGGGGCTGTTATTGTTATGGACAACGCAAGTTACCATTCACGGTTACGAGAAGCATTGCCCACAAGTCGTTGGCGTAAAGCAGAGCTTTTGGAGTGGCTTATTTCGAAAAATATTAAGTTTCCAAAAGATCCACTAAGGAAAGAACTTTACAGAATTGCAAAAATGAACAAGAATAAATACAAAACCTACATTGTAGAAGAAATGGCTTCTTCTCGTGGTATATCAGTTCTTCGACTTCCCCCTTATCATTGTGAACTTAATCCCATAGAATTAATATGGGCTCAGGTAAAGGGGGAAGTTGGAAAAAAAATACTACTTTTAAAATAAACGATGTTGTGAAATTGTTTGAGAGTGCTGTAAGTCATGTGAGTAAGGAAAATTGGACAAACTGTATCGAGCATGTTATCAAAGTAGAGGCAAATATGTGGAAAATTGACAATATTTGTGATGATTTAATCGACCCTATTATTATTAATGTCAACAACGTAAAGGTTTTGCATACTTAATTAGGGTTTATTACTCCTCGTACTTTTTGTACATACTATAACAATCTAATTGTACAGAAATCCCTCATATCAATCTCTTCGTATCTACTGTCAACTATTTCAGGCAGAAAATATTTTATATAAAAATCTACTAATTTTGATTCCATCTTATTTTGCCAAAATGTATCATCACGATCAATTTTTATACCTTTATATGTCCATACCGCGAAATAACAAAATCCAAAGCCAGTTACATGCAACTGGCCTTGAACTTGGTAATACCAGTTATGGTTTTCATTGAACTCCCCATTTTTCCTCCAACATTTTATAAGCCCTTTAGCGATGCCTTCGTCTGGTGTCATATCTCGTGCAGAATAAGGACACTTAACTTCTACAATAACTTTATTGGTTCCATCGATAACGCCATCAGGACTTGCAGCAATAATGTCGATGTACCGATCAAGGAATAAACCGCATTTAGAAATTTGAACTCCCAGGTGTTTCTCTAATTGCTTAATAACATTTTCTTCATTTTCCACGCCATGTTTCAAAGATTTGGCAAATATTTTCTTAGGATACAGTATTGATTTAATTAAATTTTTTCTTGAAGATTCGGGTTTTTTCTTACAAATTTCGAAGCTGTCGTGACTCTTTTTCTTCTTTCATTTTTCCACATTTCCGAATCTAACTGATTTCTCGTTGTCTCTTCTATATTTATCTTTTCTGTCACAGTCAACTGTAATCCTTACAAATATTCGGATATTGCCTGCTGTAATTTATAATCTTCGAGATCTGGTTTTTCGCAACGCGTTCCATATGACTGTGATGATTTTTCTCTTTGAGAATTGGAATATTCATTCCGTTTCTTAAATAGTCTCATTTTATTTTTATTTATTCTTTTGCTATTCTTGCAACTTTCATAGTTTTGTATATAATAGCCAACTTTTACAGCACCAATTTTTTTTTCAAAATTGCCAAAGGAATTTTTGGTATTGTGGCTTACCACTGACGCGAAACATCGAGACTGGTAAGAACGTCTGAGGACATAGTTAATCCTTTTCCTCTTCAGCGGCTTTAGTCATCTCATCCAAGGCAGATGATTCCCAATAATTACCCAAACTATCTTGGTATCTAGTATATGCTTTGCCAGACATAACTGGAATATCCAACGATGCTCTAATCTGACTAAGGAGTTCATGTCCAGAGCCAGTACTCATTACACCCAATACTGCATCAATATTCAACTGTTTTTTGTTCTACACAGTTGATATGGAATGTTGGGTTAGACACATGGAACATTGGAAATGGATGTTGGATGCCATA